>VWYE01016857.1:143164-222511 GCA_013398995.1 Alaudala cheleensis | reverse complement strand
GGGGGCAGAGCCGCGGGGGCGGGACGGCTCCCGGGGGGCTCAGGGGGTCCCCGGGGTCGGTGCCGCGGTACGGACGTGCCGGGCGATGCTCCGCGGCAGAGCCAGGGGCGCGGAGGGACGCGGAGCATCCCCACCGCATCTTCCTCCCCCTGTCCTCCCCCTCCCCAAACCCGGGGAAGGCACCGAGACACAGCCCTGCCCGGCCGTTCCCCGCTGCCGCGACACAGCCGGCGCATTTTAAGTGGTTTTTTTTGTTTTTTTTTCCCCCCGCTGTTCCGCCGTTTCTCCTCCCTTTACGCGCCCCGCAGGATGCGGGGGGCGGTGCTCGTTTCCCCGGGAGCATCCCCGCAATCCCTGAGGGACGGGAGCCTTTCCTCGCCCTCCGCTGAACCCCCCCGGCAGAGCACCGGGCTGCCTGCGGCTCCCCCGAGGCTCCCGCAGGACTCCGGGCACCTGCCCCGGTGCTCTGTGTGCCCAAGGCCAGGCTGGGCGGGGGCTCGGGGGAAGCCGGGGCCGCCNGGACGGGGGCTCGGAGCAAGCCGGGCCAGCGGGAGGTGTCCCCGCCCAGGGCAGGGGGTTGGAACGGGATGATCTTTAAGGTCCCTCCCAGCCCAAGCCGTTCTGTGGTTCTGCGCTGGTGCTGGAGGTGTGGTCAGCACCCAGCAGGGCTCTGGGTGTGCTGGTCCCCCCAAAAGTGAAGGTGATGGGGAGTGGAGAGGGGCTGCACTGGCCACACTGAATCCCTGCCCAGCTCCTGCCTCAGCTCCCAGCCCTCACCTCTGCAGGAAGTGAGAAAGTGCCCACACTTTCTTCATTTTCCCCCAGCTTATTAATTTGCTTAATAAACACGATCCCAGCTCTGTTTTCTTCCTGCTCCTTCCCTCTGGAGCTGGAGGAGCAGAGTCCCCTGGCCACGGCGTGCCCTGAGCCGGCAGCACAGAGGATGTTCAGCAGTTCCTGGGCACAAGTGCCAGGCTTTGGCACCCGGCACTTTGGGGCCCTGGGTGAGCTGCTCCATGGCAGAGGTTCAGCAGGGATGAGCCTGGGGCTCCTGCAGAGGAGTTTCTCTGGCTGAACACGAGAAGTTCAGTCAGGCTGGATGGTTTGTGGCAGGAGATGGACACCTGGGAGAGAGGGAGAGCTCACACGAGCCTGCCTGCAGCCACAGCATGGGACAGGGCACAGCAATAGCCAGATTCCCAGGCTGTCCCTGTCCTTGAGGCAGGGGATGGCCACAAGTGTGACAGCAGCTGCATTTCCCTCGGTCTGCTCATTCATAAAACGAGGATAATAATCCCAGCAGTGGCCAGAGCTGGGTTCCAGTCTGGTGGAACCAGGAGAGGAGTGGGAGCTGTGGTCCCCAGTCCCCATCTTTGCCCAATGACCCCGAGGTGCCTCCTCAGGGCTCTGACATTTTGCCTGCAGTGCATTCTCCATTCTGGAGAGATGCTCTGATTTTTCACATTCCCTCCTTTCTGTGTCCATCAGGAGCTCCAAAGGCTGTCACTGCTGCACTGTGTGTAATCAAATCCAGCTCCCTCTTGCAAGGGAACAGGCTCAAAATAAAAGATCAAAAACCCCCAGTCAAAACACCACAATGCTCAAAGTGAAATCAGAATTCATATATTTAGTCAGGCTATTTCCTGTAAGTAAAAAGATAAGCATGATCTTGGCTCAATAGACATAATTAATATTGTAAAAAATGAAGGTTGGTGATGATGTTTCCATGCAAACAATTGTTGGGGCACAATGCTGGTGTTTGGGGAAGGTTCCTCTGTGGACAGAGATGGCCACCAGGTACAAAGGGTCTTTTTCATCCCTAATTTTGAGGGGTTCTGCAGCCTGTGCATCAGCAGGGTATCAATCAAGTGTGTAAAGTGTCCTTTTTGAAACACTCACCTCTCCATGTACATCCACAGACACACACAGACATGAGAGGAAAATTGTCCAAGCACCTTCCAAGATGATTTTGGGCACAGTGTAAAGCAGAGATGCAGACAGTGCCTGTACAGGAGGGAAGGGATTTACAAAGTTGCCTTATTTCTAGGTCTTATTTCTCTTCTATTTCTACCTTTCACTCTTCAGGGGTGATGAAATCAGTAAGCTGACCTCAGAGTCAGGACAATGGGTCATGTGAGTTGAAGCTGGGGATTTTCCCCGTGGGCAATTTAAGTAAGTAAAGAAAACTTTAAAACTAAAAGTATTCAGTTACTCTCTTACTTCCATGGTCCAGTTCCTTGAAAACTCCTAATCCCTCTAAATAGCCAGTTCTTCCTGGAGTTCTCCATCAAACTCAGCTGGACAAAATCTGAACTGTACCATGAATGGGGGAAAAGCTCTCTCAAGGACTTGATTTTGGTTACTCTAGCAAACACATGTGGGGCTGAGTGGTTTTTAAATAGATTTCTTTTTTCCATGTAAAATTATTTGTGCTGCAGAGATACTCTGAGGTGAAAGAATTCACTCTGCTTTGGAGCCTCTTACCCACATTGAGGTAATTTCATGCAGGTCACAGAGGGACACAGGTTTTGGATGCTCAGGTGATTTTTCTTCTATTAAAAACCNCCCGGGGAAGGCACCGAGACACAGCCCTGCCCGGCCGTTCCCCGCTGCCGCGACACAGCCGGCGCATTTTAAGTGGTTTTTTTTGTTTTTTTTTCCCCCCGCTGTTCCGCCGTTTCTCCTCCCTTTACGCGCCCCGCAGGATGCGGGGGGCGGTGCTCGTTTCCCCGGGAGCATCCCCGCAATCCCTGAGGGACGGGAGCCTTTCCTCGCCCTCCGCTGAACCCCCCCGGCAGAGCACCGGGCTGCCTGCGGCTCCCCCGAGGCTCCCGCAGGACTCCGGGCACCTGCCCCGGTGCTCTGTGTGCCCAAGGCCAGGCTGGACGGGGGCTCGGAGCAAGCCGGGCCAGCGGGAGGTGTCCCCGCCCAGGGCAGGGGGTTGGAACGGGATAATCTTTAAGGTCCCTCCCAGNAGGGAGAGCTCACACGAGCCTGCCTGCAGCCACAGCATGGGACAGGGCACAGCAATAGCCAGATTCCCAGGCTGTCCCTGTCCTTGAGGCAGGGGATGGCCACAAGTGTGACAGCAGCTGCATTTCCCTCGGTCTGCTCATTCATAAAACGAGGATAATAATCCCAGCAGTGGCCAGAGCTGGGTTCCAGTCTGGTGGAACCAGGAGAGGAGTGGGAGCTGTGGCCTGCAGTCCCCATCTCTGCCCAATGACCCCGAGGTGCCTCCTCAGGGCTCTGACATTTTGCCTGCAGTGCATTCTCCATTCTGGAGAGATGCTCTGATTTTTCAAATTCCCTCCTTTCTGTGTCCATCAGGAGCTCCAAAGGCTGTCACTGCTGCACTGTGTGTAATCAAATCCAGCTCCCTCTTGCAAGGGAACAGGCTCAAAATAAAAGATCAAAACCCCCAAACAGTCAAAACACCACAATGCTCAAAATGAAATCAGGATTCATATATTTAGGCTATTTCCTGTAAGTAAAAAGATAAGCATGATCTTGGCTCAATAGACATAATTAATATTGTAAAAAATGAAGGTTGGTGATGATGTTTCCATGCAAACAATTGTTGGGGCACAATGCTGGTGTTTGGGGAAGGTTCCTCTGTGGACAGAGATGGCCACCAGGTACAAAGGGTCTTTTTCATCCCTAATTTTGAGGGGTTCTGCAGCCTGTGCATCAGCAGGGTATCAATCAAGTGTGTAAAGTGTCCTTTTTGAAACACTCACCTCTCCATGTACATCCACAGACACACACAGACATGAGAGGAAAATTGTCCAAGCACCTTCCAAGATGATTTTTTTCACAGTGTAAAGCAGAGATGCAGACAGTGCCTGTACAGGAGGGAAGGGATTTACAAAGTTGCCTTATTTCTAGGTCTTATTTCTCTTCTATTTCTACCTTTCACTCTTCAGGGGTGATGAAATCAGTAAGCTGACCTCAGAGTCAGGACAATGGGTCATGTGAGTTGAAGCTGGGGATTTTCCCCGTGGGCGATTTACAAAAGTAAAGAAAACTTTAAAACTAAAAGTATTCAGTTACTCTCTTACTTCCATGGTCCAGTTCCTTGAAAACTCCTAATCCCTCTAAATAGCCAGTTCTTCCTGGAGTTCTCCATCAAACTCAGCTGGACAAAATCTGAACTGTACCATGAATGGGGGAAAAGCTCTCTCAAGGACTTGATTTTGGTTACTCTAGCAAACACATGTGGGGCTGAGTGGTTTTTAAATAGATTTCTTTTTTCCATGTAAAATTATTTGTGCTGCAGAGATACTCTGAGGTGAAAGAATTCACTCTGCTTTGGAGCCTCTTACCCACATTGAGGTAATTTCATGCAGGTCACAGAGGGACACAGGTTTTGGATGCTCAGGTGATTTTTCTTCTATTAAAAACCCACATTCTTTGCTGTTCACCAACAAAACAGAGGCAGTATGACACAGGGTGCTTCAGTTCAAATGTGAATTCATGCAGCATTTTAGGCATCTCATTTCTGGGCCTTCTGGGATTTAGGAGGCACAGTCCAGACACCAGCAGGACACACAGTCCAAGCAGCTTTAAATCTCTTCCTCCTCCTACAAAAATCCAACCATGGAAAGCACTAAGTCAGTATAAATTCACTTTACCAATGTAAATGTGTTGAAAATGAAGCTGACATTAACTTGCAGCAGCTTTATGCTGTGTAAGATGTCTTTTGCCCACACCAGCCTGACCTGGTCCTTCATCCTGTCCCCAAATCCAATTCCCAAAAGCTCCAAAGCTGACCATAACCCCGTGCTTTGACTGACTCAGCAGAAAGGCAGGCCTAGATTCAGATCCAATTTGGACTGTTAAGTGGCCTGGGTGTCCACTGAGCTGGGATTAACAAGGCTGGGAGCCCGGCCTTGGACAGCAGCTGAGGGAAGCCTTGGGGGATGTGAGAAGAGCTGCTCCTCCCTCTGGGACACCGGGAAGCTTTGCTTTGGAGACCGTGGGGACACGGCTGTGCCGAGGAACGAGAGGGAATTGGGAGGAGCCCAAGGCGGATTTTACAAGCAGGAATCGAGAAGGATGGTGCCTCTGAGAGCCAGCCCTGCTGCTGAGCCCAGAGGAACCAGGTCACCACTTCCTTGTGCCGGGGCTGCATTAGAATTGAAAACAATCACAGCAGCGAAACAAAACCAGCTCAGCTCAACAGATGCAAATCCAGCGGCAGACACGGGGCTCAAACCAGGTCAGGCTGCGCCCATGTAAATGATGGGTTAGCGCAGAGCCCGGCCTGGGAGGGTGTGAGAGAGCTCCGGAGTGACCCGAGCGGAGCCCGGGCAGGGCTCTGGGGCACTGCCAGCCCGGCACACCGCCCCAGAGGCTCCCAGCTCCTCGCTGGGATGCTTTTCCAGGGATCCCGTGCCCGTGCGGCTCCACCGGGAGGCTGCAGAGCCGGGGTAGCCCCGGGGGAGCTTTGCCGGCAGAGCCGGAGCGATAAAGCGCTGCTCTTGTGTAAACACAGAATAAAACAGAATACAGCAGCTAAAGTGCTCTTCTGTCAGCGTAGCTTATCCCGGCGGGCTCCTGCCAAAGGAATCGTCTGCTGCTTTCAGCCGGGCTGTGAATCTGGTGGAGTGGTTGGGAGCAGCTCACGGCACCAGAACCGCTCACAGAACCGAGCTGTGCTCGGGGTCCGGGCTGGTCCAGGTCCCAAATCACTGCGGGGTTCCCTGGTGGGGACAGGGACTCCAGGCTGTTCCCAAATCTCTGTGGTGTTCCCTGGTGGAGACAAGGACTCGAGGCTGTTCCCAATTCACAATTCTCAAATCACTGCAGTGTTCCCTGCTGGGGACAGGGACTCCAGGCTGTTCCCAATTCCCAAATCACTGAAGGGTTCCCTCGTGGGGACAGGGACTCCAGGCTGTTCCCAAATCTCTGTGGTGTTCCCTGGTGGGGACAGGGATTCCAGGTCATTCCCAAATCCCTGCGGGGTTCCCTGGTGGGGACAGGGACTCCAGGCTGTTCCCAATTCCCAAATCCCTGCGGGGTTCCCTGCTGGGGACAGGGATTCACCTGCTCTGTGCCAGACATCAATAAAGCCACCACAGTGGGGAGCAGGGCCACGTGTGAGGGTTCTCCAGAGCCCCAGGAATGCCCAGGCTCCTTGTCCTTGCCCCCTGTGCCCGTGGCTCATTGCACACAGGCAGCAAAACCTCCCCCGAGCCCACAGTGCCTTCTGGAGCCCAGAGCTGGCCCTGCTGAGCAGCAGAGGGGTGTGGATGGGTCACAAGGAGGCTCCCGGTGCACGGAGGGAGGGATAAGTTCACATTTCTGCTGCCGCAGCTCCTGCCCAGTGGTGGTTTCCCGGGACACTGGGTGGCAGAGCCCCACGCTGTTGGTTTTCTGTATAAAACTGCACTCACTGGGGAGGGGAAGGCTTTGAGCACTCTCCTTTCTAAACCCTGAGCCCTCCCTCTCTAAAAACCACCCTCAGGTTCTCAGGAGATCGCGCAGTGCCCGTGGTCTGTGGTGAGGCTCCTGTTTGCACACAAGCAGGGGAGGAGAATTTACATCTCCAGCAGCCCCAGACTGAAAATCTGCCAGGCTCTGCCTGTGTTCAGCAGCTCTGCACGACCCACACACGTAGGCAGCACCCTGCCTTCCTTGCCCTGAAAGTCCTGGGCTGAGGAATTTCCTTGTTTAGAGCGGGGAAGCAGGAAACGGGCACATGTAAAGCATTTCTACGAGCTACAGAACCTCCAGCTCACCCTGCCCCTGCTCCAAGCTGCCCAGGTGTGACCTGGGAGCTCTCCTTGCCTGGGACACCAATTCCCTCGGGAGCAGAGGCTGGAGGCCTCGCAGAGGTGTGAGCAGGCAGAGGGAAAGCTCTGCTCCCTGCAGATGTGCCTGAAGTGCTGTGCCCAGAGCAGGAAGGCTGTGGTGGCACTGATGTGGTATTGGAGGTTTGTTCAAGTTGTTTATTTTTTTAAATTTTATTATTATTTGTTATTTTCTCCATAAAATATCCCTGTTTCCCCCTCCCCTTCCCCTTTCTTTACCCTGCCCAGTTTTGCCTGACACTTCTACTTCCTTCCCCAGGGTCACTCTGACCTTCCTGTGTTCTGTTAACCTCAGTCCCCTTGTCCCTGTCCCTCTGCCCCTGTCCTCTGCCATTGAGGGGACTCTGCCAATCGACTTGTGGGGACAATCACCTGTGTGCCCAGCCCCCCTTTCCCCAGGGTTTATAAATCTGTGACTCTGAATCCTTCTCTTCCTTCTGGCCCCCCAAGCTTGGGGTCAATCAAGGATCTCTGAGAACAGGAGCAGAAAGGAGCCTTTTCTGTCTTTTGTTTCAAATCCTCAGCACTGCCACAACACCAAGGGCTGCAGTGAAAGTGAAGACAACTCTCACTTTCACCACTACCCGATTTCCTGGCCAAAATGGAGCAGCCCCTCTTGGCACCTCAGGCAGACTTTCTGTGTCACACTGAGGTGATGCTGACTGCCAGCACGGCCTCCTCTCCTCCCTGGGACAGCGGGGGACATGGAAAACTCGCAGGTTAAATGTGTTTTACAGTCCTGAGAGTAAGGAAAAGGTTCTTTCTCGCAGCCCCTGCTTCGAGAAGGAGAGACGGAATCTGAGTCTCTGTCTTTGGAGGTTGTTTATTCTTCTTTTATCTCTACGTGTTCTTTCTGTCCAGCAAGGTGAGTTCAGGAGGTCAGAGAGGCCAAATCTGTCCCTCCTACAAGGACACGTCACCTTTTATACCAATAACTATGTGAACAATGTTTTCTTTTAAATACCAATACTTCTGACTTATATTAGACAGTGAAACTCCACTACAGCCCAATCCAAAAAGACCATCACCACAGCAGAAGATGGAGGGCAAAAAGAAACAGGAAAAGAGCATAGACACACCCAAAATCCTCCATCTTTATCCTTTTTACCTCTAAATTAAAAATCTAAAAATTCTACTTTTCACCCTGCGATACATTAATTATTATTCTAATTACACTCTGGTGGCTTGCATTTCCTTTTTCAGTGTTGACATCTTTTCCAGGCACTCAGACCAAAGGCACTGAGGTATTTTTGACTTTGTTCCAAGACCCTCCAACTTCTTGTGATGGCCTCGAGTCACCCGGGGCACCCAAAGGGTGAGACAGAGAACTTCCCTGGGTGGAGCAGAGCAGAGCAGAGCAGAGCAGAGCAGAGCAGAGCAGAGGGCTGTGGCCAGGCTCCCCACACACACCCCTGGCTGGCGGGACAGCTCCTGGAGGCTCCAGGCTCAGGACAGTCTGCCTGCACCATGTAATTGCTGCTCCTTGTAATCTTCCCCGAGCTGGTGCCATTGCAAATGCCACCCTTATCTCCCTAAGTACAGATCCTCTCCCCTGAGTCGTTCACAGTGTCATGCTGCAATTTGTTACATAATGGCGTTAAGGTTTGTTGTTTTTCTTTTTTTTTTTTAATGGATCTATGTTAATAGGCACATAAATATGGAAATCTTAATTTCAGGCCTGTCTCTGAAAAGCATTAGCTGGGGAGACTGGTCTGAGGAAAAGCAACACCCAGGGGTTTGTGCAGGGTTTTGGGTATGAATGGAGCAGTTGTGCTCCTCACTGACCATCACCTGTGACCCTTTAAAAGCTCATCCTCAACAGAGAACTCCAGTGGCTTTGCTCTGCTCTTCCCACCCTCAGCAGTGCTGCAGTGTTGTTTTTATCTCTATTAATTTTCTCCCTTATCACAGGTGGACGATTAGCACCAATAAAAGGACTCTGGTTCTCCAAAGCAAACAGAGAGCTTGGCTGCAGCCCAAGGATCTCCAGTGAGCAACCAGCAAAGTGCACTCCAAATGCTTCAGCAGAGCTCCATCCATATTCATTTCCTGCACCATTTATAGCAGCAAATACTATTTCAGGTGTGTTCCTGTTTGGCTACACACCTTTAATTTGGTGATTTGACACAGAAGAGCATTTCCACACCTCGTGATCCTTCCCTGCAAGGATCCTGGCAGGAAAAAGGAGCTCTCAGGCCAGGCTGCTGTGCCCTGGTCCCTGCAGGACAGCTTTCCCCAGGGGCAGCTGTGCTCTCTGCATTCATCCCACGGGCACTGGCACAACCCTGAGCCCCACCAAACACTCGGGGCCTGCAGGTGAAGTGCACTTTGATGACAGTGACACGAATGTGGCTGCTCCAGGGTGACTCCCTGTGTCAGACTGTGCTGCCAGGAGATGCCAGATCCTGTCTGGGGCCATCCAGGGGACAGATGAGCACTGCCATGCCCACAGTGGGAATGGGACACTTCCATAGGTCAGCAAAATCTTGCCAGGTAGAGAGAGCCCATTCCTAGGTGTTGTATTTGGGGAAAAAAACCTTCCTTCTGTGTGAATTTTCTGCTGGATCAGTGAATTAGAGTGGCCTCCAGAGGACTCCCTTAGGGACCAGGGAGCCTTCCAAGCCTCTTTTGACAGTTTCTGCTTTGCTTTTCCAGGTCAGCCACCAGGACATTAAAATACACTTCCCTCTCCCATCACTTTCCTTGCCAGGTAGGGAAGAAATCCCATTCCTAGGTGTTGTATTTGGGAAAAAAAAAAACTAATTCTGTGTGAATTTTCTGCTTGATCAGTGAATTAAAGCGATCTCTGGAGGACTCCCATGAGGACCAGATGCCCAGCAGGGAGCTGAGCCTTCCAACCCTCCTTTGGCAGTTTCTGCTTTGCTTTTCCAGGCCATCCTTCCCTCTCCCATCACTTTCCTTGCCGGGCAGAGAGAGCCCATTCCGAGGTGTTGGATTTGGGAAAAACCTTCCTCCTGGCACTGGGGACTCCTCTCCTGGGCCCGGGCACGTCCTCAGCTCTGCATTTCCCTGCCCAGAGCTCCGCAGCCCCCGCCCCTGCTGATGGCACCCGGTGTCGTTGTCACCGATTGGGAAATATTGCGAGTCGCTAATTAGGCAGTAATGACCGATGGGAAGGGCATTTCCCGGCTGTTCACCGGAGACTCCTGACCTGGAAGGTCGCTAGGAGTCACCCAGGAATTACTAAAGCACGGAGGAGGAGAGAAGCAGGCGAAAAAAGAGCAAAACCCTCACTTTTTAAAGCGCTCCTCCATCGCCCTGCTGTGGTGGGTCACACGCTGGTTAAACACTACTGCACCTTCTAAAATCACTTATTAATTTCCTGCTGTGAGATGGGGTTCGGAGAAGAGCAAAGCAGGCTCAAACTTTTTCAGTTTTTTGGGCATGAGGCTTCTTCTTTCCCCCCTTCGCTCTCGGAACCAGCCTTAAAGATGTAGGAGTTAATATCCAGCACAAACAGAACAGATAATTGCGGATACAACACCACCAAGTCCCCCAGGACACCCAAAAACCCGGCAGGGAGGGAGGGCAAGGCACCCCAGCCCTGGCTCAGGCTGCCCAGTGCTGCCCAGTTTCCTGCCCCTCTCTCCCAGTTCCTCCCATTTCCCAATTCACCTCTGCGGCGGTGAAGAAACAGGACATTCAATATTCAAGGATTAACTCTCATTTTTTTAATCTAAAAAGTGAAGCTGCAATTAGCAATAAGCTGGGCCTGTGTGTGCCGATCCCTCCCCACTTCTGAGGGCAGGTTTACACCCACTCCTCCGGTTCCAAACTGGGACATTTCTCCCGTTTCACGCCCGTGCTGGCTCTGGCCGGTGGCTGCATTTCGGCGCTTCTCAGGTTCATGAAACTGCTGTGAATTGCTGGGTTCTCCCCAGGGCTGAGCCCACGGAGCCCCGTGGTTGTGTTTCTGCAGAGGAGCATCTCTGTTAGAGACACACACGGAGCTCTTCAGCCCGGCCCCGGGGCCAGAGCTCGGTCCGAGGGACAGGCAGCAGCACAAATTAACAGCAGCACAATTAACAGTGCCCCACACAGAGCCTGGCAAAGTGCTCTGAATAAAGGCAAAGGGAGCAAAGAACCTGTCAGACACACACGGGATGGGATCGCCCCCTCTTTGCCTGGAGGGGAAGATGTTGGTGCTTGGATTTTTACCAAAAATCTGATTTTTACCTGAGTCCTCAGCACAGATAACAGCAAAGGGTCAGAAGGCTGACACTGAGGGGACCCTCCCTCACTACTCTAAATCGTGGAATTACAGAATGGGATTGGGAGGGACCTTAAAACTCATCTCATTCCTCCTTCCACCAGACCAGGCTGCTCTGGACACTTCCAGGGATTTTCTTTTTTCTTTTTCTTTTTTTTTTTTCTCTTTTTTTCCTACAGTTGTACCTTGGTAAAAACAGTAAAAATAAGAAAGTAGATGAGAAGGTGTGGAATTGTCAAAGGCAGATTTTGCTGGGCTATGGAAGTGTCCAGAAATATTCACCTGAAGTTCCTGAAGACCTCCAGGACCTGAGATGTCTCCATTCGAGCAGGAGTGAATAATCACACACAAGAAGCAGATTCCATGGCCAAGCTTAGCTTTTGGCTGAAGAAAAAGTGATAAAATGATAGAGGAAACGTGAGCTGCAGAGCTTTGAACATTCAGACTTCTATTTGGAAAACAACAATGAGCTCAAAGCTCAGCCCACAGCTGGCAGCCTGTTTTTGTGGCCCTGTCCTTGTCACATCTGCAGACAGGTAAGGATTGCTGCACCTTGCAGCTGCACAGGAGCTCCATCCTCAGCAGCTTTGGGGAGAAGATGACAGCAGCCAAACAGAATATGGAAAAATGAACCCATTCAAGCAAAAAGATGTTTTTTAATGTAGTATTTCCTATTCCTTTGGCCCAAGGGATGCCCTGAACATCCCTGTTTGGTCCTCACTGCATCCAGGTCATGTCAGCTCACCTCACCTGGGTGCAGGCACGAGTCAGGCTGTTCCTCTCCCTCCCTGTCCAGCTCCTTCTCCCACTCCCAAAAAAAGCAGGAAACTCCTGTTATCCTGTCTGCTGAGCCCTGATTGTTTCCTCTGAACGTTCAAGCCAATCACGATGTGCTGGCCCCAGAAGTACCGGAACACGAGAGGCTTTTCTGGAGCACTTCTTGGGGATCAAACCCCGCTCACTTTTTTCCCCCCTCAGGTTCCCTCCTTCCCTCGGCTGGGGGTGTCAAACCAGCAGCACCGGACCTGTTATTCCCCAGTGCAGGGAGGTTTTCCCATTCTTCATGAGGAGCAGAAAGCCCTCGGAACTTCTTAGGAATCATACAAAGCAGGATTTATATGCAGCCTGGATTGATGAGCCTTCTAAAAAAATCCCAAAGCAGCCCACGCCCAGCACAAATCAGGGGAATAAAGGCTTTTAGCAGACAGTCTGTGAACTCTTTCAAAAATATTCCATCCTGCCCGTACAAAAGGTTGGTGAGGAATTTACAAAACGCCCTAATCCCCCCCTTAATCCTTTAAAACGCCGAGCTGTGATCGCAGATGCCGGTGGGTGATTATGAGTCTTCAAGGGCTCGTTTGGATCCTCCTTTAAGAGATCCCAACTCACTTTTGTCATAGAAAGCAGAACGTGGCCGGGTGTGTTTTTGTTGCACATTTTTTCTGCACGGAGAGCCCGGGTGTGATTGGGAAGGAAAGTCACCCCCACGCCGTGCTCCTGTCACAGCTTTTTGGGGACAGCCAGAGCTCTGCTCCATGGATGAAGTCATGGAACTCGAGTTCATGGAGGATGCAAGTGGAGAATTCTCTGCTTTCCCTCACCCTCATCTTCTTCTTTGCACAGCTGGGGGGAGCAATGGCTCAGCTCATTTTAAATAAAATTTTTCAAGACTCACCCAGAAGCAGCTGCAGAGAAGGCACAGGGTGTTATTACACCGCTGGTGCCTTCAGCAAGCTCTTAATGGAGACTCTGGCTGGCTGAAGTTGTGTGTGTGATATTTCTGTGTGCACAGATAACCAGGGCAGAGCCGACTTTTTAACTGCTCATATGTGTTTAATTAGAGTTGCATTTTTAATCCTTTTAATTTGTATCTCTTTCTTAATAACCTCAGCTTGGCAAGGGTTGAAAAGGAGTAAGTGTCATTTGAATATTGGGTAAAACGTGGTAACAGCTGAGCAGATTGTTTAGCAAAAAAAAAAGGTTTCAGAATGTTCTTTAAAGACTGTGGGTAACAGTTGTAGCTAAGCCAAGGTTTGCATCCTTTGGGAATAATTTCAGAGCAGCTTAATAAAACTACTCTGGAGCTCAATATATCATCTGAGGGATGGGATGGTTATCAGGAGTTATTTGCCTGCAATCTCCAGGCAGGTAAGAGCACAGCGAGGCTGATTTTTGCAGCACAGCTCTGAAATCTCAGTGCAATCACGCCACAAACTCCCATTTAACTTTTGCACCCAAGGAGAAGAAGTCATTGCAGACTGCTGCAATCCCTGCTGATGAAAGGAAACATGCTCAGAGGTGAAAAATCCCATGGGAATGGCTCCAAGCTGAATGGAAGTTTTCAATAATCTCCAAGCCTTGAACCCAGCTCTGATGGGGAGGAATGGACACATTTCACAAGCACTTGCTTCTTTTGCTTCAGATAAATCTGAAATTTCATCTCAGAAAAAAAAAAAAAACCAGCAAAAAACCTGCCAAAACCCCCCCTTCACATTAAATAGAGGACAACCTGAGAAGAACAGATAAAATCAGCAAGTCCAGTTGCAGGTGCTACCATGAATTTTACCCAGCACTGTGGATGGATCTGAGCCTCTGAGACAGGCCAGGCTCCTCAGGCAAGTGATTTCTGCCTTAGAAGAAACAAGGCAAAGAGATCCTGTAAAAAGATCACACAAAACCACAGTGACTTTCAGAGTGACACTTTGGGTGTCTTATGTGGCATCACCTCCTTCTTGGCAGTTCTGCTGCACCATCAAAACCCAACATTTTGGTGTGAAAAGTGACCAAAGTGCCCCCTCTGGGCAGAGTCTGTGCCCTTCCCATGGGGTTTGCTGGGTTTGGTGTTCCTGGCTGCTGCTGAGAGAGGCCAGTTCTCAGCATGTCCCACTCTGGTGGTTCCCAGCCTCTTCCCAGTGCATGTCAGGGATGCACACAGTGAATAAAAATCTATTTTTCATTGTTATCATGCACAGGTTGTTTGGAAAAGGCCCATGAAGTGGGAAGTGGAGATTTCAAAAAAAGGCCAAGTGTTAAAGCAAGAGCTTAATTTGTGCTCTGGCAAAACACAGCATCCTCATCCTCAGGACAGCTCTCACCCAGGCAGCACTGAGAGCTCACAACCCAACTCATCTTCCATTCCTGAAGAGGTGAGGAGCCAGCCCAGCTCACAGCCAGTCCCCAGCCCAAGCTGCTGCACCAACACTGGCCACCTCTCCCCCAGGAGCTCCAATCCAGCAGGAATCCTCACTCCAGATGCAGAGGGCTCCCTGCTCCTTTCAGGCAGCATTCCTTCCCCTGCAGGAGCCCATGCCTACACTCCAACCCTACAGAGAGGGCAAGTCCCTGCACGAAACGTGTTGCAGCTGTTGCATATCTGCATGGAAAGATCTCCAGCAGTCGTGTGAGCAGCAAGCCTGCCCTGCTTTGATTTGCTCTGAACTGCTCCAATTTTTTTTTGCCCAGGATTGTTGTGGCCACAGAGCTCTGGGATGTTTTGAAATCAATAATCGTCGCTCTGGTCAAGGCTCTTGCTCAACGCTGAGCTGTCTGTGTCTGAGGGGGTGTTTCATGCTGGGGGTTCTGTGATGCTTCCCAGAAGGCAGCAGAGTTCTCAGACAAAATTATATAGTTTTCATCATTCCTTTTGTTCGTCCCATCACCGGGTTGTTTTCATATGGACCCTTTTCTGCCTGGGAAACAGGGAGAACTCCTGGTGACACACCAGCATCCCCCAGCAGAGCAGGCAGAATTCACCACAGCAGCCAGGGCTGGCTGGAAGCAGAGAGTTTTCCTCCACCCTGCCAGGATAAACTCACTGATGTGACACTGGGAGTTCAGAACCTCTGGTCAGAGAGGTGGATTTTCACATTTTCACACCAGAAATGCTCCTGGGCCAATGGATGTCCCGCCTTGGGAGGTGGCAGGTGATGCCATCTGATGTCCTCGTGTACCAGGTAAAGTCTGACAGACACACAGTGACCCCTTGGCACGTGCAGGGGGGCTCAGAGGGGTGTCCTGCCCTTCTGTGTGTGGGTGGGGAGAGTTTGATTGATCCTGCTGGAGTGGAGCAGCAGAGGGTCCCATTTTTGGGGCTGTCTGGAGGGGAGCAGTTATCCCCAGCTCAGCTGCAGGTGCATTCCCGAGGGAAGGATCCAGAGCAGAGGAAAACTGAGAGCTGCTGGGATGCCCTGCACCATCCTGGAGTCCTGCCCGTGCCCTTTCTGCTCCTCACCTCCAGAGTGCTGCAGCTGCCCACCCGTGTCAGGGATACAAATCCTGGCAATCCCTGCCTGCCCTGAATTCCTCTCCTATCAATCATTTTTGGGCCGATGTTGAAGCCAACACCATCAGCTCCAGCTCAGTGATGAGGGAGCAGACAGGAGGGGCTGGCACTGATGAACACACCCAGCAGTGCCAAACCCTGGCTGTTCTCAGTGTTCCAGGGGTTTTTGTTAAACCAGGATGGGGCCACCTCTGTTTGCCCAGACCTCAAACACCGAGGGAAGGTTGAAGCAAAATTCAGCAGCCTGTCCCAAGCCCAGGAATGTGACAAGAGCCAGCAGAGCCAAGTGCCACCCTCATTCATGATCTGCAACTCCTTGGCAGTGCCAGCCCCACGAGCAGCCAGATCCTTGTGCCACCTTCTCCCCAAATCCTGCCCTGCCTTTGATATGTTAATCCTGCGTAAGGCAAATTCTCCCATTAGAATAAAGTCCATTCTGGTCTCCCTTGCAATCTGCATGATCCAGTTCAAAGTTAAATTAAAAATCCCAACCTGTGTGAATGTTGCAATCGCATGATGAAATCTGTAAATCTATTTTTAATGTCTTAATGTTGCTCTAGTTGAACGAGGTCAGGCGACTGCTGCATGGCGTTTGCTTTGCACTTTTCTTTTTATTTTGGATTCTCATGCACTCATTAAATATTCACCCTGCAGCTTTTGCATTTCCAGTACTGCAGGACCCTAAAATAGAAGACAAGTTTTTCTTTCCCTTCTTTTGTTTCTGAAATTCCAACCTGACTCCGGGATCTCTCCAAATCAAACGTGGAGCACCAAACACTGCAAGGAGAAAATGTTTCAAATTAATACACACGCCAGAAAATGGGATTTAAATCCCCCAACACGCAGCTATTTGCACTATTTTTAGGAGGTGACAGAGCAAAATATTTGATTTCATTTCAAATTGAAGATATTTGCAATGTTAATTTTCTGAGTAGCTTGTTTTTATTAAGAAAATATTTGAACATCGCTGGAACAACTCTCAAAAACCATCGTCTTACAGAACATTTCTTGGGGGAGTAGTTTGTGCTTTTCCTTCTGAAACAAGCTCTGAAAGACTGGAATTTTCTGTGGAACAAACCCTTCACTTTCTGAGCAACTCGCTTGGGAAAACCTGTGCATGGAGCAGTGACATAAACCCTGCTGCTGTCACTTGGGAGCCATCCCACCAACAGCCGGGCACTGCCTCTCCCTCTTTTCAGCCACCTCTTTATCCCTATTAATATTCCCCATCACAATTCCCACGAATCCCTCGATATTAAACGTATCCAAACACCACGTGCATGAGAATAGCCGAGAAAGCAGGAAAGGACGGCAAAGAGGATGGATTTATCCCCAAATCCCCGATTTTCCAGGGCTGAGGGCACAGAGCGGCTCCTGCGGATGCTGCGACATCACCGCCACTTTCACAGGGACCAGCAGGGCCCGGGCCACGTCCTGCGGGTGGCAGGGAGGGGATTCTGAGCCCGGCTCGGGGTGCCCGGGGCTTTTCTCAGGCTGCAAAGCGGCGGCGGTTCCCAGTTCAGGGCACTCGGGGCAGCCAAGGTTCCTTTGGAAGGGTGGGAGTCGGGCTTGGGGGTTTGCGGGGAGCCCGCTGGGATGGGCTCGCTCTGTCCCCTCCCTGTTTCCCGCTCTGTCCCCTCCTGCCCCGCTCTGTCCCCCCCAACCACTCCTGTCTCCTCATGTCCCCTGTTCCTTCTGTCCCTTCCTTGTCCCCTCTATCCCCTTCTGTCCCTTTGTCGCCTCTGTTTCCCCTGTCCCCTCTGTCCCCCTCTACCACCTCCTGTCCCCGCCTCTGTCCCTCCTGCCCCCTCTATCCCCTCTGTCCCCCTGTCCCTCTCTGTCCCCTCCTGTTCCCCCTGTCCCCTCTGTCCCTCCTGTCCCCTCCTNCTCCTTGTCCCATTTGTTCCCCTTGTCCCCTCTGTCCCCTCTGTCCCCTCCTGTCCCCAGCGCGGGGCGCTGCAGCCGCTGCTGTGCCCGAGCCGCTGCCGCCCCCTCGTGGCCGCTCTCCGGAAGCGCAGCCCGGCCTCAGGCCGCGGGCATTTGGCTCCAAATCCCTTCAATAAAACAAAATAAAATTTAAAAAAAGTCTTTAAGAGGCTCGATCCGGCCCAGCCGCTCCCTTCGGCATCGCCGCATTTCACAGCAATTCCGGGATGCCTTTAACGCCCGCTCCCCGCTGCGGCTCCCGCATTCCCCGGGATCCATCCCCAGGTGCATCCCCTCATTTCCAGGTGCTCCTCCGCAGGGAGCTGGGGGAGAAGACGTGTGGGCACTGAAACTTCGCCTATTCACTGAAATTCCAGCTTTTTTATTTAATTTTTTTGCGGGTTTTGCCCGCTGGAGCGCCGGCTGGCGGTGTCCCGCTGCATCCAGCGGCAGCGGAGCGCTGGGAAGGGCTGAAAGATTCCCGAAGGAATGGGAACATGCAAACCAAATGAGTTTGGAGTGGCTTAAATCTCAATGGGGGAGTAAATGGCTGCAGCTTAAGAGATCCAAAGAGCCCAGCCCGGCTGCTGACAGCAATTCAAATGCGAGATTGGGTGGCACTGAATTAAACAACAGCGCTTGTTCAAATATTAGGAAAGACAAGGAGGGGGGAAAAAAAGCTCTTGGAGAAACAAATCCTGCTGTGCTGGATGAGCTGCACAGACTGACTAATCCGGGGCTCTGTCCTAGGAGTTACCAGCATTAAATACCTGAGGAAAAAAGGTGCGAGGTACGGACACCTCATCCCCAGGGACACAGGGTGGCGGTGGGTAAGGACAACACGATAATTATATAAAAATATCGATTTTTAGATATTACTGGGTAATCTAAAGTGAAACATCAGAGATCATCTTCATCCAGCTGAGCAGACGATGTGCCGGGGTTATCTGAGGTTTGAGATGGAAAAGTCTTTTTCCCCAGCCTAAGTGTGGAAGAACAGTCCGGACTCCTTCTGCGGTGAAACTCAAAGTTGTTTATTTAATCTTATCTATAACATTTTTTTTTCTCTGCCCTGTTGCGATCTGCTCAGGATGAAGGTCAGGATCAAATCCCTGCTCACCTGGGCTGATTTCTGTTTTTATACAGATTTTTGCGTGGCCAATATTTATAGTTAAATGCCAATAATCATCCGTGATTTGGAACTGTGTTTATCCCCTTCGAACCAATCTAAAAGAAACACCATAAAAACAGAAAATGGAGAGCAAGAAGAAGGAAAAGGACAGTGACACACCCCAACTCCTCCATCTTGTCTATTAACCCATAAACCTATTTCTCCCCCTGTGATTTATAAACGATCATTCTCATTTAAACTCTCGTGCTGTTTAAATCCTCGTAGAACTTTGGCAATTTCTTCCACGGACTCAGCTCGAAGCCGCTGCTGTCTCTGATTTTCTCCCACAACTATGCAGTTTGAACGGCCGAGTTTTAAATTTTTTTAAATAGAATTTATCGGTCCCAGCAGGTAGAAGAAGAGCCCGGCTTCAAATCTTCCAGATCTTCCAAATCCGTGCAGTGCCATGAGGAATTCCACGTTCCCACCTGGAGCCCGGCAGCTGGAGCAGGCAGGGAAGGAGCTGGGAGGTGGCACAGGCAATCCCCGGGCTGACAGGGAGCATTTGCAGGTTTGTGGTCGGCCCGGCCAGCGCTAATAATCATCGCCATTCATCAGCATGAAAGAGTCAAGTGTTCCCACCTCCCCCTGCCGCTGCCATTTGAAAAGTATCTGACCTAATTATTACTATCCCTGTTGTGTAAATTCAGCACTTTGTCAGGCTGAATAAATGTACATTAGCCTTAACATGAGCGAAACAAGTTGGAACAATGAAGGCAGCTTTGTAAAGCTCCCTCGCTTTTTAACTTATTTGACACCACACTAAAGAGCCCATTTAGACTAAAGAGTTCAGCACATTTTGGGACCCATTAAATGCCCAGGTTGAGACTAGATATTCTCCTTTTTCTTTTTTTTTTTTAATTTGTCCTCCCCTGGTTGCTAAAGTCAGCAGAATTGAGCAATAAGCTGCTTTGCATTTCTTTAGCTTTGTAGGCAAGTTGCAGAAAAGCTACACCCATCCCGGCCAGCACTTCCAAGGCAGGGCAAAGCTCACTTATCACTGACACCAAGGCATTCCTTGGACGAAGTTTTAATTGAAAAAGAATTATTTTTAATTAAGAAAAAAAAAAAAAAAAAAAGAGGAAACTCATAGCACAAAAACGTGATATTCAAGGCTGTTAAGTAAATTATACTGTCAAATCATTTCTATTTTAGGCTAGCAACATAGAATTTAAAGTCAGGTCAGCCTTTCATAGAATTATGGAATTATTAGGGTTGGAAAAGAGCTCCAGGATCATCAAGCCCAAGGTGTGACTGATCCCCACCCTGTCCCCAGCCCAGAGCTCAGAGTGCCACCTCCAGGAATTGCTGGGACACCTCCAGGGATGGGCACTCCAAACCTCCCTGGGCAGTGCCAAGGGCTGAGCAGGAAGAAATTTCCCTTTCCAGGAAGAAATTCCTCCTCAGGAGGAGTGACAGACTCCAAGTCTGTGCTGACTCCAGCTGTTGTCACACTTAGGACATGACCTGGAAGCAGGAGAAAACTTTTGAAGGAGAAAATTTTTGTCTTGGCTGCAGGACAAATGCAGATCAGCTCCAAAAGAACAAAAGGTGCTGAAAAACCAGAGCACCACCACCCTCAGCATTCCCTGTTCTCCTCCATCTCTGAGGAAATTTCTGAGGGCAGCAGAAAGAAAGAGGAAAACAAGAGAAAAACTGGATGGAAAAAGTGTCAGAGAACACTTGTGCCAGGGGAAGGGGTTGCTCTTCACCAGCGAGCCCCTGACTTTGGAGAGAACCTCTCCCAGACCCCACACAAAGGCTGGGCTCTGCTGGATGTGTCACAAAGAGCTGGCAGGGAAACATTTTCCGAAGAGAACCTCATTGAACTCAGAGCCATCATGAAACCGGTTCTTTCCCACAGGAGATCTGTGGTCAGTCTGAAAATTGAATCCTGTCACTGACCTGCGAGAAGAGATACTTGAATCCACACCGAGTCCAGGGCTTGACAAAGCCACAGCTCCTCCCAGGATCTGGGCACTTGGATGGGTATTTAGATTAAAATCCTCCTTTCACAGGCAGAGCTGCAGATGGATTTGGATTCCATCCCTCTTACTCATTTGGAAGCTCGGTTAAGTTTGAAGAACAGGGAAGAAAAAAAAAAAACCCAACTCAATTATAATTTCGAGCTGTCAGGAAGGAATTCTATCAGCTCCATCCTCCAGAAGGAAATCCACACTGTCTAGCAGTAATCAGTTCCATTTGTGACCCTCCCAACAAAACCCTTTTTGTCTGTGATTTGTATTCAGCTGAGGACACGCTGATTTCAGACCCTCTGCGGATTTTCATGTCTAAACAGCCTTTTTATTTTGAAATGCAAGCAAGAAACTCTTTGGCAGGGTCTGAATCCTGAAGCAAACTCCCCCAGCTGCTCTGGGCTCACAGCAAGGCAGGACACTCACAGACAGCTCTGCTCAGTTCAGCTAAGAATGGGACAGCAGCAAGAAATATTTTAATCATCACGTTTTGAAGGGAACTTTCAGCTTTTTTTGGCTGATTTGAGTGGCATGTGATGATCTCATGGTCAAACAAATGGAGCTGCAGCTCTGGCCATGATGGGCTGAGCTCTGCTGGCTCTGGGAACTCCCTCAGCTTTTGGGATTCAGTGTGGAAGGGACTGAAGCTGCCCCAGGATGGGCATTCAGGACCTTCCAGCCCCTTTCCACTCCTGCACACCTGGGCCAGGGGTCACCACCACTGTGGGAAGGAATTTGCTGCATTTTCAGTCCAACCCCCAGGTTTCACACCAAAAAAACAGACCCAAATTAACAACTGGCACTAATTGGAGCCTTTTTTTTGAGCTTTTCAGAAGGGAGGCCAAGGTTTGAGCAGCATGGAAACAAAACTGCCCCATGAATTCCCCAGAAGAGCCCCATGGATGCAGTGCTGCAAGAGACTCCTGGGGCATCTCAAAAAAAAAAAATCCAGATTTCAGATTCTAAGACTTGTGCAGTTTTCAACTTTCCCCAGCATTCAAATTCACCTACATTAAAAGAAAATTAAATTGCCCTCTCCAACAAAAAAGCAAACCACAACAAAGCAAACATCCTCCAGCAAACTATTCCCTTGAATCCATTAAAAAAAATGCCAAGTCAACGTTCCAGTGCCCATCCCAACAGCACAAGGGGCACTCTGGGCTCCTGTTTGCCACCAGCTGTGGCAGGAACTGCATCACAGCCAGAAATATTTCATATTCCAGCCATTTTTCACATGCCAACAATAATTCTCATTCCTTCCCAGCCTGGAGCTCTGGGAAGGGAAGGAAAAGCCCCCACTGGAAACATTTCCATGAAGCAGGAATGTTGGAAGAGCTCTGTTCCCCATGGGGATGGTGGAATATTGGACACAGCTCTGCAGAGAGGCAGAGCAGGAGATGACAAATGCAGGGATACAGGAAGAATTAACCAGGAATTTGTTTTAATACATGAGCAGATCAGAAGAAAAAAGGAGTCACTTTTATGGCCCAGTGGGCAGGAAAACGTGGGACCAACAGTTTGGGCTCTGCCTGATTTATCTGCAACAAAGAGAAGGAAAACTGAATATTGTGTTTCTCTGTGTATTTTTTTAGCAAAGTATTAACTAAATCAAAAGCATTAGATTAATTCCCTTTAGGATTTATAACTGCTGGAAGTAGAAGGAAAGTGCAGCAGGATTTGAACATGAATTGTCAAACAGAATTAAACTGCAAATAAAATCCCTGCTATGGGACACCTCGAGTGCAGAAATTTCATTATCTGTAAGCAACAAATAATAAAGGATCATAATGAAAAGAATCCAGGACAAGGAGAACAAAGCTGATCCCACACAAAATGTGCCTGAATGCTTCCTGGAAGCTCCAGCAAACCTCAAACTGTTTGATGTGCTCACATCCCTGCAAAACAAAAGAATTCTTACCACCATATAAATTCTACAGTAAGCCAATTTTTAATTATACATATCAAAATACAAATAAAATGCCAGCAGTTTCATTCAAGCTGTTTGACTGACAGACCTATGCAAATATCAACACAGCATTTGAGTCTCCAGGTAACTACTGCCAATTGTAAATGGGGACACTTTTAAAAAGCAATTACAAGGATAATTAATAATTTTCACACACCAAGGGAACAAGGGAACACCATGCAGTGGTTTGAAAAGCCTCCTGCTTTCTGCATTTCCACTCTGCTTGGTTTGGGCCAAGATTAGAGAAGCAGATTTCAAATCTAAAAGTGGGAAAGTGAAAAACTTCCAGCCTTCCCTCTGGTCATTCCAGGTGGGAATGATGGGATTCAAACATTAACAAGGTTAAAAACAGGCTGCAAAAATATGGACAAGAAAAACATTTTCATGACTGTGCTCTCATTTATTCTGTCAGAAAGGAAATGATTTGAAAATACCTTTGAAAATGATTTGAAAATGAATCTTTTAGAAATATACAANGCTCTCATTTATTCTGTCAGAAAGTAAAATGATTTGAAAATCCCTGCAGAACCTTTTAGAAATACACAGTTCTACTGAGAGCCCAGTTAGCTTGAAAAAAAAAAAGGAATTATTTCTCTTTTTGCTGTCAGAAAGTTACAGAGGGTTTGAATTCACTGAAAATTAGAATTACAGTGGTGGCACAAATCAACAGAGGAGGAGAGCAGGAACTTCCCCCTCTCCCCTCCTCCTGAGGACACTGAGGATGACAACATCCAACTGGGAAGGGACAAGAAGAATTTTTGTGCAAAAATTCCAACATTTCAGAAAGAAATCTGCTGCTTCAACAGAAATTCTGCTGGTCTGCTTCTTATTGAACAGCTGCCACAGCTGTGAACAGGTTTCTAACCAATTTCCAAGCTGAGGGATTCCAGCCAGGCTCAGAGCAGCACAGAAGTTCTGGACACAGAGAGCCAGGGGGGAGGAGAAGAGCCAGGGCTGCTCCACTGAGGCTCCTCATTGTTTCAGAAATAGTAAGCTGTGTGAGTAACCCAGTTGGAACACTCCTCCTTGGAACGTTTTGCTGAGCTGTGAGTTGTAAAAATAGATTTGTAAGCCTCGGACTTGTCCTCGCTGTCTGCGATGGATCTCTTGGTGGTGCTGGAAGCTTTACTGGCTTTGCCTGGGGCTGATGGATTTCCACTCTCTGAGGGGGAAAAAGGAGCAGAGTAAAGCATGAGAATGGATAAAGGTGTTTAAATAAAGATGAAAAACAGTGTTTGAAAATTAAAAAATAGATGTATTTATCATTTTTCAGCTCTCTCATAAATATCTCCCATAACTGGACCTCAACAGCTTTTAGAAATCACACTCAAAATACATTTAGAAAACTTGAGAGAGGAGTTCTGTAAATCTTTTTCACTGCAATTCAGTAGTGACAACATTTATTCCTCCAAGTGAAAAATGGCTCTTCAGCAGCATGGAAGTCCCCAGCACTGAAGCATTGTGTAAAATCAGCTCTCAAATGCCAGAAGCTGAACTTGTGCCACACCTTTCCCCAGGGAATCCTCTGTTCCCCTGGTTCTGTGCAAAGTTGTGACCAAACACAATGGTCTGAATCATTTTCTGTCTGTAGTGGGGAAAAGTCCATCCTCTGCTTCTGGTTCCATTTTTCTCAGGGTATTTTATCTACTGCTACATAAAAATCCCTTTTTTTTAAGTATTTCATCTCCCATCCTCACAAAATTGGGTGTGCAAGCCCAAAATCCTCACAGAATTGGGTGTGCAACCCCAAATCCCCACAGAATTGGGTGTGTAACCCCAAATCCCCACAGAACTGAGTGTGCAACCCCAAATCCCCACAGAATTGGGTGTGCAACCCCAAATCCCCACAGAACTGGGTGTGCAGTCCCAAATCCTCAGAAAATTGGGTGTGGAACCCCAAATCTTCATAGAATTGTGTGTGTAACCCCAAATCCTCACAGAACTGAGTGTGTAACCCCAAATCCTCACAGAACTGGGTGTGCAACCCCAAATCCCCACAGAACTAAGTGTGCAACCCCAAATCCCCACAGAACT
Source organism: Alaudala cheleensis (assembly GCA_013398995.1). NCBI lineage: Eukaryota > Metazoa > Chordata > Aves > Passeriformes > Alaudidae > Alaudala > Alaudala cheleensis. Next base: position 198,110 of record VWYE01016857.1, on the reverse strand, counting down.
AATTGTGCAACCCCAAATCCTCACAGAATTGGGTGTGTAACCCCAAATCCTCAACAGAAACATTTCCAAAAAGCACTTTTTTTTTGTTTGTTTTACACCCTCAGAAAATAAAAAAAAAATTAATAGTATTAAAATCTCAACATCCAGGAGCAATTCTGATCATCTGGGGTGAAGTATTTTTAGAAGCTCTCCTGTATAAAAGCAGACAGCAGAGGGCAGGTCAGGCACTGCTGATGGAATTTCTGCCTCTCCCAGTTTTATCTACAGATCATCATTCTCAGATTCTTCAAATTATTCTGATTTTTTAATGCTCAGGATTTAATTCTTCCCACAGAAACCTTTTAAGGCTGACCTTAAAAATGTACCCATTCTGCTTGAAAATATCAGTATGGGGACAGAATAAATATCAAAGAGGAGAAGGCACCATTCTTTGTATGTAAGGGCTGCCAAGTTCACTGAGAGCTTCAAGGCTGCTGTAGGTTCATCAGTGCATCCTAAAGTTCTGTTCCAGTGTTCCCAAAGACACACAGCAAATTAACAGGTAAAACAGAGGATTAGAAGTTAAATATTCAGGGATTTTTAACAAAATTCATCCAAGTAAAGTGCCATAAGATAGTTTTTGATCCACTGTGAATCAGGGAACTACAAATTCTCCACCATCACACAGCCAGGAAAAACAAACCAAACCCATGGCTATGGAAATAAAAATCTTTAATTTCTTTAAGTGAGGCTCCCAANTCTCCACCATCACACAGCCAGGAAAAACAAATCAAACCATGGCTGTGGAAATGAGAATCTCTAATTTCTTTAAGTCAGGTTCCCATCTTAAAGCAGTATTAGAATGACATAAACAAACAAATCTGGTCTCATTTTTCACATTAGGATTAAGCACCAACCTGAGCTTTTGGTGAAGATAATCTGCCTGTTTTCCCCAGAGCTGGAGTTGACAGAATCCTTTCCATTCTTAGCTTTTGAAGGACCTGCAGAATCNGGAAGGGAAGGGAAGGGAAGTGCCAGGACAGTGGGAATTGTGCTGACACTGAGCCTCAGAAGGTGCAGGGACCAGCTGGGACACCGAGGTCACCACTTGAGGCTGAGAGATTTGCAAATGCTGTCCTGTAACTCTCCACTAACCAAACAAACCCCATTTGCATGTTCCCCCAGGAGCTGGGCACGGTGTCCTCTTGTGCTGTCACCCTCAAAGCCACAGCAGCCCTGCACACTCAGGTTCTTTGCCCTGCAGAAATTGTGGGCAGCATCACCTTCCAGATTATTCCAAATTATCTGACCCAAAGATCCAGGTGGCTTTGTCAGGGCCCTGTTTCTAAAGAAAACCAACCAACCACTCACTCATCTGCTGAGATCTGCAAAGGTCTAGCAACAAATTATAAATTTTTTTCCTCCAAAACTTTTAACTACCAAGTACTGAGGGGAAAAAAAAAGAAAAAAACCCTCTGAATAGAGACCATGAGATGATCACTCTTATGCCAGAAGCTATGGGACATGAGATGCAGAGACCATGAAAGACAGGAAACAGAACAGCAGGATTTTTTATGGAAAACCATCCTTTTGAAGTATTTCCCAGGCCCAGCAATGCTGCCCTGGCACAGATGAATGAAGCCCCTGTGATGGGAAGGAATCATGTGCTCCCTGGCAAGTAAACAAGCATTTGTTGGAAAACAAACCAGGGGAATATTTGCATGGCAAAATCAAGGGATGAAACCTCCATCTCAAGTCTCAGCTAATGGTTTGTGTGCCTAAAATCCAGCTAAGTCTGAGCACCCTGGCCTGAGTCAACTTGGCATCCTCCAGGGAGTTCAGGGAAAAACAGCAGTGCTGACAAAATCCCCAAATGCAGAAATGAGTGTCATTTGACAGCTCAGCAGCACAGAACAACTCCCAGAGCTGCAAGGATTTAATTTCCTCTGCATTTTACAGATATAAAAATGCCTCAAGAGCAAAGGGCTCAGGAGCACGGTGGGAATTGGGGGTGCAGTCATTGCTGAGGACTGTGAGAACCACAAAACACGATAAACTCTTACAACACCAGCCCAGGAATGCACAGATCCCAACATCCTGTTTCTGACACAGGCCAAGAAAAGACATCTGATTTTATAAGATCAAAAACTGATGCTGTCATCAGGAACTGCCCCAAGAAAAACAGGGATGAAGCAGCTCATTACCAGAATGAATTAATTTCAAGGAAATCCTGAAATATTGCTGCAAGAGTCCATTTTACCCNNNNACAACACAAGCAGAAATCTGGTAATAGACTGAAAGGAGATAAAAGTTCCCAACTCAAATTTGACAGACACACAATTAAACTCAGCACATTTTTATTACTTATCCAGTAGAACTCTTCCTTTGAGGGGGGGAAGGGAAGGGAAGGGAAGGGNTCCTCTTGTGCTGTCACCCTCAAAGCCACAGCAGCCCTGCACACTCAGCTTCTTTGCTGTGCAGAAATTGTGGGCAGCATCACCTTCCAGATTATTCCAAATTATCTCACCCAAAGCTCCAGGTGGCTTTGTCAGGGCCCTGTTTCTAAAGAAAACCAACCAACCACTCACTCATCTGCTGAGATCTGCAAAGGTCTAGCAACAAATTATAAATTTTTTTCCTCCAAAACTTTTAACTACCAAGTACTGAGGGGAAAAAAAAAGAAAAAAACCCTCTGAATAGAGACCATGAGATGATCACTCTTATGCCAGAAGCTATGGGACATGAGATGCAGAGACCATGAAAGACAGGAAACAGAACAGCAGGATTTTTTATGGAAAACCATCCTTTTGAAGTATTTCCCAGGCCCAGCAATGCTGCCCTGGCACAGATGAATGAAGCCCCTGTGATGGGAAGGAATCATGTGCTCCCTGGCAAGTAAACAAGCATTTGTTGGAAAACAAACCAGGGGAATATTTGCATGGCAAAATCAAGGGATGAAACCTCCATCTCAAGTCTCAGCTAATGGTTTGTGTGCCTAAAATCCAGCTAAGTCTGAGCACCCTGGCCTGAGTCAACTTGGCATCCTCCAGGGAGTTCAGGGAAAAACAGCAGTGCTGACAAAATCCCCAAATGCAGAAATGAGTGTCATTTGACAGCTCAGCAGCACAGAACAACTCCCAGAGCTGCAAGGATTTAATTTCCTCTGCATTTTACAGATATAAAAATGCCTCAAGAGCAAAGGGCTCAGGAGCACGGTGGGAATTGGGGGTGCAGTCATTGCTGAGGACTGTGAGAACCACAAAACACGATAAACTCTTACAACACCAGCCCAGGAATGCACAGATCCCAACATCCTGTTTCTGACACAGGCCAAGAAAAGACATCTGATTTTATAAGATCAAAAACTGATGCTGTCATCAGGAACTGCCCCAAGAAAAACAGGGATGAAGCAGCTCATTACCAGAATGAATTAATTTCAAGGAAATCCTGAAATATTGCTGCAAGAGTCCATTTTACCCGTTTGGAGTGCACAAGGCACTTTCTGCTGGTCAGGAGAAAGTTTAGGATGTAAAACTTCAAGATGTTATTGGCCAAATAACACACAAAAACCCCCACTTTTTCAAAGTAGCATTTAAATACAACTCATGGAGTAAATTCCTCCTTCTTTATAAAGATCAGCAAATCTAAGAGCAGATTCATTGCAGACAAGAATTCCTCCAATTTTATAACAAATCATGTATAAAAGTCTTACCTTTTCTAATTTACTTTTAAGTCTTCTTTCCTCCATCCTTTTCTTCAGAATTTCCACATCTTCCTTGTTACCATTAATGACAATCACATCTTCCTCTTGGAAGGGAACACCACACTCCATGAAAGAAAGGACAAAATCGCATCTTTATTTTTCTGTCTCCTATAAACAACACTCTGAACTAATTCTCTGTGTATTTTCTGTTCATGGGTTCCTTGTTTCACTGGCACAAATGTACTTCAAAGTATTCCTAATTAGAATCTACTCCATTTTCTGAACCCCACAGCTAAAACCCAAAAGTGCTTTTTGATTTTTAGTTCTGAATGCATTTGATTAAGACCTTGATGCCATTCTGCTCTAGAATCTCAATTTAGTGAGATAAGAAACAACAACTGATGGGAGCAGTTCCTTTCCCCTGAGCAGGGACAACACCAAAGGTGTTATTCCTCTGTGTTTGAACAGACAGCACATTTTTCTTTTCAACTGCTAGGCAGGAAAACATGAAGGTGTTTTATGTTTTATTATTATTTTTAATATCTCTATGTAATGTAGCTATAGATATAATATTTTAATTTTTTTTTCCATTTTACTGTGGGGATAAAAAAGAGCCATAAAAGCAGAATAATTCATTACCCTTGCCTTGCTGCCCCACTGGATTGTATCACAGAGACCATAACCTTATCTGATTTATCAAACACTCCCAAGTTTCCAACTACTTTCACAAATTAATCTGGATAATGGCTGTAATGTGCTCTGTGTACTTCCACATTTGTTTCATGGTTGAAGGCACAGATGTTTCCCTGTGCACATTTGCAACCATTTGATGGACCAGCACACTGACCATGATGTTTTCTTGTCTAAAATCTCTATTTGATTTCTTTTTTGGTTGTTTTTGTCTTTTTATTTTGGTTGTTTGGTTGGTTTTGGTGTTTGTTTTTTTTTGTTGTTATTTTGTTAAATGCAGAAGCTTTCAGCTAATCTGAAAGATTAATTTATAATCCTGCCTCTGCCATTACTCTTCCTTTTTCTAAACAAAGGTTTAGAAAGGTTACTCCTGTATTTGCAGTAGGAATTAAGCAAATGGAAGGACAAATGGGCAGGACTTTGCTCAAGTGCTTCAAAAATGCACCTGAACCCAAGTTCAGGGAGATGGAGAGGAGAACCAGGGGCTGGAGAGAGGGGACAGGATGGGAGAGGATAAATCACACACAGGAAATGGGGGAGCAGCCCCAATGTTTCCATTTCCACTCCATGAGAAATCCCAGCCTGCTCTCATCTCACACTTGGCAGTGAGAAGCCTCCAAAATCAAGAATTGATTCTAAAGAACCCCTACAGATTCATTTATAGAAGCCCCACAATTTCTTTTTTAAGGTGTTTCCTAACAGAGCATTTTTCAAGCATATTTTGTCACTAGACTCTAATTTCATTAAATGTTGCACTTTAAAAGAGCAAGCAAATCCAAGTTCCCATCTGCAAAACACAGGTGGAATTGTTCAACACTCTAAAGTATTTACAAGAATCAAGGAAATGAAGGAAATGGAATCTTTCCATTCCCTGAAACAGAAAATTCTTTGCCATGACAACATTGGGTTATGTCAGAGACCATACCCTTCCAAACATCTTCATGAGATAAAAAGCAGAAAGAAATTAAAGTTTTGCAAATTCAGATGTTTGTTCCTTCAGACTAATTAAGGTCTTGGGGCAGATGTTTGTTTTATGATATCACAGGGCCTCCTCTGCTGTACCTTGTTTATCTTGGGCCTTTAAATATATATGAAGTTATTTGCTTTAGTTCTTAGCACCTTCAGTAGAGGACATTGCTAAATGACATTTTTCTTATCTTTCTTAAAGTATAAAATACAGGATTTTTGAAGTAGTAATGAACTTTTAATTTGACTTCCTGAATTCTAGAGTTTACAGTTTCAGCTGCCTCAGACAAGAGTCGTTCATGATTTCTTGCTGTAAACTAAATTGACACACTGAATTTTTTTATAGCATCTAAAATGTAGTTCCCAGTCTTCATTTAATACAAATAAACAATGGGCAAACATGTTTTCATAGCTAAATATTTATACCAGTGTTACAGTTTAATGTCTTCAGAGAACCCTACAGGCTCTTTCCCAAATTTGAACAGTGAATTCCTGCAGTTCTCCTGAACATGAGCATTACTGGGAAATGCACAATTCCCACCATGGGACATGCATGGCCACAACCTCAGTGTCCCCCTTTAAACAGGGACATTTAGGGAGGGGATTGAACATCCATGGACCATCTCCCTGTTCATCATGAGCCATGCAACTTCATTTATTAAAGATTACTCTTGCTTGCCACAGTTAACTGAAACTTGTTTTTGAAGAGAGAGAATTTTCCAGAGGTTTAGCCATTAAAAGTTCAGGAGTGCAAGATTTGCTGAACGTGTTTTTTCACATTGTCACCCAAGCCAGCCATGCAATGGGTCAGAGAGTAAAGGACAGCCTGGGAGCAGTGGAAATTTCCCACCTAGTGGTTCACAGAACGTGAACTTTCCCTCAGGAGCTGCAGCATCCACTTCAAAACAAGCTCAAGGAAAAGCCTCCATTTACAGAGTTTCTCTTAAAACCAGTGATCCTTTTGTACCTGCCACACCTGCAGCTGTGCCTTAACTCACTTTCTCTCCATTTATTTCTGCCCAACACGGCATTTTTATCACAATGTTTCCTCCCAATCCCAGCACGTTTAAGCTCAACTTTCCACTAATTAACCCCCTAAAAGGCTGTAACAGCAAACACGGTGTGTATGAAGGATGATTCAAAGCAAGCAGGTTCTGTAGAGCAAAGCACACCTTTATGGCACCAGAGAACACAGGGGGTTAACCCCTGCTCGTGCATTTCCTCCCGTGGTTTATTTGACACAGAATTTCAGAATTTTACAATTGGTTTGCTTATCTAAAAGTGACACTTTTAAAGGCTGAGGTTGTACACGAGTTTCTTTATTGTGGTTTCTTTATCTCAGGTTTATTTACAAAGCACACGGTTCTGGCACGTGTATTCATCACACACACCTCATGTTACTGCTAATTATATTCTGTTTACTGCTGTGCTGTATTATCAAGTCTTTCTGTTTCCTATCCATTACCAATCTGGGTTTTTTAGCCTTTTGTTTCAGTTCTCGTTCTCCTGTCCCACCAGGGCTGCACACACAGAAGTGCTCAGGCACAGCAGTCACAGCTCAGCCTCTCCCTTATCTCCTGACCCCACCAGATTTTGCAAGGTGGCAGCAGCTCCATCCAAACCCTTCCTTTCTTATCTCCTTGTCCCTCTAAGGGCTCGATCCCTTTTTGCAGAAGTTGTTACATTTATAAGAGGCACTCGCATGTCATTCTTTCCCTTTCACACCTTAATTCTTTCTACTTTACACCTTGATTCTTTCTAACTTACGCCAAGAGTGAGGTCTGCGTTTCAAGCAGATCTTTCATTTATTCCCCATTATTATAATTATTATTATCAATGCCCTGCAGCGGCAATTCCCTGCTGGAATTCTCGGCTGCCCACTGGAAACTTTCGGCAGGCGAATAGTTAAGGGCAGGGGGAGGAGGAGGAGGAGGAGGAGGAAGAGGAGGGGGCAGGCTCCCAGTGCTCCCAGTTCCCGCAGCGGGCTCGGCTGCCCCAGCACCGGGGCACAGGTTAAAGGCTCGGGGGCACGGCATTATTATTATTTATTATTATTCCTGCTCCTCGGCGATATTCCCAGCCGTGGGATAGGGTGAGGCAGAGAATTCCTGCGGGATAAAGCCGCCCAGCACTGCAGGAGGCGGGATGCGGGAATTCCCGGTTAATGGTTAACCCGGCTCCGGGATAAGGGACAAGGCTCCCGCTGAAGGACAATGAGACCCCGGCGTTTATCTTCATTATGCTGCCGTCTCCTGGTTAATTCTGCACGAGGTAAGGCTGCAGCAATTGCATCGCAGCATTTCAGTTCCTGGCTTTTTCCTTATGTCAAGTGGAAATTTCACTTTAAAACCACTCCAATCTGCAGGAAGGTTAATGGTTTTTCCCCCTTCTTTGCCTTGTGACGGATGCACAGAAGGATGGAGGTCATTGCTGCTAATTGTATTATAAAAATCACGGTATTTATGCGAATTATTTTTTTTTACAGCTCTGTAACTTAAAGGTTTAGTAGATTTCATTGTTTGAAATTACTCTGAGGTCAAATACACGAGGAAAAAAAATAACAGGAAAAATAGCAAAGATGGACACTAAAACTTCATCAATTTGCTGTGTATGTATCAGTAAATCCTAACGCAGTGTTTTTAAATGAGAGTGATTTAAATAACTGGGTTTGATGGAGAAATGTTTGTCCTCAATGCATCTCAAAATCCAGAAGCAGACTCCGTATTCTGACCTCAGTTTAAACAGAAAACAAACCAATGGAAAAAGCACTTTAAAGAACTGTTTTTAATATTTTTAAGGATTGAATTAGTCTTCCCCTGTTTATAAAATGTCTACATTAACGCCTGCATAAATAACTTTCAAACAAACAGAAAATCAGCTATAAAAAAGTTGAAGTAAGTATTTAATGCTTTTTCAGCATTTTATTACAAGATGAATCATTCCCAAGTCATTTGTCTCACTGAATTACGAGGTCGGAGGAAGCAAACTTTATGTAAACTTTAATATTAGGCAAAAGCAAAGAGCAGGGAGAAAACAGAACGTTGGAGTGATGCAGTGGCAGGGAGAGACAGCAAAAAGCAAATTGAGTTGTCAGTACAAGAGGCAGAGCCGAGGATGTGCTGATGGGGTCTCAGTGANTTAAGGATTGAATTAGTCTTCCCCTGTTTATAAAATGTCTACATTAACGCCTGCATAAATAACTTTCAAACAAACAGAAAATCAGCTATAAAAAAGTTGAAGTAAGTATTTAATGCTTTTTCAGCATTTTATTACAAGATGAATCATTCCCAAGTCATTTGTCTCACTGAATTACGAGGTCGGAGGAAGCAAACTTTATGTAAACTTTAATATTAGGCAAAAGCAAAGAGCAGGGAGGAAACAGAACGTTGGAGTGATGCAGTGGCAGGGAGAGACAGCAAAAAGCAAATTGAGTTGTCAGTACAAGAGGCAGAGCCGAGGATGTGCTGATGGGGTCTCAGTGAGCCCAGCTGACATTGCACAGGCTGTTTCCAGGCATCATCATCATCATTCCCCTTTCCTCTAGAGTTTATTTGGTTAATTGAGATGGAGTATCTTAGGCTTACAGCAATTTTCTGGTAAATAATATCCTTAAAAGCATCCACAACGGTGCTTGGAAAATCCGTATTTTTTTCCCCCTCAGAGGAATTTAAAAAATTCATACAACTTCATCCTCCAGATGTAGAAAACTTGTGCATAATGCAAGAAATGCTGAGTTTCAGAGACATTCTGCTAACTAAAATTACCTGTCATGGCACTCTTGCATAATAAGGCTCAAGGGCAAGATGACAGACAGGGTTTTTATGGACAGTGGACATTCCCAGTGGCATCTCTTGCTCCTCCAAGGGCAGGGGAAATTTGGGAGAATAATCCTTGCTAGCACACAGGGCTGAGAGGATCCTGCTAAAGAACAAATTTCATATCCAGTGGCACTGACAGCTGCAATCCCAGCTCTAAATCTGGTCAAACACCACCAAAAAGCCATTGCTTTCATTCCATAATATCCTCCCGAGGCTGGAAGATGACAAATTCTGTTCTTGCAGGTCAGGCTCCATCACTCAGCCCTTCCCCATAAACTTGTTAACACTGGAGAGGAATTGCTGCCTCTCAGCTGATTATGGGGTGTTTGTGTGCTTTTATGCTGCCATAAAAATACAGTTTCTAGATGTCACACACAGTCCAGTAGGAAAAAATCCATTGTAAACACTTCACAGCCTGAAACAGCCCCAGAAATAACTAATTGAATGGTAATAAAAATTCAGGTGTATGGGACAAGGAGGTTACAGCTTGGCTTCCTAGAACTACACTGTGCAACCTGTCCAAAGTGTATTTAAGGGAAAAAACCTGCCAAGCACCTCATTCTGGACAGATTCAGGAATTTGGAAGGGTCCCACAAGGATCACTGAGCTCAGCTCCCAAGTAAATGATCTGTACAGATTGAACCCACAATCTTGGTGTTGTTTTATATTTAATCAGGTATGAAAATCCCCAATATTTCTACAGCCTGCTGTTTTTTAGTGTCATATTCAGAATGAACCTTCCCTGTGACATTCCCTAATTCAGAGGGATCCCAATGTTCCTCCTGCCAGTTATTCCCTCAGAATACAGAGTTGGTGAGTCCAGCTGCACAGAAATTGGTGTTTCCCCAATTCCATCCCCTGGGTATGTGCATTTTGGTCCTCATAGAAACCCCCTCTGGGCTCTGGCACAGGATGGATTTCATTTTTAATGCAAAAATCCTGCTTTTCACCTTGCAGTGGCACCCCAGTTCAGCACCCAAAGGTTGCCAGGGACCAGACCTGCTGCAGCTTTTTGTTCCGATGGATGCCGCGCTCCCATCGAGGTTGTTTACCCAGGAAATGGATCCCTGAGGAGCTCCAAGGCAAAAACGTCCTCCTGGGAGCTGATTTCCTCGTGTTTTTCTGTGAGCTGCTGAAAGAACATCCCAGGGAAATGGAGGAGCCCTCCACCTAAGTCCCAGCTCTCCTTTCTGGAATGCTCAGTGGAAAAGAGGCACCGTTCCAGCATGAAATCCAGTGCATACCAGTAAGGACCAAAAGATAAATACATCCTTTCCCAACAGCCTTGTAAGATCTTGAAAATGTGGGAATATGGGGGTTCAATTTGTGTTCTTAATGCTTTTGGAATTTTATGTCTTGTTGCTACTTTAACTACAATGCCTTCTTTATTTTCAAGCTTTTAAGGGAGATACTGATTTTTTTTATTAAAAATAAGTGTTTTCCACTTCTTTCTAATGAAAACCTCGAGCCTTCTAACCACAGCAGCATTCCTCTAATGAAACTTTTAATACAAATTTTTGTACAAATTTATACAGATTTTTATACAAAATTCTTTTTCTCTGTTCCTGTGTAAAGCCAAATACTTCATGATTTTGACTTCTGCAACTGTCAAATATTTCAAGGTGAAATGCAAATTTTGTTTTAAAAAAAGTATTGAATAAAAGAAAATTAATTACCTTCAAAATAAAATCTTTAAAAATTTACTATTAATCCTAATGGCAACTGATGGACCTTTTCCTTGGTATTTTTCTCTAGGAATTTTGATACCAAGTGCTTCAAGGATAAAGGCTTCATGTAATTGCTGTGGGATTCAGGACTGCTGCACCCTCATTCTTCTGACTGTTCACCAAGGTGAAGGTAAGGAAAAAACCCACAATGGAAAAACTCCTGTGCTAATACTGCTGTAAATTGTTATCTCAGTTATTGTTATGCCATCCTAGCAGTTGTGTCCTTATCTCAGGGTGTGCACAAAAAACCAAAAATAAAGAAATGAGTGTTGCCCCCTTGTTCAGTTTTCCAAAGCACAAAGATGGCAGAGGGAAGAAAAAAAATCTCAAGAGTCAGAAACATTTGCTGACTTTATAAGGATAAAACCCAGAGTATTTTGTGGATTATGTTTTAGTCTCTTCCTTCTGTTTATTTAATAAATTTTCTGTTGATTTAATTTACTGAATTCTGATCCTCTGGCAGAACTTCAAGTTTCCCAGGCCTTGAGGAAATCTCAGCAGCAGCTGTTCCTCAGCACCCAGAGCTCAGCAAACTCCCACCTGAGGGGCTCAGCCCCCCTGGGTCAAGCTGGGAAGAATTCAGAACCATTTTGGGTTCTTTTGTAGCATTTTGAGACCATTTTGTACTGGAAAGACCAAATTCCTGCCTGGTGGCTCTGCATTCCCAGGGGCTGAGTGCATTTCTGGGCACACACAGTTCCTCCTGGTAGTAATCCCAGCATTTATAAATGCAGCACTAACATGGCATCTATTGGGAAAAAAAACAAACTAGAAAAGTTCTCTGCCTCTGTCTCACTTTTCCTTTCAGATGATCTGAATGTTTAATTGGACTATGAGAAGAAGACAGGATCTGGAAGTAAAAGATGAACCCACTTCATGCAAAGAAATCAAGATTTTTAGTGTGTGCTGCTGTCTGTATGTTCATCTACACCTTCATTTACCTCAAGGTTCCACTTTATGACGAGTCAAATGACCAAAAATTCCGTGTCAAAAGAGCAGAGTGTGGCTTTTACCCGGATGAACTTTGCTCTGCTCTTTTTGTGGGGAAACCTGCAGCCTTTAAAATTGGAAACTTCTGTCAGAAGTCCTTGCAGCCCAAAGCATTCAGCTGCATCCAGACTTCCTGCAGCTGCTCCACAGTCCTGAAAAATCTGCATTTTATCACCAGACCACTGTCAGAGGAAGAAGGAAATTTCTCCTTGGCTTACATCATTACAATTCACAAGGAGCTGGAAATGTTTGTGAGGCTGCTGAGAGCTATTTATATGCCTCAGAATATTTACTGCATCCACATTGATGAGAAGTCACCCAGAGATTACAAAACTGCTGTCCAGAACATTGTTAACTGCTTCGAAAATATTTTCATATCCTCCAAGAGAGAACACGTTGTTTATGCAGGGTTTTCAAGATTACAAGCTGACATTAATTGCATGAGAGACCTCGTTAACTCCAAAGTCCAGTGGAATTATGTTATTAATCTCTGTGGTCAAGATTACCCCCTGAAAACAAACCAGGAAATCATCCAGTATATAAAAAGTAAGTGGAATGGTAAGAACATAACTCCTGGGATAGTGCAGCCCCTGCATGTGAAGCACAGGACAGAGGTGAGCTACAGGGAGTACGTGCACTCTGGAGTGCCCTACGTGTACCCGGCCAAGGTGAGGAAGGCTCAGCCTCCACATAACCTCACCATCTATTTTGGCAGCGCCTATTACATCCTCACCAAGGACTTTGTGCACTTCGCCCTCAGCGATGCCCGGGCCAAAGCTCTGCTCGAGTGGTCCAGGGACACCTACAGCCCCGATGAGCACTACTGGGTCACCCTCAATCGTCTGCCTGGTAAGAGTTGGGTGTTTCTGTCACAAATCACCCCCTCGGGGCAGGGAGGAGAGCTCCAGGGGGAGCTCCAGCTCTGAATTGCAGAAATAAAGTCATTTCTTCAGCTTTGGAAAAGTCACATGTGGCTGAGAAACAAAGCTCGCTTGTAGGAAATTGCTGCTCCAGTGCAGAGCATGAGGTACAAAAGTGCTGGTTCAAAAGAAGTTTTTTTGTTGCATTAAATTTTGCTTCATGCAGAATTCCTTTTGCATGAAAAAGGAATAAAAATAAAAAGGAATAAAAAAGTTCCTTTCGCTCTCAAGGAATAAAAATAAAGCTGTAATACTGAGAATGGTATCTATTCTTATGACATAAATACCTGCAAATAAATACTTTACATGACTGCAGTTAAGAAGTGTCCAGCAGTGAAAATTTTCCTTGTAATAAGTAGAAAAGAACTTTATCAGAGCCTTTTGTTTTTAAAGATGCTCCAGGGGCTACACCCAATGCAGGCTGGCAAGGAGACCTAAGAGCCATTAAATGGAAAGATCAAGAAGGACTCTCACACAAAGGCTGCAAAGGTAATGTGACTTTTGATCATGAACTTAAATATGATTCACTGATGAGCATTAATTGGTGATTACGTATTATTGAAACCAGCTATTAAATGGGCCTCAGTGGTCATATATAATTTATTTTGGAAGTATTTAATAAAACAAGGCACTCTATAAATAGCCAATTAAGATTTTGATATATAAATATATTAACTACATATTTTATATATTTTGATGCATTGCATATCCATACACTGACAGCCCTTCTTTCAGCCCCTAATTACCAATGCACTAATTGGACTGATCAGTTCTCAGTGCAGGGGCTTTACCTGCCCAGGATGTTTGTCAGGTATTTCCATCAACATTGGGTTCAATCCCTTCAATTTGAATTAAAAAGAATCATGCTGAGCACATGGAAAGCGTGCAGGAATAATTAAAACAGAGCTCCAGGTGTGCAGGGTGAGCCCAGGTGTGACAGAACAGGGAATCCCAGGAGGAGATCAGAACATCTGATGCCCAACTCCAAGATTTTATTAAGCAGAGCAACACAGGAAGCAGCTGGAGGTAACAACCATCTATTTATGTAAAACATAAACCCAAATCCTTATAATATTATAACTTTATCCTCCAGCTCGATTTCTGTGCAGAAACCAAAAGGTGAAAAACCCTTTTTAAAACAAAAACCCAAACCCTTATCTTTATAATACTATAGTTTTATCCTCCAGCTCAATTTCTAACAAAAATCAAAAGGTGAAAACTGCTTTTTAAAACATAAACACAATCCCTTGTCTTTATAATATTGTAGCTTTATCCTCAGCTCAATTTCTACACAGAAACCAAAAGGTGAAAAACCCTTTTTAGATCATAAACCTAAACTCTTATCTTTATAATATTACAGCATTATCCTCCAGCTCAGTTTCTACACAGAAACCAAAAGGTGAAAAACCCTTTTTAGATCATAAACACAAGCTCCTGTCTTTGTGATAACTCAAAAGGTGAAAAACCGCTTTTTAAAAAATGCTTCTGTTCCTGTTCCTGCTGCTGCCTCACCTGTGCCCTGTGTCTCTGCAGGTCGTTATGTCAGAGACATCTGCATCTATGGCCTGGGGGACCTGCAGTGGATTATTGAGTCCCCTCATCTGTTTGCCAACAAGTTTGAGGCGGGGAGGGACCCGCTGGTGCTGGAGTGCCTGGAGAGGCGGCTGCGGCTGCGGGCGCTGCGCCAGGCTCGGGTGCCCCTGGAGCAGCACTGGCACCTGCAGGAGCACAGCCCCTTCAACATGCACCTGGGGGTGTGAGGGCAGCCCTGTCCTGCACAGGTGTGCAGCATCCTGGCTGGAAATGTGGGTATTTACAGCCACAGGCTTCAATCTGTGCATGGAGGGTAAAGCGCAGTCGTGTACTCGCTGAATAAATGGGTTTTATTTATTTATTGCCACTTCAACATGAAGCTGGACATGTGAGCTCAGCAAACGTGCAGCATCCTGGCTGAAAACAGCAGAAAACATGGATATTTACAGCCACAGGCTTCGGTCTGTGCAAGGAGAGTAAAGCACAGGCTTCAGTCCCTAAATAAATGGGCTTTATTTATTTATTGCCCCTTCAACATGCAGCTGGGTGTGTGTGCCCAGCCCTGGCCTCCACACATGTGCAGCATCCTGGCAGGAACCATCAGAAAATATGGATAGTTACAGCCACAGGCTTTGCTCTGTGCAAGGGGAGTAAAGCACAGTTGTGTACTCGCTAAATAAANATTTACAGCCACAGGCTTCAGTCTGTGCATGGAGGGTAAAGCACAGTTGTGTACTCTCTAAATAAATGAGTTTTATTTATTTATTGCCACTCCAACATGCAGCTGGGTGTGTGAGCTCAGCAAATGTGCAGCATCCCAGCAGAAAATAGCAGAAATAAAGGATATTTACAGCCACAGGCTTCAGTCTGTGCATGGAGGGTAAAGCACAGTCCTCATTCCCTAAATAAATGGGCTTTATTTATTTATTGCCACTCCAACATGCAGCTGGGTGTGTGAGCTCAGCAAATGTGCAGCATCCCAGCAGAAAATAGCAGAAAACATGGATATTTACAGCCACAGGCTTTGCTCTGTGCAAGGGGAGTAAAGCACAGTTGTGTACTCGCTAAATGAATTAGTTTTATTTATTCTGGTAGCAGTGGGTTAATTCCCAAAGAATGGCTGAATCTCTGCTGAAGACAAGGAGGGGAAGTTCATAATCCATGAAGTGACTGATTTAGTCAATGTTCCTCATTGTTCACAGCCAAAGCATGGCTAAGTGGCATGAAAATGATAAAATGGAAGTGACTGAACAAAGATAAAACATGGAGAAATATCAAATTAAAGTCATGGCCACTGAGTGTCTCATGAAATGTTTTGAATAAGGAAGTTAATGCTGAAATTTCAGAGCTGGGACAAAAGTGACAGGCAGTTTGTGACACAGCCCATGCCACTGGGGGTGGGGGTTTGGTTTCATTTCCCATGGCCAGCTGCATCCCCTAATTCCATTTTGTAGCATGGCAACATCTCTGCTGCCCTTGCCAGGCTTTGCTCCTATGAGCAAACACATTTTCATCTCCAAGTCTGTGTTCTGAGCCTCTGCAGGAGTTCAGGGCAAGGAGAAAGGGAAAATTTGAGGCCAAGGATTAAAGGAAAATTAAGCAAAAAGCCATTTTTCCAAATATTTTTCCATCCCAGGGTACCTGACTGAAAAGCAAAGAGCCTGCAGCAAGTGCAGTAACGGCTGGCAGGGACCAGGACAATCACTGGATTAAGAACTCTGAATTATCAATAAAAATTAAATAAGTAAATAAAAATAAACTTTAAAAGGAGCAATTTCAATAAAATCTTCAACATGCACCCAAAACATCCCTGAGTTTTTACAAGAAAACTGGCTACAGATGGAGCCTATTCCCCCAAAAAAATCACCCAACAACAGGACATGAAAGTTCCTTGTTACAAACTTATTCCCAGGTTACTGGAACTTTGCTCCTCATTTTCCCACACAAGTTTATTGGAAACATCATTTTTGCAGATGAACTTTAACCTAAAGAAAAGCCATCTGGTCCCTATTTATTTACAAACTCAACCCAAAGGCCTGTGCTCACTTTCATGGATAATCCAGGACTTATCTTGTGGCTAAATATTGCTGGAGATCCTTTTTTTTTATTATTATTATGGAGGGAAATAAAGCTCAAAGAGACAAGGAAAATAAAAGGCAGGCACATGTTCATGCTGAGCTTGTTGAGAGTCTCTCTCCAGACCATTACTGAAGCTAATGGGTGTCTGGCATGGATTAATCATAGCAATATTCATAATTAATTCCTCTCCAGTCCACTGTAGGGCACTGGCAGCATTTATTCACTCCATGATGCCTTTTAAAATGGGCATGGAAGGTTCCTTATTGGCATCACTGCAGCAAATCCAGACTGCAGCTTTCAGCCCTGGCACCACCATGCAGAGCAATTGCTGTGCATCACTCCCAAAATGAATTAAAGTGAACAATTCAATAGCCAGGCACTGTGTATCAGGGGCTCCTTCTGCAGAAACTGAACCAGGCAAAGAACCTGCACAAAAAAGGCCTCTGAAAATACAATTTGGGTATGACTTTATGTCAATCTTGGAACATCTTTGCAGCACGACCCTCTTTGCTTAAAGGATTTTGTATTTGAAACAAAATTACAGGAAAATCAGCATTAAACCATTCTCAAGTAGTAAGAAACAGCATTCAGCTCGTTATTGTGATTACCATGACCACATCACCTCCTTGAAAAGCCTCCATGTGTGTTACTCTGTTAAAGAGTTGATCAATCACAACTTTCAGACCTCAGTAAATATTTGTTAATTTTGGTGCCCTGGGAGCAGAAAGTGCCAAAGTGACCCTGGTTCCAGGAGCTCTGGATCTGACAGCCACAGGCACAAATTCTGCTCAAAAAGCTTCATATCTAAATTAAACATGGGGTTAAGTGTTTGATATGGCACAGAGCTTAACAGCTAGGGCACTATTTCAAGTCTGTGTTTAGTTGACTCTGAAAACAAGTCCAAAATAAACTTTGAAGTGATCCAAGGAAGCAGATTTTAAATGTAATCTTGTCCTTAACTTTCAAAGTGACTCCCAGAAGGACTTCCAGCCCCAATTCCATCACCTCTGTCCTGTCTCCACACCACTTCCAGCATGTTTTACATCCCCTGGAACTTTGTTAGAGACCCAGCTTCCAAATTAAAGCATCATTTCTGCCAAATAGCAAAACTTCCAATTAGCAGACATCAAAGGCTGCCCATGCAAGAACCTGCAAATCTGTGGGAACAAGAATTCCAAACTATTTGGAGACACCAAAATCCACAGATCACCACAGCCTTGCAGTCTCCAACATCCCCTCAAATCCACACAGAGGGAGCACAGAAAGTCTTGCTTATTTTATTTAATTTTAAGCTGTTGGAGAATGAAACACTTTGGAGCAAAGTGCAAGTTTTAAACTGGCAGATTCCATCACCAATAATTCTGCCTGAGGAGCAGAAATCCCAATCTGCTGAGCTGCTGCTACAGAATCTGGAAGCAAAGTGATTTCTCTGCCTGCTGACTGGAATGTGATTAAGTCACATTTTAGCATGTGACAGTGCTGAGAGTTTAAATTTTCCCTTCTTACTGATCAAAAGCTCAAAAATATGGCTCAAACCAAATCCACTTCTGTGTAGAAATGTATTACAAGATGTATTTGCACTCCTAAGTTGCTCTGTTTCACACAAAAAGCTCTTTTTCAACTCTTTTAAGTCCAAGCAGAAGCTACAAAATTTTCATGTACCCAGCCTGCTCTCCAATTTAAACCAGCAACTAAAAATTCTCACTGCTCTCTCAACAAATCCTTGAAACCCAGAAAGTTTTAGATTTTGGCAAGTTCAAAGCACTTCCCCTGCAGGCAGTGAGAGACAAAATCCATCATGAGAGGATGAGAGACTATATATTAAATCAATTATTTCTACAAGAATATTTCTGAATATTGTCAAGAATTTGATGAGAGACTATATATTAAATCCATTTAATTCTACAAGAGTATTTCTGAGTATTGTAAAGAATTTCCAGCTGTATGCTAAATATTCATCACTGCAAAAAACCCAGGGAAAAATAAGTGGGATTAATTTGGTTTTTCTGAGATTATCAAACTGGCCAAACCATGGCCAAAACATCTCATTCCTGCATTTCGTGCTCTGGTTACACCCATCCATCAACAAAAATTGAGATGCAAAAAAAAACCCTCATTAAAAATAAATGAGAATCTGTCAAGAGGAAACAAAGCCATTAGGACAGAACAAAATGAGCACTGAAAGGAGCAAGATGAGAGTAAACATTACAATATCCAACAATTTACCAAGACAAAAAGTGTTTCCTTCCCAGGTCTTGTTTAATATAAATATAATCCATATCTTATCCCATTGCAGGGTGTTCAGAGAGATTAATTAAATAACTGCCCAAGGGTGGCAACTCTCATAAAATCTTGTTGATAATGAAAATATTGAAAGGAGAAAAGGGTATTTGCTCATTTTATCCTTGTCCTTAGCTACAAAAATACCTGTACAATGAGATCAGCAATGTGAAACGAAGTATTTTTCACAAGAATTCATGGAACTGCTGAGAATTCTACAGTTGGCCCCACCCAAAAATGTAAAAAGGACACCCAGCGTCCTTTAAAAATACAGGGGTCAAAACATAACCTGAAAATACAACCAGTTTAACCACAGGACAGGTCCTGATAAAACATAAGCCATGGGAATTCAGGAAGAAAAAATTGCCAATCAAACAAAAACCCCAAAATCAAACCAATCACCCTTTTAAAAACTGAAATTAGTATCACATATTGGGGAAAAAATGAAAATTCTGAAGTAGTTACTGCAAAATAAAACTCTGAGAACAAAACCACTCATTTTTATAATAATTTAGAATATTTTTTTAATTAAGAAAGGCCATGAAGAAATACTGGGAAAGCTCATCCACCTTTACCCCTTGCCATAGGCAGGGACACCTTCCTTCACCTCCTCAGATGGGGTCACACCCTGACCAGAGGGGTCACATCCTGCCCAGGGGGTCCAATCCTGCCCNTAATTAGCAGTGACTTTGTGTATTTACTGGGGGAAAGGGGGGTGGGATCCTGCCTTGACCTCCAAGTCAATGAATAGATTTTGAGTACACAGACACCAAGAGCAATCTCAGGTTTGTTTTCAGCCAGCTCTGAATCTGACGGGTCTCAGCACCTGTAAAGTCTGAAAGTATTATTGAAGATGCAAATTAGGATTTTACAAATACAAGAAGATGAGAATGATTCCTCTTGGCTCTGTGAATTTAGGGACTGAAAAGAAACAGCTTGCCACAGTCCTTGACCAATGACAAGAGCTGAGGGATGTAACCTTAGGGTTCTCTGTTGTCCACTCCACTAATCCTGACTGTAAATTGTATTTCAATTCAGGAGAAAAAGCCATAGAGCACACAAAATTAATTCCTTTTTGATCATAGGTAATTACAGTTGCATGACAGCATTAACACAGGCACAAATTTACTGGCTGCAGCTGTACAGATAATTTTCTTAAAGCAGACAACTTTAGGACAGGAAGAACAATTCATGACTATGTTTTTACACAGGGAATTTTTCAATCTTTGCAGGCAAACAATGAAATTCTTTTCAAAGCAGCCAACTCTCATGTAGAGAAAAATTTCCCCCATAACTGTAGAGTCACTCACCACATGCAATTTTCAAATCAAAATATTCCTTCCAAGAGAATAAATTTGGATTCAAAAGTTAAGTTCATACACATGTTGCAGTGTTTGTTCCCTCTCTTCATCAAGATACAGCCAATTTAAAATCACTGTTGTTCTGGGTAATTAGAAGTCCTAAAGTTGTAGAAATTATTGTAAAGTGTTATTGTAAAGTGTTCGGGAATTATTTCAGGCTCAAAAATTTTGTAGGATTTTGAGATCAGATGAAATTAAAAAAGGCATTTTATGCGTTAATAGGATTTTGGATTTGCCGACATCATTTTAGAGAAAGTTCCATCCTTGTAGGCAATTCCAGGAAAAAGTCACTAAACCCTCATTCTCATTAATGTCTTCATAACAAAATTTTAAATAATAAGATTGTAGTAGCTTTCTTTTCAGAGTGGAGTTGGATAATAAATCTTCCAGTAACTGAAAAACAAAATGGATCTTGACTTCAAAATCCAGTGAGAGCAGAAATATATAATGTTCCAAACTATCTGAGTCAGCCATTGGGTAATAATTGTAATAAGCTCTTCCTCACATGATTAACAATATTCTAGATGCTTGTGGCAATAAAAGAATAACAAGGGACTAAAGTCTAGAGGGTCCCATGTGGCAGCAGTCCTGGACAAGCTGGGACTGCCACATCCCCAGTGCAGTCAGCAGGCAAACAGGAAAAGCTTCCATGAGCTCCTGCTCTGCAGCCAGCAGCAGGTACAAGGTCCCACAGTCCTGGCAATCCCTTTTTGGAAAGGGGTGCTGGGGGATGGAACAGGGAGATGAGCACCTGGACATTGGTGCTGAGCACCTGGGAAATGGTGCTGAGCACCAGGAAAATGGTGCTGACCACTTGGACAATGGTGCTGAGCACCAAAAAAAAATGGTGCTGAGCACCAGGACAATGGTGCTGAGCACCTGGAAAAGGGTGCTGAGCACTCAGAAAATGGTGCTGAGCACTTGGACAATGGTGCTGAGCACACTGCAAATGGTGCTGAGCACTTGGACAAGGGTGCTGAGCACCCTGGAAAATGGTGCTGGGCACCCTGGAAAATGGTGCTGGGCACCCTGGAAATGGTGCTGGGCACCCTGGAAATGGTGCTGAGCATCAGGAAAATGGTGCTGAGCACTTGGAAAATGGTGCTGAGCACACTGCAAATGGTGCTGAGCACCTGGAAAAATAGTGCTGAGCACCAGAAAAAAATGGTGCTGAGCACCGGGACAATGGTGCTGAGCACCGGGACAATGGTGCTGAGCAGCCTGAAATGGGTGCTGAGCACCAGGAAAAATGGTCCTGGGCACCAATTGTCCGAGGGCTCAGCACCATTTGCAGGGTGCTCAGCACCATTTTTCCTGGTGCTCAGCACCATTTTCCAGGGTGCCCAGCACCATTGTCCAAGTGCTCAGCACCATTTCCAGGGTGCTCAGCACCATTGTCCAAGTGCTCAGCACCCTTGTTCAAGTGCTCAGCACCATTTCCAGAGTGCTCAGCACCATTGTCGGGTGCTCAGCACCCATTTTCTGAGTGCTCAGCACCATTTTGAGGGTGCTCAGCACCATTGTCCTGGCGATTAGCACCCCTGCCCTGGTGCTCAGCACTCAAGTCTTGGGGCTCAGCACCCTTTACTTGGTGCTCAGCACCCTTGGTCAGGATGTGACCCTTCTGGGCAGGGTGTGACCCCTCCGGGCAGGATTGCACCCTTGGTCAGGATGTGACCCTCTGGTCANATTTTGGGATGAGTTTGGGGGATTTTTGGTGCTGATTTTGGGGTGATTTTTGGGTGGGATTCTGGGGTTCCAAAGCTGATTTTCAGATGATTTTTGAGGAATTTTGGGGTGAGTTTGGGGCATTTTTGGTTGGGATTTTGGGGCAAATTTGGAGTGATTTTGGGGTGATTTTTGGTTGGAATTTTGGTGATCCAAAGCTGATTTAAAGGTGATTTCAGGTGATTTTTGAGCTATTTTAGGGCGAGTTTGGGGGATTTTTTGGGATGATCTTTGGTTGGGATTTTGGGGTTCCAAAGGCAATTTTCAGGTGGAATTTTAGGGTGAGTTTGGGGATTTTTCNGGCTGTGATTAGAGGAAAGGCTCAGTCCCAGCTCCCACTTGTGCTGGTGAACACCGAAAACGGAGCCGGGCACAGAACTTTTACAGCTTCCATTGAGATTGAAATTGAGATTTAATTGAGGTTAAAAACTCCCTTTTCAGAGCAGTGATTGCAATTGAATAAACACACACAGGTCACAACTGCTTGCAGAGCTGGGAAAACTCACCTTGTGACAAACTTCTGCTTTGATTTCCTTGAGAGCTCGCTCAGAGAACACACAGCCACAGCTCCTCAGGAAGCAAAACCTTCAAACACAACACACAGGAATTTTAAGAAAACCAAGAGAGATCTGGGCAGTGCTGGCAGGTCACAGCCCACCTGCTCCACAAGTTTTTTATAAGGGGATTTCAGGTGATTTTTGAGCAATTTTGGGGCGAGTTTTGGAGATTTTTGTGGCGATTTTGGGGCAAATTTGGAGTGATTTTGGGGTGATTTTTGGTTGGAATTTTGGTGATCCAAAGCTGATTTTGAGGTGATTTCAGGTGATTTTTGAGCAAATTGGGGGCAAGTCTGGGGGATTTTTTGGGGTGCTTTTGGGGTGATTTTTGGGGTTCCAAAGGCAATTTTCAGGTGATATTTGAGGAATTTTGGGGTGAGTCTGGGGATTTTTCGTGGCGATTTTGGGGCAAATTTGGGGTGATTCTGGGGTGATTTTTGGTTGGGATTTTGGGGTTCCAAAGCCAATTTTCAGGTGATTTCAGGTGATTTTTGAGCAATTTTGGGACATTTTTGGTTGGGATTTTGAGGCAAATTTGGAGTGATTTTGGGGTGATTTTTAGTTGGGATTTTGGGGTTCCAAAGCCGATTTTCAGGTGATTTCAGGTGATTTTTGAGCAAATTTGGGGTGAGTTTGGGCGATTTTTTGTGGCGTCTTTGAGGCAAATTTGGGGTGATTTTTGATCAACTCATCCCAAAAAACCACCCAGAAGTGGCCCTAAAAATAACCCCAAAAACGAGTGTCAGAAAACACACTGACCTGTGCCTCCCATTCATCTCCAGCCCCACCACGGGGCAGATGAAGCGAGCACACTGCAGGTCATCATACTTGTCCCCCTTGATGCTCTCCTTGTCCCCAGCCCAGGCTGGGTTATCCACCAGCTGCAGCTCTGTCACGTTCTGCAAAAGAAAAACACATTCAGCTTCTTTCCCCAATGTTTTTTGAGCCATTATACCAATCCTTCATCTTTTTTTCCATTGTCTTTTGTTATTTGAACACTTTAATCCACAAAATGGAGATTTTACAGAGTGACTCATGAATTGAACGTTTTATTTAATTTACCTGATATATTTATTTACCTTAATGCTCTTGATGTGGGATGCAGATTCCATGGGGGTTTTGTCAGGGGATTTGTCCAACAAATACTCAATGATGGCATCTTTGTTGTACAACCTGCAACATCAAATTATACAATCATGAATGTTATAGATACAATTAGAATGCAATTAATAACACAATAGCTATATTATAATATTATAAATACGATTATAATATTAAAAATACAATTAGAATATAATTAATAACATAATAAATACAATAATATATATAATTATAAATACATAATTACATATATAATTATATATAATCCAGTGGTTATATTGGGTTGCCATAATGTTTTGTATTTATAGTTTATTTTTGCTCCTGAGTTGTCCATGGAAAGGTTCCCACCTGCCCAGCTCACAGGCCACGATGGGTCTTTGCAGCTTCTCCTGGCTCAGGGCACAGTAGAACCACCTGGCCACCAACTCAGCAACTTTGTCAACCTGGAGGGGATAAAAACAGTCATTATTTAAATTATTTCAGTGTAAAATCAGGTCACACTTGAAGCATTCATCAAATCCCCAGGTTTCTCACCAAACCTTTGTGCACTCAAAGTTAATTCATCAAATCCCTTCAGGGAAGTTTTTTGGCAAAGTTCATGATCAGTTCTCCAAACCTCCCTGGGCAGTTCCAATCCCTGAGCTCCCTTTCCATGGGGAAATTCCTGCTGATTCCACCCTGAGCCTGCCCTGGCCCAGCCTGAGGCCGTTCCCTCTCCTCCTGTCCCTGTTCCCTGTCCCAGAGCCCAAATCCCCCCGGCTGTCCCCTCCTGGCAGGGACTTGTGCAGAGCCACAAGGGCCCCCTGAGCCTCCTTTGCTCCAGGCTCAGCCCCTTTCCAGCTCCTTTATCCCCTCCTGGGGCTCCATTCCCTTCCCCAGCTCCGTTCCCTGCCCTGGCCACGCTCCAGCCCCTCCAGGACTGTCTGACCATGAGGACCCAGAACCGCACACAGCCCCCAGGGCCCCTCAGCAGTGCCGGCACAGGGGACAGCCGCTGGCCCCGCTGTCACACCGTGCCTGGGACAGGCCGGGTACCAATGTCCTCTCGCCCCGCTCGGCTCCTCTCCAGGCGCTGTCACCACCATTCCCGGCTCCATTCCCGGCCCCTCCTTCCCCCGCCCGCAGCGCTCCGGGGGCTGTTGTGACCCCAGCGCAGGACCCTGCCCTTGGCCTCGTTGAACTCGATGTCCAACGCCCTCCACAAGACACAGGACCCGGCTCTGCAGCCGCCACTGGCACCACAGGGGCCCGCGGGCCGCCCGCGATGCAAGAGCGCCATGTCCGGCTCGCAGCAGCGCGGGCCGGGCCGGGCCGATCCTTCCTCTCCCCGCAGCCCCCCGCCCATCACGGAGCCCCCTCCGGACCTTCTCGACTTTGCGGGGCCCCTTGACCAGCTCGTGCCGCTTCGGGATGGTGCCGCCATCGCATCCCATGGCGCTTCCGGGTTCTCTTTCGCGCGCGCACTTCCGGGACGCCGAGCCACTTCCGGCGCATCCAATGACGCTGTTGCTTAGCAACGATCACTTAGTAGCGATCACCGTTGCTTAGCAACGGGAGGCTGGGGGCGTGGCCATTGCGGCAGGGCGGGGCGGGGCGGGCGGGCCCATCGCGCCGGGAGCGGGGGCGCGAGGAACGTACCAACTCAGCGCGGGGGGGGTTCCCGGCGCCCTTCCCGCCCCTTTCCCGCCGCTTTTCCCCTCGTTTTTATGAGGAAATCCCCCGGGTCACCCATTTTGGGAGGATTTCCGGCCAAACGAGGCGTTCCCGAGGTGGTTCGGGCTGGCGGGGACGCCGGGCGGGCGTGTCCCGCCCTCAGCAATGGCACGGGCGGTGCAGGAGCGGGCTCAGTCCACGCAAATTCCCGGTGGGATTGCGGGGGCTGCCCTGAGTGTGCAAACAGCGACAATGTCGCGATGGTAGTGACCCGTGTCGGCGATAAATCCCGCCCGAAACACGGGGGTGACAAGGAAAACTCCAGCGAGGGACGCTGAGAGGGGAGCGGGTCCCCTCACGCCGCTGATTGTCCCTCCTGAGGGCGCAGCGCAGGCCCTGCCATTGCGGGTGCGAGCCGTAAAATAAATTAATTAAGAGAACTACAATCAGAACTACAAGCCGCGCGAGCCTCCAGTGTCTTTGTCACATCCAGAAATTTTCACGTTCAGAAAATTGGGGGATTAAGTTTAAAAGCTCCACAGCCCGAGGCTCTGAGGGCTGGAGCCCGGGGAGCTCCCGCAGCGCTGGGTGGAACTCGCTGGGATTCCAGCAGGGAATAAGAACATCACCTTTGCAGCGGTGGGAAGAGCTTATCCAAAGTCACATTTAGTGACTGAAATAAATTATTTTTCCCAGCTAGAGAAAAGCTCTGAGAGCTCCGGGCTGGGACAGGAGGATGGTGATGTGCTCGCTGAAGATTTATCAGGAGTCACGACTTCTCCCAAAGTTTTCCTCTGTGCTCAGCTATCAGCCGGGTGCATTTCCTATTGACCAGACTGTGTACTGTGTTGTGTTTGTTAAAACCAAAAATTAGCTTAAAAAAAAAAAAACCAAACAAAACAACCTTGTAATTACAAATTCTGAGAACAGTCCTCAGGAAACAATTTGTATTGGGATATAAGTTACAGAACATTGTACAGCTACATTTAAAGAGACTTTACAGGAATAGAAAAACAATTAAAAAGGAAAATACGTTTATCAGACATACACAGAAAACAAAGAATAAGAAATCAGTTCAATAATTAACAGCTTTTGCTCCAATACACAGCAAACATTCCCACCCAGCCACTGTGACCATGACATTTCCAGGCAGGACGGGAACAGTGGAGACAAAGTGCAGATTTCATTCTTCTGCATCAGCTGCTGTGGGGATCTTAACCTGCTGACAGTTTATCCAGGGAATTACTGGTGGGAATTCTGAGTGGGGGGATCTCCACCTGCAAACTGTTCACCCAGGGAATTCTTGGTGGGAATTCTGATTGTGGGGAGATCTCCACCTGCTAACAGTTCACCCAGGAAATTGCTGGTGGGAATTCTGAGTGGGGAGATCTCCACCTGCTGACAGCTCAACCCACGGAATTCCTGGTGGGAATTCTGAGTAGGGAGATTTCCACTTGCTAACAGTTCACCCAGGGAATTCCTGGTGGGAATTCTGACTGTGGGGATCTTCACCTGCACCAGCATCTAGGGAATTCTTGGTGGGAATTTTGTGTGGGGGATCTCCACCTGCAAAGTGTTCACCCAGGGAATTCTTGGTGGGAATTCTGAGTTTGGGGATTTTCACCTGCTAACAGTTCACCCCGGAAATTCCTGGTGGGGATTGTGATTGTGGGGATCTCCACCTGCTGACAGTTTATCCATGGAATTCCTGGTGGGAATTCTGAATGGGGGATCTTCACCTGCAAACTGTTCACCCCAGAAATTCGTGGTGGGAATTCTGATTGTGGGGAGATCTCCACCTGCTAACAGTTCACCCAGGGAATTCCTGGTGGGGATTCTGAGTAGGGAGATCTCCACGTACTAACAGTTCACCCAGGAAATTGCTGGTGGGAATTCTGAGTGGGGAGATCTCCACCTGCTGACAGCTCAACCCACGGAATTCCTGGTGGGAATTCTGAGTCTGGGGATTTTCACCTGCTAACAGTTCACCCAGGGAATTCCTGGTGGGAATTCTGATTGTGGGGATCTTCACCTGCACCAGCACCCAAGGGAATTCTTGGTGGGAATTCTGAGTCTGGGGATTTTCACCTGCTAATAGTTCACCCAGGNAGTTCACCCAGGGAATTCTTGGTGGGAATTCTGATTGTGGGGAGATCTCCACCTGCAAACTGTTCATCCAGGAAATTCCTGGTGGGGATTCTGAGTAGGGAGATCTCCACGTGCTAACAGTTCACCCAGGGAATTCCTGGTGGGAATTCTGATTGTGAGGATCTTCACTTGTACCAGCACCCAGGGAATTCCTGGTGTGGATTCTGAGAGCGATCGGGTGCCAGGAGGAGCTCGCTGCCGGCAGCCCCTCAGTCCATCATGGCCCGGAACTGCTGGGTGTACTTGCCCAGCTCCTCCGCCTGCTCCCTCAGCTCCCTGCTGGCCTCGGCGTTGGGATATTTGAGCGCGGCCGTTTTGGTGGCCAGCGCCAGGTTCTTGAGGAGGCTGCAGAAGCGGCTGCTGCTCTGCAGGACGTCGCTCCGCGCCTCCCTCTCCTGGGTCTCCTGGCACAGGGAATCCACCAGCTTCTGCCCCACCATGATGATGAGCTTGCTGTGGGAGATGAAGATCTCGGGGGGCTGCTGGTTGCTGAGGCTGGCGGTGAAGACGCCGATGGCTTTGTGCAGGGCGGCGAAGCACAGCCTGCAGTGCTCCGGCAGGGGGATTTTCCTGCCTGCCTCCTGCCTGCCGGGGCTTTCAGTCTTTTTGGCACACGGCAAAACCTGGAGAAGGGGTTAAAATTAAAAAAAAAATCAGCCTGGTGTCGCGCTCTGGTTGTTTCTGTGGTTGTTCTAACCCTAAATTCTTGCGGTCTCCAAATCACCCCGCCCTGGAGCCTTTACAGTAATTTGTCTTAGGGCTGGAAATTCTCCTGATTGCCTTTCTCCCCACTAAACACTGTTTTAATAATGGATATCACACGAAGTGCTTCACCCAAACACCAACCCTTTACACAGTCTGGCCCCGAAGCTTTCAAATAATACAAAACATTGATCTCTAATGGACTTAATCGGGGTTATGAATGATTAAAATGCACAAAACGAGTCCATTTTGTGCCAGTGCACAAGATACTTTGAAATGCTGATTCTCACAGCCCTGTCCCAAATGGTGCTGAAAGGCAATAAAATAAACTGTATGACTTTGAACTGGAGTTGTTGGTTTGAGGGAAATAAATGTTCTTCACAGGTTTTCAGCAGTAATTCTGGGAAGACGATCTCTGAGAGACAAAAAGATCACTATGTATAGAGATCTGTGTCTGAATGCAAATTAGTTTGAGTTTTAGCAAGCACAGAAATCAGGGACTAAAAGCCCTCATAAATAATATTTTCAAAGTCAGAAATACCTTTAGGTTTGACTCTGTACTCTTCTTTGCTACTTCTTTACCTGAAATGACTTTCTGTGCCTGTTACAAATTAAAATGAAAGCAAAGTTGAAACAACTACATAAAGTATTTAAATATAAATGTGGTTTTCTCTTATTTCATGGGGAAACAACTACTTGTTCTGTAGCCTGCATGTTACAAACAGAAATGGGGAATTCAGTAGGAGCTGTAGGGTTTTTTTTTTCCTAAAAATGAAGGACCTGATCCTGCAAGATCTGAGACTAAAAACAACACCAACAAAACATTTCAACATTCCTTAAATTTTAAGGGCAAGCCAGCATTTTTTAGGGAAACTAAGGGAGATATTCTTAGTAGATATTTTAGTAATTCTAAGGAGATTTTAACAATCATCCAGAATTATTCTAACAACTAAATGTGATAATTCACAGAGTTTAATTTCTATGAAAACAGGATTTCCATAACACACTACAAGTTAGGAAGGAACATCTCTTGTCATGCCAAACACAATGCAGTGGCAGGAAGAGAACTGCGAGTGAAAAGGGAAGTTTGGAGTTGCTACCTCCCAAATCCTGCTTCATAAGTGAATTTAAACTGGCAAGAATGATAAAAAATGTTTTATTTTCTCTAATGATTAAGATTACTGCTCACTGTGCATGTGCCATCCAGCACTGTCACAAAATCCTGGATCCATGTGAGGTCTGGAAAATGGGATGTGGTGCAAACTGAATGTGGCACTGGTGCAAAGGTAAAATAGTGCTGCTAATTAACAGCCTAAAATCTGCACAAGGTGAAGAATACAGAGAGTGAACCCCAGTGTCACTGACCTGTAACTGGACATAATCACAATCCTCACTGGAATTCTGTTCTGGATTCTCCACAGGGACCTGGCTCTGGCTGGATTTCTCTGGAGCATTTCTCTGCAGTGACTCCATTTCTACTCTTCCTGGCACTGGGATTTGTTTTGCCATTTTGCATTCCGGGTTCACTTTTGGCTGCTTCTTTTCTTGCTCCTTCTCACTCTTCCTGAAGAGCAGCTTCCCGTTGGCGATGATGATGGACACAAACCTCTTGATGTCGTCTGGAATTGTCCGGGCCACCATCACGAAGCGATCCAGGTCATCAGGGTTGTTCTGGGGCTTCCTGAGCACCAAAGCCTCCAGGGACCAGCTGCAGCTGTTGAGGGCTTCCCTCGTTTCTGTCAATATTTTGTAGGAGTTCATGAGGATTTCCAGCTGTTTTTTGATCCTGGCCTGCAGGTTGTTATCTGTGAGGTTGGAGGCATTTCCCTTCAGGGCTTGGGCAAAGGTCAGGAACTCTCCCAGCGACACCTTGATGTGGTCCACTGCTCTGTGGATCTCCTCCAGGCTTTTCTCCAGGTGCTCCTGCAGTCTCCACTTGCTGCTCACAAAGATCATTAAACTGGCGATGGAGCTGGACACGCCGTGCTGCAGCCGAGTCAGGGTCTCAATGGCTGCTTCCAGCTCCAGTTTGATCTCCTGGACAGGCTCTGGTGATGGTGACAGCACAGAAAACAACTCAGCAGAAGAGCTGGAGGATGAGGAGACAGTGCTGGTTCTGCTGTCCACACCAGAGACACACAGACTGTCATTTTCTGACCTGGCATCCACAGAGAGCTGTGGAGAAGCACCGTGTGCTTGTTCTCCAGAGCTGTTGTTTTCCATCTCTTTCTGCCCAGCACTGGGCAAACCTTTGGGAATATCATAAACGTTCTCCTCAGAGATCTGAGCCTCAGCCTTGGCAGCCAGGAGGCAGGGGGGCACCTCAGAGCAGCCGTTCTGTGGCAGGAGGAGCACATCCCGTGAGGGTGGGACATCGTAAAGGGGGATTTCTGGAAGGGTTAATTTCCTCTGGGTCGGTGGAATGTCGTACAGCTGTGCATTTCCAGCCCTGGCTTCTGTGGCTGTGCCTGGAGCCTTGTACCTGGCTGGGGGAATGTCATACAGCACCTGCTTCTCCACACTCTGGCCAGGAGGGTTTGGTTTGAATCCGGGATTTTCGGGGGATACTGGAACATCGTAAATCCACTCGGATTTCCGGGGGTTTGGCAAAGTGTTGTAATGGCCCCAGCACTTCTTCTGGGATTTGTTTTCTGACTCACTGAGTTCTCTTTTGGGAGGGACATCATATAACTGCAACAGAGCACAGAGGGTTCATAAAACACCTCTTAAAACAAGAATGGGAAACAGAACTGAGTTCTCAGAGCACATAAATGTGTGCAGCTCCTGATGTTGATGGAGCAGCACCATGGAAAGGCTGCCTGTGTTTTTTACTTTCTAACATGCACAAGCTGCACATATAAAAGGTAAAATATTTGGAGCACAGGTGATTAGATCCTACAGCAGAGTCCCCAGCCAGTGAAATCTGTAGACACTTGGTTTTCCCATTGACATGCACACCCTGACAAGCAATAAATCACCAACAGACACCACTGACTCTGCTCAAACACCCTCAATGAATTGACATTTTGCTTGATACAGATGTATGTGTGTACAGCTGGGGTCTAAGCCAGAAAAGGGAAATTCAGGACCATTTGTGGTGTAAGAAACAGTGGGGATGAGATGGGAAACTTGTCCCTGCTCCAAGGCAGGCACCCCAGGAGTGACAGAGGATTCTGTGCCCACCAAGCCTTACTTACATTGCCTGCTGGTGAGTCCTTCTGGCTGCCAGCTCCTGCTGTCTCTGCCTTGGATGGGATGTTGTAAAGCTGCTTCTGCTCTGCCTGGAAGCTCTCAGAGGATCTGCCCAGCACGGAGCCCTTCCGTGTGCTGGGGGGGGTGGCACCACTCTGCTCAAAGGGGACAAAAATTGGTTTATTTTGGTCCTTTTTAGAGCCTTTTTAGGGCTTGGAGTCGGATCAAAGGCCGTGGGCCATTCATGAGTAGGTTTGGGTCTGAGCACGGACTGCCCCCTCTCACAAAGGGGGTGATCCAGGAAATCTGTGGATGATGCTGGACTGGGCTCAGCCCTGCACTGCCAGGGAGCAGCAGGATGTGAGGAGGCCTCTGGATGTGCCCAGTGCCACTCACACTTTGTGTGGGAGGTGACAGGGCCGGGGGTGGTGCCTGTCCCATCCTGTGACCTGCACAGGCTCAGAAGTAGGGGAAAGGTGACATTCCCTGACCCCAGGGCAGTGGGACAGCACCAAGAACAGGATTGTGTCAGAGGACACGTCACGGTGACCAAAGCCAGGCTGTGTTTTTCCTAGAAGAAGGGAGGGTGGTGGGCGTGACATTTAATTTCCTGCTGACTCTTGTGACTCTTCTCTGAACACCTCCAAGTGACACCACCACATTTCCTCATGGATCCCGAGGCAGAGAGGTTGACACTGCTACAGAGAATTCAGTGAGACATCAGGAGTGTCAGAATTCACACACCAGCAGTGTCAGAATTCAGACATCAGCAGTGTCAGAATTCAGACACCAGCAGTGCCAGAATCCAGACACCAGCAGTGCCAACCTCTCTGCCCTGGAATCCATGGGGATGTGCCTTACTGATGGAAAAAACAGAAACGCACCATTTCAGACACGTCACTCTAAATTCCTGAGAAGCTCAGGAGAACTGAGGGTTTGAGCTAAAAATAGATGATTTTCTTCCCTCTTTTACACAAAGCAAAGGGGGTGACGGTGGAATTGACCTGCAGATCTGCCCGGAGGTGCCTCGGGGTGCCAGGGGCAGGGAGGGGCGGGGCAGGACTCACCTGGGGCAGCCGGGAGGAGCCGCGGTGCTGCGGGGAGGGGACATCGTACACCTCCCCCCGGATGTTGGGGGCTGAAGCCCGGCAGGCTCTCGGGAGGGTGAACAGGTGCTTGGAGGGGAGGAAAAAAATAATAATAATTAAAAACTGCATTGGCAGGAAGCTCAGGACAGCTTTGAAAAGTCATTCAGCTGAATAATCCACTGCTGGAATAATCACTTTTAAGTGATAAAAACCTTCAGGTCTTCACTGAAGGTGAGAGACAGGAACTGGCCTAACAAGCAACAGGATGTTTATTCCCAAATAATTCTCCTTTTCCAGCATTTCTGGTACATTTTAGATAAGATGTGAACTGGCACACACATACCAAAGGCAATCTGCCTTCCTAACCACGGGACAGAAAAGATTTAGAGAAAATCCAGCTGCAGTTATCACTTAAATCTTTAAACTGCCCAAAAGCAGAACCACTTACAAAAGGAAGTGGGGAAATTTCGACTTCTCCAAGCCCACAGTTATTGGGTCAAGCCAATTTAGTGTAAGAGCAGCAAAAAAGTGCAGGCTGAGCATTATTGTGTAGTTAGGAAAGACTGACTCATTTGGAAGGAGTAAACCTTGATGTGCAGCTCCATAAACAGGGAAGTCCAGTGTGGGAATTATATCTTTGCAGTCAAATCCTCCTGTTTGATTGAAACATAATTTGAGCAGCCATGGCCAGGTCTGTGGGACAATTAATGCCACAAAATGTGAATGCTGGGTTAGGAGTTTTCTTCTTTAAAATCAACCACCTAAACATGGAATTTTGTTCATCCAGCCTGCCTTTAGCCTGGCTAATTTATAAATGGGCCATTGTGTGGCACTGACCTCCAGAAACACTGCTGAGATATTACAGTAAGGGGTTTTAAACTGGAGGCAGTGATTTCCTGCAGCAACTGAATGTAGGAGAAATATGGTAGAGGAGGAAGAAGAGTGCAGCTTCACTCTGCCTGGGTCTGCTCTCATCTGAAAACAGGGAGTGAGGAGTGAAGGCAAATCCCCTCAGTGCTCTGTGACAGAGAATCCCAGAGTCACAAACTGCTTTGGGATGTGAGGGATCTTAAAGACAAACCAGTTCCACCCCCTGCCAAGGGCAGCGACACCTTCCACTGTCCCAGGTTGCTCCAAATCCCCTCCAGCCTGGCCTGGAACTCCTCCAGGGATGGGGAAATCCTGGGCAGCCTGTGCCTGAATGTGAGCATCTTCCCTGCAAACAGAGGCACAACTTCCCTGAGTGAAAGGGTAAAGGAGGTTGGTACTTTTTCAAGTGCTGTCAGTGGCAGTAGCAGCAGAAGGTGCCCTGTGTGTGAGGCAATGAGGTTTCTCTGTGGGCTGAACACACCCAGGGATTTCTTTTTGTTCCACTGCTTTCAATCAGCTCCCTCAAAGGCTCGCAGTGGCTTTTCCCAGCTGCTCAGAGGACAGCTGAGTATGCCAGGAGCTTTGCCAGCTGTGCCACAGGATCTCTGTGGGATGGTCGGGATCGTTCTGTGCTCCCTGAGCTCCCCTGCCTTGGGGACAGCTTGTGACCACCAGGGTGCAGCTGGTGTGGGGACAGCTGGGACCCTGCCACAGGCAGCCCCACTCTCAGCTTCTGGATGATGACCAGAGACTGGGACATTTCTTTTTCATTCTTCTTCATTCTTTTTTCATTCTTTATTCTTTTTCATTCTTCATTCTCTTTCATTCTTCATTCTTTTTCATTCTTAGACTAGACATGGCTGAGGTGGATAAATTCATGAAATGAGTCAGGGGAAGCCAAGGAACTCTTC
Source organism: Alaudala cheleensis (assembly GCA_013398995.1). Taxonomy (NCBI): domain Eukaryota; kingdom Metazoa; phylum Chordata; class Aves; order Passeriformes; family Alaudidae; genus Alaudala; species Alaudala cheleensis. Next base: position 164,114 of record VWYE01016857.1, on the reverse strand, counting down.
TGCCAGACCATTCACCCACACAATGAATAGAGAACATTTTCCACCTGATTTGCTGGCACAATGTGGAAAATTGATGCCAATCTCTGCTTCAGTTTGCAAATGGCTCCTTTAGGGTCAGGAATGTGCAGAAATCAGATCACAGCAATTGCAAAGGAGTCTCTTGTAGCTGTTCTCAGTTTGAGTTTGAGTTATGGTTGTGCACTGCAGCTGCAGAGCTGAAAATGAGGTTTTGGTCACCAGGGATGCCCTGAGTTTGTTGTTTTCCAGCACCCACCTGCCACCCAGCAGGAAGCAGCAACGGGGTTTCCATGATTGGCCTTTCCACACAGCAGGAGGAAAGGTGGCTGAATGAGCCCCATAAATCAAACCATCATTGAATCAGCCTAAAACACTGCAGAGCTGAATTTTCTTCCTTTTCCTTTTTCAATTAGAATTTCTAATGTGATTTCCATAGACAGAATAAAGAGCCACCCAGGGCTGGAGAGCTCACAGAACTGAACAAAATCTCCCACTTGAACCCTGTCCCCACCTGCTCTATTTCCCTTTCATTATGACACATTCCCCACTCATTTTTTCCTGAAGAAAGCACAAGGTTTTGATCTTAAAAACCAGCAACATGTAATCAACTTGCATGTCCCATGTATGTGTTCTGTCTGAATGTCAGACACAAGGAGCTGGGAGAAAGAAGAGCCAGGCCAGGGAGCTCTAATGAAACCCTGGAAAACCAGTTTGTTCTCCTCTCTAACTGGGGGAACTGGTGGCAGCTCTCCTCCTGCACACCTTGGTCAGTGTCTCAGCAGCAGCAAAAACGGGCTGGGAGAGAAACTGGCTGAGGGCACAACAAAACTTTGTGTGCTGGTGTGTGTCTGGCAGGGGCAGACTTTGTGCAAGCCCAGTGACAGCACCAGAGAGAGGCAGCAGCATTCTGAGCTTGCTGAGCTGCTGGAGACAGTAAAAACCAGACCAAGCCCTGCACTCACACACCACAGGGTGATTTTAAAAAAACTTATTAATTATGCTTCCTGTGCAGATGGATGCAAAGAGCCCACGTGTGCCCAGAGGACTCTGGATGGCTGCGGGCTGTGGCCCATCAGAGGAGAAAGTTCTGTGCCTTGTTATTTTAACTTTGTAAATCCTTTATAGATTCTCCCAAACAAAATGTATATTCTTTACTTCCTGCCCTATTTTACAGCTGTTTTAAACTGTCAGAAAGCTGAGGGAGAACAGAATATGGAGACTCATCTGCTGCCCAGAGCAGCATTTCTCACTCAATGCTATAAATCGATGCAACTTTCCTAAACACCATCATTCTTCTGCTGCCAACTCCACTTGAAAATCTCAATCCTCCTTATCCCCCCCACTCCCAGCGGCTGCTGCAACAGTAACATCAGGTTATTTATTTTTAGAGCTGCCTTTGTTCTCACCTGGTGCGTGGAGCGCTTGGTCCTCTCGCTGAGCAGCTGCGCCGCCAGGGCGGGCACCTGGTACAGAGCCTGGGCAGGGACCGCTGAGGGCTTCACCCAGCCCTCCATCTTCTCGTAGGTGTCTGACAGCGCCGTGGCCTTGGGCAGGGAGGGCAGGGAGGGCACCTGGTAGATGTTGTGTGCCGCTGGCAGCTCGCTGGGGCGGTGGGCGCGGGCAGGGCCGGGCGGCAGCAGCTGCAGGCGGTTGGCGGGGGCCAGCCCGTGGTGGCCGTGCAGGGAACATCGCCACCAGCCCTCGCTGCCCGCCACGTGCTGCTCCAGCACGGTCAGGATGTCCCCCCTGCGGAACGCCAGCTCGTCCGAGCACTCGGCCTTGTTGTCGTACAGCGCCTTGGCCAGGCTGTGCTGGGGACACGGAGCACACACACGGGTCAGGACAGGGCTCTTCAGTTCCCAGCTTGGGCTTCCACCCTGCTGGGATCTGCTTCCCACCTTCCCAGCTTGGTGCTTGACCCTGCTGGGATCTACTTCCCACCTTCCCTCCCATGGTGCTTCCATCTTGCTGGGATCCGCTTCCCAATTTCCCTCCCAAGGTGCTTCCACCTTGCTGGGATCCACTGTCCATCTTCCTTCCTACAGTGCTTCCAACCTGCTGGGATCTGCTTCCTACCTTCCCAGCTTGGACTTCCACCTCACTGGGATCTGCTTCCCACCTTCCTTCCCACAGTGCTTCTACCTCACTGGGATCCACTTCCCACCCATGGTGCTTCCACTCGCTGGGATCCACTTCCCACCTCCATCTCGGTTTCATCCACCCACCCCTTTTCACATTAACAACCTCTCTGGAGCACTTGTTTTCAGAGTTAAGCTGTTGCACTTTGTGTCTGCTGCGTTCAGTTCAATAAAGAAATGGATAATAATGAGATTATTGTGATATGTTTCTTCATCACCTTGTCCTGCTCAAGGCTGTTGAAGAGCACTGCTGATCTTCATTATCAAGATTTATTATATTGGACTTGTAAGCTAAAACACAAGAAGTTCCACCTCAAAATGAGGAGGAACCTCTCTCCATGAGGGTGGTAGAACAGCTGCCCAGGGAGGGTGTGGGGTCTCCCTCTCTGGAGACTCCCCAAACCCACCTGGATGCATTCCTGTGCCACCTGCTCCAGGTGACCCTGCCTTGGCAGCAGGGTTGGACTGAGTGATCTCCAGAGATTGTTTTAAATTCTAACAATTCAGTGATCCCTATATGAAAAACAGGAGTTTTTCCCATTGTCACTCTGTGAATTCTTCATCTCATCCTTACTCATTACAAGATCACAGATCCATGGAATGCTTTGGGTGGGAAGGGACATTAAAGCTCATCTCATCCCACCCCTGCCATGAGCAGGGACACCTTCCACGATCCCAGGTTGCTCCAAGCCCCCTCCAACCTGGCCTTGGGCACTGCCAGGGTTGGAGCAGCCAGAGCCAGCAGGTAGCTTTAGTCACCCCAGGCATTTGTGCAAAGCACAGAGAAAGCTATGGATGTAATTTTAAAGGTTTTTTTTCAGTACAAGATAGATTTTGCTTTCAGCTTTAACATGGCACTGCCTGCTCCCCGGTCAATGGGACGCCGGCTGCGTCCCAGCATGAATTTCTTATCAGAAAGTGCAAGCCATGTCCAGAGAGATAGCACCCAAATAGGAAATGTGATGCCTTGTATTTTTGTCCAGAGCATTTGCTGTGAGGCAGCAGCTGGCTTGAAGCTGCAGCAGAAAAACCGAAATTTGTCAGCTCAGCTGGCTGCAGGCGTTTGGTGCTGGGGCTGCCTGGGAACAATGGCTGTTCTGTGGGACAGGGGCAGCTGCCAGGGCTGGACAACAGCCCCTTTGGCCTCATGGCCCAGCCTGGCTTTGAACATGGGAGTCCTCTTTGGGTTGGGACAGTGCCAAATGTTGGAGTCAGGCCCCCAGGAATCCCCCCCTGGGCTGGGCCTGGGCTCGACACTTTAAAAAACAAATGGAGAACAGCCAACTTTTCCTGTTATTCACCAACACTGCTCCATCCTTGGGTTTGGATGCTGCACAGACACACTCCTGAAGGACAGATCCTCTTCTCCAGGCCCGAGGAGGGAGGGAAGAGGGAAGCTCTGCCCCTTTTCCAGCATGCAGAGCCTTATCCAGGCACAGGCAGGAAATGGGTGAAGGGGCAGGAAGGCTGGGCTCAGGATCTGAGCCTGCCTGGGGCACACAGGGCAAGGCTGCCCTTCCTCCTTGCACCCACACAGCTGAGAGGAGCACTGGGTTCACACTGTGGTTTTAAAAGGCTTCTAAATACTGACTTTTCCCCAGACAAGCCTTTCCTGTGGCAGCAGCTCACTGAAGATGCTGCTGAGCCCAATTTTATAACCAGAGACACAAACCTTTCCATCGGAGGGGTCCCTGCTGAGGGCACAGCACTTTTGTTTTGTTTCCTTTGGTTTTGGCCAATAAAAATGTGCAAATCTCCCAGGGCCAGCAGCCCCAGGCAGAGGCAGAACATGGGTGCTCTGATTTTGCATTTCTGGAGCTCACACTGGGGCGTGTGGGCTCACACCTGCCATCAGCACAAACCCAGGAACATCTAGAATCATCCCAAATCAAGCCAAGCAGGAGATTAATTAATTAATCAATTAAATCATAGGGTGTTCTGGGGAACCTGGCCTAGCTAGGAAACAGATTTGTTCATGGATCATCTCATAACCCATCCAGGGAGCTGGAATGGAAAAAGGAAGACTGTGACTAGAGAAGTGATGGAGAGCAGAGCTAAGCTCCATCTGTAGAACCTGACTGAACTGGGAGATTGGCAGACCTTGGATGAGCAGGGAGCTCTTCAAAAGAAGAGAGTAAAAATGAAAAAAAAAAAACAAAAACAGAACAAAACAACCTTAAAAAACCCCCCAATAAACTCTAAAAACCAAGCCAAACCAACAAAAAAAATTCAAAAAAAACCAAAACAAAAAACCCAAAAAACGAAAAAAGCCCTGAAAAAAACAACAACAAAAAAAAAACCACACACACACACACAAAAAAAAAGCCCCAAAAAAACTAAAAATTAACCAAAATACCCCTAAAAAAACCCTGGAAAAAAAAAAAAAAACCCCAAAGAAACCCCAAAGGTTTTCCAGCAGAGGCAGGGCTTAATTAAATTCCAAGTTTCAGGACAAGCACTCAATGCAGTGGAGCTGCAGAGCACATCTTTGCTGTATTTCAGCATTTCAGCCCAGACAGGAGGTGCAGGAGGTGAGTGCTCCCTCCCACGGGTGTCTGCAGGGCCCTGGGGTGGTTTATCAGCAGTGCAGGCTCTGCACCAGCCCCGTGGGGCCCTGCTGGGACATGTGGGAGGCATCACTGTGGCAGCCCCTTCCTCTCCTTGAGCAGAGGCATCCCTGACCTGGCCCTGACTGTAAACAAGGGCTGCATTCCCAGGCTCCGGAGCCCTGGGGATGCTCAGGGAGGAGGGGGCTGTGCTGGGAGCTTTTCCCTGTCAGCCAGCAGAGCTGTGGCTGTGCACTGTGTGCTCCCACACTGGGCTTGTGGAGCTCCCTGGTGCTTGGGGTGTTGTGTCCTTAAAAAAACCAACGTGTGAAAAGCAACACAGGTGAGATCTGAGTGATCTTCCTTCATCAGCAGCCTTGTAAAACCTCTCCTGAGACAAAGGACATCCCAAAAACCCCACAAGAAGCACCTTGAGAGGCAGTGCTGGGGCTCTGCTCTCCCTGAGTGGAGCTGGAACTGGAAAAGAGGAACAAAGTGTCCCCTGCAGCTCCTCCCTGAGGCACTGGGACCCCCAGAGCCCACCCGGGGGCAAATCACTGAAGGGATTTACAGTGCAGGGTCTCTGCAGCAGCTTCACCTCCAGAGTTCTGGTGTGGCTGGAAGTGTCTGGAATAAAAGATCTCCTTCACTGGAGCGTGGCTCAGATGTGGAGGGAGCAATTCCCCTCCCAGACTGGACTTCCCACACCTTTGTTGTTGGCAGATCCTTTCCCTCTACAAAGCCCCGGTGGCCCTTGGGAGCCACAGGAATGAAAGCTGCCACCTCATGTTTATTAATGGAGAGATTGCAATTAAGGGCAGTAAAAGCTGATCAGTGCACAGTTTATAATGTACAATTTTATAGCCTCACACTGACATCTGTGCTCTGGGCACACAATGGATGTTTGTGCTAAGGAAAAATGTCCCACTGTTACTGAAATCTCCTGGTGTCTCTCCTACCCCAAGCCTGATCTTCAGTGTCTAAGACCACACAAAATAATAATAAAAAATTATAAAATATATACAAACATTGCTAGAGACACCCAAGTGAACACAGCCATGTACAGCACAGGGTAATTTGAGCATCAAAATAATTTCTCTATGCCCCTATCCCATTCACTTTGTATTTGGAAATCTCAATTTCCTACCCTGTATTAGTCATGTGAGTGGGTGCTGCACTATTTCACAGCATTTTGGATTAAAAAAAGATATTTTTTCATTTATCATCTTCAATTTGCTTCTTAAAAACCCCAATTGACATCATGTAAATAAAGAGACAGTTTAATCCTGAGAGTTTCTGTGGAGAAATATTTCTCCTGTTTCACATCAATTTATGTGTGAGCTCTTTTACTGCAGGAAAGTGGGACTTAAAATATTTGAGGAGGAGGAGATGCAGCAGTGGGCTGTGTCTGCTGGACAGCCCTGCTCATGCATCAGGGACACCTCTGACATGTTTACAGAGCAGCTTCCAGTTAATCCCTTCACCTCCCAGCCAAGCTGCAGGAATAAACATTCCCCATCATCCCTGAGCTGGGAACAGGCTTCCCTGAGAATTCCCTTCCAAACCCCACGTCGAGTCACTTTAAATGTTGCCCAGTTAATTGCAGAGAGTTCACATCAACCTCCACAGGAAAAGAGGAGGATTTACCTTCAAAGCTCAGCTCATTCTCCACCTGCCTGTGCAGCATTTCCTGTGACTTGCAGAAGCTCCTTCTGCATTTTTTTTGGGTTTTTTTTGCCTATTTTGGAAAAGTTTTGTGTGAGCTTCAAAGAAGTTTTGTGTGAGCTTCAGGGAGGGATGAACACCAGGACTTGCTTTTATTGCTGTAATTGATTTGTGGGGGACAGAACCAGGTGCTGATCAGGCTTTGAATCCTAAAGGGTCAAATCACTTTTTGATCAAACACAGAACCACCACTTCAAAAATTCAACCTTCCAAATCCTGCAGCTTCAGTGCTGCAGAGGTGGGCATTGCAATTCCCCTCAAACCCCCTGCTAACTTCCCCCAAACTCTCTTTTCTCCACGAATAAAGTCAATCCAATCCTGGCTGTGTTAGAACAGGATTTCACCCTGCTCACAGCATTTTTGTGGGAGTGCTCTCATGCCCAAGTTCAAGGGAAAATAAACTGCCACTTCCTGCTGCTCCAAACACTCTCTCTGTGTGAATATTCCTGGGCTCCTCAAACCCCTTTTTTTTATCCCATATGCACCCAACCACTTTAGGTTTTTTTGACTTTTTTTAAACCTTTTAGTATCTTAATTACACCTGACTGCATTTATTTCTGAATGTGGCTTTAGAGATACACAAAGTCCTGCTGAGGACAAGAGTCCTGCTGCTCCCTGAGCTCCAGGGACACTCCTCAGAGCAGGGTCCTCACTCTCCCTGCCTGTGGATCAGGGAAACACCCCCAGGGCTGGAGCTGGGCAGGAGCAAATGGCCCATTTTTCACTGAGAAATGACATTTTTTCCAGGTTTTCCTGCTGCTGGAGGTGCCAGGGTGCTGTCCCTGTGCCCTTTTTCCGTGCTGAGCATGGGCAGGGGTCAGGCTGGGGGGTTCTGATTCACAAAGAATCAGCAGCAGCACAATTCCCAAAGCTTCCTGGTATTCCTGCATTTATCAGCCCCCCCCCAAAATCTTGTTTTCACCCTGCCCTCAGCACAGGTCGTGTTTCTGAGGAAATGAATTAAGTGAATAAATGGAGAAATGGATAATTTCTCAATAAATACTGCTTAAATTGCAATATTTCTCTGCACAAAGTGGTTTTTTTTCCCCCCTGTCCTGATCCCTGGTGTGAATCCCCGTGGCCAGGCAGCAGCTGGACGCTGCTGATTCCCTGTCATTAGCAGGGGACACCTGGGGACAGCCCTGCCCTGCCCTGCCCGGCTGCCAGGGCTCAGCTGGGACCCCCTGAGCCCCTCCTTGTCACAGCAAAGCCCAGCACAAAGCCCGGCCTGGGGCTGGGGGCAAGAACGGCCACAAACGGCTGCAGAACGGGTTTGATCCATCACTTATCCCCCCCTGCAGCACTATTTCAGTATTTAAATCAGTTTAAAAAACAGCATTTCCTAAAAATGAACCCTGCTTTCCTCTGCTGAGCTCCAGTTCTCCTCACAGACACCCTGCAGGACATGGCCAGTCCTCACCCTCCTGTGCAAAACCTTTCCCAGAGCCCAGCCTGAAATCACTTGGCATTTTCCCCATCACACAGTGACCTCAATTCTTGAGACATTTCCATTTTCTAGGAATCGATGCAAAAAACATCATCTTTTTTGAGGTAATGCACAGCTCAACTCTTAACCTCTGTTTTTTTTTCCAAGAGAATGTGGAAGTGACCAGTCTGGGTCATTTTTAATAAACTTATTACTCAATAAACACAGAAAAAATCCTCACCCTCCTCGGCCACACTGCTGTCCTTGAGAAAGGCTTAATTTGAGTTATATTGTAAAAATATTGAAAAATTTGGGCCATGTGCTGTGTCAGTGATGTGCAAACCAGCTGAGTTGCAAAGGGACCCTGCCAGGTGCACATTTCACCCTCTGCCCACTCCAAAAGAAATCAGGAAATTCATCAAATTAACTGCAGCAGAAAGGAAAGAAGCACCCAGTACTTACATTGACCTTCATCCTGCTGCCTGTCTCCCTGTTAGTCCATCACCTGGGGAGGAGGAGGAGGAGGAGGAGGAGGAGGAGGAGATGTGCCCAGCCCTGTCAGCGGCTCAGGCAGCTCTGGAGAGGGAGAGCTCAGCCTCTGGCACCTCCTGCTCGCTGGGAGCCCCGGGCAGGCAGCTCTGGGGATGGGGGGAGCTCGTTACGTAGCAGAATTCACTCCAGGCTGCAGCTGGTGATGTGCAGGACACACAGACTCCCCTGCAGGGAGAGCCTGCCCTGCTCTCAGCACAAAAAACAAACCAGGGCAGCAGGGCTGGAGCAGGAAAAGGATTGGATTTGGGAGCATTTTTTGCAGCAGTGTTTTTCACTCCTGGTTTGTTGTGTTTGGGTTTTTTGTTTGTTTGGTTTGGTTTTTGATTTTTTTTTTTTTTAAGTTAAAGTGGTGTGAGGTTTGATGCATTTTTAACCTGTCTCTAGAAAACTGAACAGATCCCCTTTGTGGTTTTAAACTCCCCTGCAAAACAACCTCAGCCTGCAGAAAACCCAAAAGGAGGAAAGCCAAACATGACCTGCAGCTGGAGGGTTCTGTTTCTTTGGACTATTCTAAAAAAAACCCCTTTAATATTATTAAGGTATAATGTTATTTAAAATTATGAATGGCTGCTGTTTGGTCAGCAGCTGAGTCCAGGGCATGCTGGTGCACAGGTTTTACCACTCTGGACTCAGGATATCTTGGGGTTTGCAAAGTTTTACTGGTTTTGCCTTTGTGCAGGCTGGCTTTTCTCTGGTAAAAGCCTCTTCCTTCCTCTTTCCACAGTAGCTTCAAGATTAAATTAGACACTGGCTCTCAAAGCCACAATCCTGTAGCTAGAAAAGAATTGAGTGTCTTGAATGGAAAATGCTGAATTGAAAATCTTCATCAACAAAATCTACACCTCTGAGTGGGAGCAAACCAGAGGAGAAGGAATTCCTGGCACAAAGCAGCCCATTTCAGTGCCTTTGTGGTTTTTCTCTTCTTTCTTTTGTTTTTATTTTCAATATCAGGAGCAGCAGTTTGACCTCTCCAGGGGTTTTTCACCTCTGCACCTCATGCAGGTGATTGGGATTCATTTGCTGCCCTGGAGTTCCTCAGCTGCTCCAGCATTTGAAATGGGTGAGAAATATCAGTTACAAACCCACAACTTGTGGCCACAGAACTGCTTTGAAATGCAATTAAATGTTCCCATGAATGAATCCCAGAGGGAATTCCAGCAATGCAGGGACACCTCCCACTGTCCCAGGCTGCTCCAACCCCATCCAGCCTGGCCTTGGGCACTGCCAGGGATCCAGGGGCAGCCACAGCTGCTCTGGGCACCCTGTGCCAGGGCTCCCCACCCTCCCAGGGAAGGATTCCCTCCTCTTCTCTATTCCAAACCTGCTCTTTGTCCATTTGAAGCCATTCCCTGTTTCCTGTCCCTCCATCCTCTCTCTCCATCTTTTCCTCTTGGCTCCTCTGGCCATTCCTGAGCTCAGCCCAAAGCTTCTCCTCTCCAGGTGAACAATCCCAGCTGTGCCAGCCTTTGCTCCCAGCAGAGCTGCTCCAGCCCTGGGATCATCCTGGAGCCTCCCCTGGGCTCTGCAGCAGCTCCAGGTCCCTCCAGAGCCCAGGGCTGGGGCAGTTCTGCAGGTGGGGCTCTCACCTGAGGACACAGGGACAGTCTCTGTCCCTCTCCACACCTGAGTTTGTGGGTAAAGATCTGAACGGGGCATTTTAGCAGAGAGAAACTCCAGCTCCACATTCCTGCACATCCAAACACTCTCCCATTTTCCCCTCAGCCAAAGCTGTCCCACTGCAGGGACTCTGAAATTGCAGCAAGGGGTGCAACAGCTTCCTGTGCCACCCTGGGTGTGCAACAACACCCAAACAGCAGCAGTGGCTGCCTGAACTCACACTCAGATCACCTCCTCCTGTGCAGGTGCAGGAGTTGGGACACGGGGATTAGTGCAGAGCATTTCCTGTCACAGCAACGCTGCTTCAAGGAGTCCAAGGAGAAGAAAAAAATCCCTTTTGTGTTTTTATATTACTATAATTTTAATTAATAAATATAATAGAATCATAATTTTCTATTATTATTATGTTTATTTGGTGCTTATTATTATGCTTATTATTGTTATTATTATTATTATTATCATCATCATCATTATCATCATCATTATTATTATTATTACATAGAAATAAGTTTGGTTATTTATTACCCAGCTGAAGTTGACTGGGTGGGCTCTGGCCACGTTTAAAATGCTCCCAGCAGAACAGGGAATCAGTTTTGCTACCATGACACTGGTTTATTGACAATCCACTCAAGAGAACTGGAAATACAGCCAGAAATAGAAAATTCTTGTATATAAAGATGAAAAATGTCCTGCCTCAGTTACTGATGACTCAATGTGAAAAGAAGCCCCCCAATCTTTACTAGATGGAAAATTTAGAGTGTAAAAAAATGACTCACTGACCTCCTCCTGAGCTTCTTCCCCCCACTACATTTTCTATTGAATTTCCAGGAGGCAGTTTATTTACAGTAAACACTGAGGTCACCATCCATGATGAAATTAATTCCATTACACTTATTAGACCTGCAGACAGCAGGACAGCAAGGCCCTGACTTTGAATCGAGATTTTCAGCATTCTCCAGCCCTCACAGCTGCAGCAGGGTCACCTCTGATCCATACAAAATTAATCTGGATGGAATATGGATACAGGAATAAATGTAACAAACCCCATAGACAGAGTGCAGTCTTTCAAAATAGGAACACAGAGTGTTTCAAAATGTTTTCTGGTGTGTAACATAAAGAAATGATGTCATGCAAGAGGGCACCAGGGCTGTCACTGGAAGTCTCTGGTGAGGGATCTGTGCCTCTCATGTCAGTAGTGAGGTGGCACCTGGACATTCTGTCTGTAATTTCACAAATGGGGTTATTTCCAGGTATTTTTGGTTTTATGCAGGATCCCCACCAAGAAGACATTTCTCCCACTCAGTGGAGAAAAGCACAGGTGGAATCAGGTACAGGAGCCTTCTGTCCCCCCAAGATGAGGAACCCAAACACTCACAGAGTCACAGATCCAGAGGCTGGAAGGGACCTCTGAGAGGTAGGTCAGNCAGAACTGGAGGAGTCTCATCAGTGCTGCTTCCATCACCAAGAACCCCACTGAATTCAAACACCAAACCCCTCCCTACCCAAAAACCCAGACCTACCTTTGCAGCTGAATTGTTCCTTGGGTTTGCATCCATTGTTGTCATTCCCGCCTGGGGGCAATGCAGGGAACCGCGGTGGTTTGGGGACGCTGCAGCCGTGCCCAGGCACTGCCCGTGGGGAGCTCCCCCTCAGCAAAGTCCATCTGACACCCGAACTGCAGCTTTTAACGAGGCTCTCGTGTCAGATAAAATCTGAGACAACAGCACATAAAAGGAGGACGGAATAAAAACAACAAAAAAAGCCTTTTTGGCGATTAGAAGCGAGAGAACGAGGCGTGCATGTGGGATTGTCCTTGGTCCTTGTGCCACCAACTTTGCTGCAGTTCAGCAGTGGGAAGTCAGAGCCCTCCTTTGGTGTTTCCTCTTTTGCAGCAGAGGGAGCAGGGCTGTGGCACCCCGAGGAGCTGCACAGCCTCGATAAGGCAGCACAGCCACCCCGACAGCGGGGCAGGATTTCCCAGCAGCAGGAGCCCATCAGGAACAGGCACTCCCTGCAGGGAAAGGGGTTTCCAGAGTCAGGGAATGGTTTGGGTTGGAAGGGAGCACCTCATTCCGTGGGCAGGGACACCTAGCACCAGGACAGGTCCTTCCGAGCCCCATCCAACCTGGCCCTGACATGAAATTTCACCCCAGGTTTGCATTTCCTCCCTCAATAGGATGAGTTTTCCCCAGCCCTGCTTTCTCCAACACAAACCCACCAACCTTGTGGCCTCAGGAGGCAGGAAAGGCAGCAGGGTACCAAAGGCAGGATGGTTTTGTGTTATAAAAATGACTTTGTGCTCTTGCACTGCCACTTCAAACCCCCAGAACGGCGGAACCTTGAGGTGAGAGGTCCCACAGGTCACAGCCACAGCGGGGCTTTAACACATCAACCACAAAAGGAGGGTGTGAAAAGCACATTCCAAACACCAGAAACAAGGGCCTGAATTATGGACAGGCGCTTCAGCAGAATTCAAAATGAAAGGTGCCACTCCAAAAATAAAGAAGCCACCGCTGTCACCCACCCCACATCACCCTCAGTGACTGTGTCAGGACTTCCCTTTTCCCTCCCCCAGTTCTGCTCCTCCTGGTTTCTCCACCAAAAGAGCCACCAGCACTTTCTCTTGGTCACACACTCAGAGGCACAGGGGGAGCAAAGAGGATTTAAGCCTCAGAAATGTTTTGCACAGAGGGAGCTTTTAAAGAGAAAATGAAATCTCATTATTAAAAAAAAATTTAAAATCCCACATTCTACATTTTGAGCCTGTAATTGTCCCTGATTCAGGTGGAACACAACAAATTCATCATTCCCCAACCTCCAGTATTTGACCATTTCCCCTTTGTTACACAGAAAACAAACACAATTCCCTCTTTATGTATCAAAGAGCTTTTTAAAAGGCAATCTTTATTTCAATACAGACAAAACCTGTATCCTCACCAGCCCTTGACAATTCCTCAGAGTAATGGGAGTTAATCCAGCAGCAGGAACCACCTCACATCCAAAAACCCTCCCCAAGGCAAGTGCTGAGCTCTGACCAAAGGAACCTCCCAGCTGAGGTGCCCAAGAGCTCTGCACGAGGAGGCCTCAAAAACAACTTGAAGACTCTGCTCAGGCAGATCTCTGGGAGAACAACTCGTGAATTTTCCAACTTAGAGAGGTTTTAAGCAGTTTCTTAACGATGGGCACTGGGTTTGTGACTGATTAAAGAAGAATGTAACTGAAGTTGCTGCGTAACAGAGACAGATGAAGATTTCTCAGTTAAATGGAACACTGACATTTCTGAGGTACACATACAAAAATTCAGGTGCACGTTTCTTTCTTTGAGAGGATACTGAAGGTCTCTAAGGCAAAATTATTCTCATTTTCACCTGCAGCATCACTGTCACATTTTAGTTGCAATGTGGATATTCCTTAAACCTATTAGGAATTAATTTTGAGGTCCCACTTGTTAAGGTAAATTCAAAAAAGGATGAGATGAAAGCTGAGTTTTAACACCAGAACTAGAAGACCATTTCTTGAATGCATCTAAACAATTTCAAATCCTGTTTGAATTCTTATGGCACAACTCAGAACTGAAGGCCTACATGGCCTAAGAACAAAAAACACAAAAAAAAGGATTCACCAAAACCCCAGAGTGAAAGGTACAAACCAGAGCTTTACAAAGAATGAATTGTGGCTGAAGGCAGCTTAAGGCTTCATTAAAATCCCTACACCACGTTGTGCTGCTGTTTGTGTGATGTATTCTCCAGCAGAGTTCAGTGGCATTGCACAGACCCAGCACAGAGCAGAACTGGCTCCTTCTGCCCACTCTGAGCAGGATCAGTCCCATTATTATTTTCACACAGGCAGGGGAACCAGCTCAGCCCTTTCCTGCCAGCATCATTTCATTCTCCACCCCCTCCCTCCAGTACAGAGATGACTTACAAAAAAATTAAACCGCTCACACCAATAAAAAAAAAATATCAGTGTGGGGTGAAGAGTCTCAGTATCTGTTCACCTCCTGCCACGTGTGACAGAATCCAAACCGGCCCCAGCGCCGCCTCCCCCGGAGGGAGCTGCTGGTGGCACAGGAGGGGTGCAGAGCTGGGCAACCCCCAGCTGGGACAGCTCCCCCTCAGTCCGTGGTGGACCTCCTGTACCAGAACCTGGCCCTGTAGTCGTCGCTGCAGGTCATGAAGCCGGGGTTGGTGGGCGAGTGCACGATGCAGCGCACGATGCTGTTGTGGCCCAGCGACAGCAGGTTCCTGCGCTCGGCCGTGCGCGAGTCCCAGCAGCACAGGCTGATGGTCCTCTCGTCGGGCAGCAGCACGTAATCCTCCGTGTGGTTGAACACTGCCTGAGTCCTGTGCACCTGGCGCCCGCTCAGACCCGCACCTAAAGGGCAGGCAGCACAACAGGGAGGGTTAGGGGGTTTGTGATGGCTGGGAGGAGTGATTTGTGCTGTTCAAACATGAGCAGGAGGTGATTGCNGTTCCCAGCCCCTCACACGGTTTGCGTCCCCAGCCTCTCATCAGCCTCATTGTCTCCTCTGGACCTGCTCCAGCCCCTCAAGGCCCTTCCTAAACTGAGGGCCCAGAACTGGACACAGCACTCAAGGTGTGGCCTCACCAGTGCTGAGTACAGGGGAAGAATGAGCTCCCTGCTCCTGCAATCATCAATATCCTTTTGTAGCTCTAGCACAGGATCAGAGAGACTGGAGTCCAGCCTGTGCCCCATCCCCACCCTGTCCCCAGCCCAGAGCTCAGAGTGCCATCCCCAAGTGACACCTCCAGGGATGGGCACTCCACACCTCCCTGGGCAGCCCCTGCCAAGGCTTGAGCTCCCTGTCCGTGGGGAAATTCCTGCTGCTGTCCATGGATATATTCTAAAATTCCTCAGGGGACAGAAGGAATAGCTACTCCAGCTGTGCCACATCCAATCCTTTACCTTCAAGAGTATTTCCAACCTTGTATTTTCACATGAGGCTTTCAGCTGTGACCAAGGAGAAAGAACACAGAGAGGGGAACCCACAGGGTCTGATGATCCTTGGGGACTTTTCAGTGTATTTGTCACACAGCAGCTGTTGTATGACCTACCTTGGCCACACCTTCAGATCAAACGTGTTTCCTACAGACCCTGAGCACTGCACAGATCCTCCCTGCAGGGTTTCCCAGGAAAGTGCTGCTCCCTGCTGGCTGCCAGCAGCAGAGCTGGGCTGCAAAAAGGGACCTACAAACCCCAAAAGCTGACACATTTTCAGCATCTTTTGTGCTCCTACTGCTTAAGAAATCAGTGTTTGATCCCAAAGCCTCTCACACAGCTGCTGTCACATGCACAGCCTTCATAATTCCCTAAATCCTGCAGAGATCCAAGCATGGCACTGTCAGCATGCTCCAAGGATGACTACCTTGCACACAACTTCATCTTTGGGGAAAAAAATCCACAAAAAAGGGAACAAAGCAGCTGTAGGTACATTTCAGAGCATTGCCATGGCTATAGAGCCACAGAGTTAATGGTTAAATCAACTGTCCTGAAGTAGCTTCAGTGCTCCTTCTTACTTTTCCCCAATTCTGTGATAATTTCCCTCCAGAACAATGGAGAGAGGGAATAATGATGTCAGAAAATTCTCCAAAATCTACTCAGACTAAAATATGTTTACACTGACACACAGCATCACAGCTGCTCTTCTGGAATCGGTCTAATGGAAATGTTTTCAAAAACCCTGGGCAGTTTCTCCTCAAAGCAGCAGTTTCTCTATTGCCTTTAGAAATCACTATTTTCTGACACTACTTCCAGCCCTGCCAGGGGCTCAGCACCTGGAAAAGAAAGGAACCTGGAACATCACCTCCCACATACCTGTGTATTTGACCAGCGTCCGACCAGTGGATATCTCCCAGAGCTTAGCCACAGAGTCTTTCCCACTGGACAAGATATACTTGGAGTTCTTGGAGAAAATAGCAGAGCACACTTCAGCCCCGTCGTGGGCCTTCTCAAAGGTGGTGATGCAGCGGTTGGAGACCCCATCCCAGAGTTTGATGCAGCCATCCTTGCTGCCTGTCACGTACATGTTGGCGCTGGCGTTGTAGTTGACGGAGCAGATGGCGTCCGTGTGCTGGTCCTGGGGGTTGCAGGACACGAAGCACTGGAAGGTGTTGATGTCGTACAGACGGAGGGTCGGGTGCTGGGTGCCCACCAGGATGAAATCCCCGGAAGGGTGGAAGGAAATGGAGCGTAACATCTCTGCTTCCTGCGGGGCGGGAAACGCACGGCGGGGTGAGGAGGGGGGAAAGCTGGGCTGGAAGGGTCAGTGCTGATGGTGTCAAGTGCTAAAAAACTGCTTGAGTTATCAGCACCAACTGGAAAATGTTTCATGTGGGATTGAAATGACAGGCTGCCCCTGGCTGCATTGTAGTTTTTGTCCTACAGCCTGCAGTGTCCCTTTATTTTGGGGTATCACACCCTCCAAGCCCACCACCACCTAATCCCAAACACTCCTCCAAATACAAAAATAACATAATTGACTTCCAAGTTAATTCAGATTAGAGTTGGTCTAATGAACAAAAAGCTCTAGATTTATATACAAGTGTCCATGAGGCACAGAATTAAGACACAATCTCTGTAATGTCTGCAAATGTATCTGTGTGCTCCAGCACCCCTAACCCTGGATCTCACAACACCTCAGCACTCCAACATCTGAGCTTTGGCTGCTCTGAGCACTCATCTCACCTGGATGTATTTGAAGGCTCTTTTGGCAGAAGGTTTGGAATAATCAAACAATTTGAGAGTGTAGTCCCTTGAGCCAGATGCCAGGATCTGTTCTGTTGGGTGGAAAGCCAAACACGTCACCTCGTCCACGTGGTCGTACAGGGTCCTGATCACTGGGTGGTTCTCCATGTTCTGCTGTGCTGTCTCGTTCATCATCACCTACAAACAACATTTCACACGTTGCTGTTGGAAAATAAAGCAGGTTTTTGACAGGAAAAGTAGGTTTCAGGACTGCCAGAGTGTCGGAACAGCAGCTCCTTTCTGATGCAACCAGGCACACAATCTGTTCCCTTGGTAATTTGAAGGCTCTTTATAGGTCAAAAAATAAGATCCCTGTGTCTTTATGGAGGTCAAAACAACTTGGCTCAAGGACAAATTACAGTAGCAGAGAACTGCTGCAAGAAAACACCACCTCCACAAACAGCCCAAAGCAAAACACTGATTGCTGGAACAACTGAGAGAAGCTGCACCCAAACTGCAGCTCTTTGCTGAGAATTCGGTGTGCTCTGTGCACAAAAATCCCACTTTTCATTGCCACCTAATAACTGCCTTGGAGAAAAATAAAGCGAATCAATGTGTGAAACAGTTCTGAAATAGCCAGTGAAAACATGGGTTGCCACAGCGNGCAGCTCCTTTCTGATGCAACCAGGCACACAATCTGTTCCCTTGGTAATTTGAAGGCTCTTTATAGGTCAAAAAATAAGATCCCTGTGTCTTTATGGAGGTCAAAACAACTTGGCTCAAGGACAAATTACAGTAGCAGAGAACTGCTGCAAGAAAACACCACCTCCACAAACAGCCCAAAGCAAAACACTGATTGCTGGAACAACTGAGAGAAGCTGTACCAAAGCTGCAGCTCTTTGCTGAGGATTTGTTGTGTGCTCTGTGCAGAAAAATTCCACTTTTCATTGCCACCTAATAACTGCCTTGGAGAAAAATAAAGCGAATCAATGTGTGAAACAGTTCTGAAATAGCCAGTGAAAACATGGGTTGCCACAGCGGCTGCAGAGGCCACAAGTGGGTTTAACATGAACTGTGCTCAGCCCATACAGCCACAGGCAGCACCCAGCAGAAGCCACTTCTGGCTCAGTTCTCCCCCTGCTGCCAGGGGTGACAACAGTGTCCTTGCCCTGGTTCTTCTGCCTCTAAAGGGACTTTATGAGCAGCTGCTGGAGTAGGGAGTATGTTGAGCCAGGTATTTAGTCCAACCCACTGATGTGGCCACAAGGTACAGACATGACATGGAGAGATGGGCATGGCATGGACAAGATTTCCAGAGTGATTACAATCCATTATCCCAATGGACATGTCATGGACAAGATTCCCAGAGTGATTACAATTCATTATCTCAATGGGTATGACATGGACAAGATTTCCAGAGTGATTACAATTCATTACTTTAATAGGCATGGAATGGACAGGATTCCAAGAGTGGTTACAACCCATTTATCCCAATGGGTATGGCATAGACAAGATTCTAGGAGTGATTACAATCCATTATCCCAATGAATATGGCATGAACCGGATTCCCAGAGTGATAACAATCCCCTATCTGAATGGGCATGGCATGGCCAGTATTCCCAGTGATTACCACCCCTTACCTCAATGGGCATGGACAGAATTCCCAGAGGGATTACCACCCCTTACCTCGATGGGCATGGCCAGGATTCCCAGAGGGATTACCACCCCTTACTTCAATGGGCATGGCCAGTATTCCCAGTGATTACCACCCCTTACCTCAATGGGCATGGACAGGATTCCCAGTGATTACCACCCCTTACCTCGATGGGCATGGACAGTATTCCCAGAGGGATTACCAGCTCTTACCTCGATGGGCATGGCGCTCTTGGCCAGCATCCTCTCGGTGTCCAGGATTTTGATGGAGGCGTCAGCCGAGCCCGTGGCTATCAGCTGCCCGTCCCTGCTGTAGGTGGCCACCCTGCAGGGCCCTTTGTGGGATGTCACATAGCAGGTCTCATACTCTGAGGCCTCGGGGGACATGGTCTGCACGTCAGCATCAAACTCCAGGTCGATGCCGGTGCCCGGTGCCACGGTGTCGGAGCGGCCGATGGCGTACTGCACCGCGCTGTCATCGTTCTCCATGCCTGGGGACACAGCAGGACACCCCTCAAGGCTGCCAGCCTCCCACAGCCTGCCAGGCTCCAGGGGAGGCTGGGGAAAGGCAGCCCTGAGGGCAGAGCTGAGCTGGCAGGGCAGGTTTGGTCACACAGCACTGGGGAGGAGGTTTGGTCGCTCAGCTGGGCTGCAGCGGGCACAGCTCCTGGTCAGCTCTGGGAATGGCCCCAGTGAAGATTGGAACGTGCTGATAAATGCAAGGAATAGCCCCAGTGAAGATTGGAACGTGCTGATAAATGCAAGGAATAGCCCCAGTGAAGACTGCAACAAATGCACTGAGAACCAGCCACTGAGCATGGACAGGCCTCTGGTCAGCTTTTCACAGGGGAGCAACGAGCCCCAATACTCTCACATGAGTTTTAAAGTAAAAAACCCAAAGCATTCATTGATTCTTCTCCTATTTTATTGCACTGAAGACAAACTACCCCTGCACTGCAAGGGAAAACATTTGCTGATCTTCAAGCCCACTTCACAGACTTTTATCCTAATTTCCAGGATGCAGCTACAGACCAGAGAATTCAGCGCTAGAAGTGGCAACAGGGCAGACACAAGAGTTTTCAGCCCAGTGGTGATCTTTCTGCTGCTTTCATCTGCTCATTTCAAGACTAGAATTTGTATTTCAAACAGACACAAAGCTTGACAGATTTATACCCTCAGAACTCAGGTAGTTCAGGCAGCAGAACCAGTTGAGTTACAGTGTCAAAGCCAGAGATGTTCCAGGGCTTGTTCCAGAAGCAGCTCAGGGGTTTTCCCTGTTCTCCCTACACTGGGGCACTTCCAGAGGGAAGGACAGGGAGAGAACAGGTGACAGCCCAGCTGAGACCCCAGAGTTTCCTGGGAACTGATAGATAAAAGCCAGCAAAGATTGCCAATGGAAGGATCTGCTCTCTCTCAAACACTCTCAGGCACAACCAGATAGAAATTATTTATTTATGAAGTCAGCAGAACTGTGAGGGTGAGACTTTCCCTCAGATCTGTGAGCTCAGTGATCCCATTCACTGGGATGCTCTGAGAAGATCAAAACACTCACCCAGAACCCTGAGTGCTCTTAGGGGAGTTCAAAAAACCCCACAGAGGCAAAGGCTGTGCCCAAATGCACAAGTGTTGTGCTACTACCAGACACCACCTTTGCATCAAAAGTGTCTTTCCAGTGACACCAACCTCTTAATTCATTGGGGAATTAGAAACCAGACTTTTCTGTCAGCTCTGGATTCCAGCTTACCTAACTTAATTAGGTGCAGCAGTTGTTCAGAGGGTGCACAGACAGACTGTGGTTTGATCTCATTTATCAAGCCATTGGCAATGTTGATGTATCCATCATAGAGCAGCTGACTAATTATCAGTTTGTAAAGTTGCTGACGGTCTTTCAAACTGACTTTTGTCCTATACATTGTGAGCAGGGACTGCCTTGGGGGGGCCTGGAATGAAGAACAAAAATCACATACAAGAGAGTTGCATGAAACCACCAGAACCTTGGAACAAACCTCAGGGCTGGCACTGAATATTGCCGTGGTTTTGGTGAAAAGCAGAGATGGGGGAGAAAAGCAGGGGGGAAAGAGGAGGAAGAAGGGAGAGAAAGAAGAGGAAAGGGGGAAGAAAAGGGAGGAGAAAGTGAAGGAAAATGTGAGGAAAAGATGGGCGAAAGGGAATAAAAAGGGAAAATGGAGAGGAAGAGGCAGGAGAAAGGGAGGAAAAGGGAAGGAAGCGAGAGGAGAAAGGGGAGGAAGAGAGGAGAAGGGAGGAAAACAAGAGGAAAAGAGAAAGGAAAGGAGGAGGTAAGGGAGAGGAAAAAAGGGGGGAAAGGGAAGGAAAAAGGGAGGAAAAACCTGTTGCGCTTGCTTTCTGTGTAAATGAAAACCTCGGCCACAAACCGAGCCGGCCCGTGCTATGCAGCACCAGAGCCGGCAGCAGAGCCGCGGCACGAACCGAACGCCGCAGCCCGGTGCTGCCGGCGGGCCCGGGCTCCGATGGATGGATGCACGGGGCGCGCAGGACGGCACCGCGCCGGCCCCGCCGCCCTGCCCTGCCGGCGGAACCCCCGCGCCCTC
>VWYE01016857.1:91173-132109 GCA_013398995.1 Alaudala cheleensis | reverse complement strand
ATGTATTTTATTTTTACCACGACCTAGAGGTACAGCTGCACAAACCTCACCTTGACACAGCCAGGTAGAAGATTCCCAGAGACACTAAGGAAATTCCAACATGGAAGGAAACCCCAACAGCACCATATTCTTTAAATACTTGTTTCAGCTGCTGGGATTTGTTGAGTTTCTTGTTTTCAGCACTGGGATCAGGGGCTGTCTTTTTGAGGGATTCACCTGCATCCTAAAAAGAAAACAATTAAAAGCATTTCTTAGCATTACACATAAGATCATATTAAAGTTAACTGAAATAATGAAAGAAGTGTCTTGCACACAGACTTGGGAAGACAGTAACTCATTTCTTTTCCACATCAGCACAGCAGATGCTGTGGCAGAGCCCAAACAAGCTCCCTTCTCCCAAACTATTCCTGTCAAAGGAATGCACCCAGCCTGGTGTGAATTCTTACACAATTCAGGTTTCATCATTAAAACCAGATTATTTGATCCCAATGTATGCCAAGGCACACCCAGAGATTGCTGGGGCCACGAGACTGAGGTGTGAGAGCTATTTGCTTCCTCCCACTGCTCAGTGAATCCCTGGAACACAGCTCTTTGTCGCCGGGCTAAGCAGCACTGNGCTCTTTGTCGCAGGGCTAAGCAGCACTGGAAGCCCACCTGGTACCACTTAGGAACAGCTCACTGATGGAAGAGATCCAATGTTTAATTTCTATAAATCACCCTCAATGGATGAGCTGATCAAAGGAAGAACTGCAGCTGTTGACAGCAACAAGCAACTCTTGCCACGGTGTAGACAACAACTGCAGGGACACGCCAGGGCTGCTGTCCCAACTGCACTGGAAATGTTTGTCACAGATTTGTATTTGGGCACATTTCAAGTGCAGAACTTCACAGCAAACCATATCCTAAAGCAATCCGAAAAGAAATCCAAGGAGAGCAGCCGTGTTGGTAGCAATAAGGCAGCCCTTGGAAACCCCCCACGCTCAACAAAGAAACACTGACAGGAAGAAAACATTCCCACAAAAACCTCAGGATTTGTCTCCAATTAGTCAGCAATTGTCAGGAAATATTAGAGGAGTGCTTTCATTCCAGCCGAGCTCAGCAGCAGCCGTGACAATGTGACAGCCGCCCCAGGACAGGTACAGCCACCAGGTGCCTGCCACCACCGTCCCACCGTGGTTTCGAGGCACACAAATTAGAAGAAAAATATTCTTGGTTATTCTTGGACTTATTAAGTCCACTTAATAAAAATAACCACTTCAAGAGGTATTATTTGGAGTATCCAGGGCAGCCATGTACGGAATGATGTCCAGCCCAGCGAGTAAAGCTGCTGCCTATTTCCACGCCACTCTGCGGCGATATTTCATCTAAAAAGCCGATTTTATTCGCGTCATTTAAACCGTGAAAACACATCCGAAACACCCCGCGACGCTTCGCGACGAGGCAGCAGGAATTACAAATTACAGCTGTGCAAATGAAATGTGAAAGCTCACAGCGACAACGTGCCCACACAGCGGGCAGGTGCACAAACCATCTCCCACAGAAACCCGGCATAAACGCGATTTAGTGATCCCAGGGGGAATGGGAGAGGAGGAGGTGAAGATCCTCCAAAAAAAAAATTAAAAATAAATAAAAAAAAGAAAACCAACTCTAAGACAGCCCCAAAAGCTGAGGAACGCTTAGCGATCAGGCGGTTCGGAGCCCTGCCCTCAGCCCTCACGTACCTTGGCGATGGCGCGGCGCGGGCCCGGCCCCGGCGGCAGCGCGGCCCAGGCGGGCCGGGGGGAGCAGCGCGGGGGGACCGGGGCCACCAGCGGGGATAGGAGCGGGGACAGCGACGGGGATAGCGACGGGGATAGCCGGGACAGCCGGCACAGGCGGTACATGGCGGCACAAGGCTGCGGCCCGGCCCCCCGAGCGGCATGACGGGCCGGGCAACACGCCCCGACCGCCTCCTTAAAGCCGCAGCGTCCGGGTGCGTGAGGGGACGGGAGCTTGGGGTTCCCAAGTCGTGTCCTGTCAGGCCTTGGGCTTCTCTCGGCACCCTCACAGCCAAGAATTTAGTCCTAATATCCAGTCTAATCCTTCTCTGTTTTCATTTTGAAGTCGTTTCCCCTGGTCGCGTCGCTCCAGGTGCTTATAAATAGTCATAGAGCAGCAGAATGTCCCGAGTTGGGCTTGGACCCACAAGGATGATCCGGTCCGGCTGCTGGCTCTGCACAGGACACACCAACCATCCCAAATAAACGAGAGGGGTGATTCCTCGGGAACTGGAGTGACAGGGCAAGGGGGAATGGCTTCAAATGTAGAGAGGGGAAATTCTCACCCCAGCAATCCCACCCTGAGCATCCCTGGCAGCAGTGTCCAAGCGTTCCTGGAGCTCTGGCAGCCTTGGGAATGTCCATTCCCTGGGGAGCCTGGGCAGTGCCCAGCACCCTCTGGGGAAGAACCTTGCCCAATATCCAACCTGCACCTCCCTGGCACAGCTCCATTCCCTGGCTCCTGTCACAGGTGCAGCACCTTGCACCTTTGCTGAACTTCACCAGGTTCGCACAGTCCCACCTCTGGAGCTTGTCCAGGTCCCTCTGGATGCCACCCCCATTCCTCCAGTGCGTGACACAGCCAGGAGCTGGCAGCAAACTTGCAGAGGGTGCCCTCATCACTGTGATCACAAGGGTTTCATCCTTGCATTTTTCCAAATAATCTCGTCACAGACACGGCTGTTCACGGCAGAGTGAAGGGTGAATATCCCTGAAAGCACATCCCAAAACCGAGCCCCGGCAATAAAATCCTGCTCTCTCCCAGCTGCAAAGCCTTTCCTCTTCAGGCACGCTGTGTTTCCACAGCCGTGGAGCACACAGGCCTGAGGACAATGGGAGAGCTGTGTTGGATAAATAGGATGGGTTCCTTCATAGCAACACGGAGTGGAGCTGCACAGGACAGCACACAGTGCTGCAGAGCTGCTGGGTGGCTGCTGTTGGCACCCCAGAACAGATGGGTTTCAAGGAGGATCTCAGAGGAAGAGAGGCAGAGAGCTTTGCTTGTATTGAAACGATCTGTTCTGTCTCAACAGCACTTCCAGTTCCAGGGTTTTAAACTGCTTCTAGTTCTTGCTTCGTAAATCCAGCCCCTCTCTGAATGCTTTGGGGAAGAAGTTCCTCAGAACACAGCTACAATATTTATTGCTTCTCCAAAGCAGTTTGCTGTGTGTTTTCTGTGACTCTTTACACACCAACACACCAGAGCAGACAGATGATAATATTGGCATGGCAGTGCTCTGAGCAGAGCACTCTCCAACTCTGTATTTTTCCTTTCTGGATAATAAAAAAACCCCAGGAGTTAATTCTGGTCTCAGTAAAGGGGTTATAAATCTGGGCTCTGCACAGGGACACTGGGCACTCCCCTGTGTGTGTGTGGCACATCCATCAGAGCCCGTGTGGGACACAGACCACGGAGCTGCTCTGCTGTGACAGATATGTGGCTGCTGCTGGACATCCAAAAATCCTGGGCAAGTGCAGAAAAGAGCAGGAGGTCACTTAATGAGGCATGGAAGCATTAGGGCTGGCAGTGGTGTACGCTCAGCCTGGCTGTCTGCTGCCTCCAGATCTCAGTGGGAGGTTTTGCTTGGAGGCAGGAAGGAACAAGATGATGAACACTCGGTGATATATGCCCAGGGAAAAAGGAGCAAACAGCCAGGCTGGAGACACCTTAATGTGCAGATGGTTTATAAGTGCAGGGAAGAAGACATTAGCTCTGTCCTGCTCATTGTAACTAAAAGAAAGGGGAGAAAGTGCAGCTTTCAGAAACAGCTCAAGAAAAGGCTTCTGCACAGACACACATATTTACAAACACGTCTCAAAATGTTTTGGTGCCTACACTAAGTACAAGATAAACTGAAAAAAAAGGGGTGCTGCAAAATGCTAACAATTACCCAGATCTCAACAGTGTGTTCTGCAGTCCTGAAACAAGAACAAGGGGTGTGAAGATGTGAACCCCAATTCCAGATGGCTCAGGGATGTGTTATTTAAAAATAAACCTAAATTACTGATGCACTTTGTCCACTACAGTCCGTGCTCTGTCTGAAGCCCCTGTTCCATCTCTCAGCCTGTCTCTACGTGGATATGCTCTTATTTTCCATTTGCAATTTTCCAGAGAGTGCTGCTCTGGTTTTGTGTTATTTGTGTTATTGCAGTCACTGTTTATCATCAGGAAGAGGAAAGCTGGGAATTGAGCTGAGAGCTGTTGAAGAGGCAGTGGGTATAATGTCACCAGGAGATGCATTTGAATTCCTGTGAGGCAAAGACTTCTCCATAATGACCATTCTCCATAATTTGTCAGAAAGGTTTGCCATGTTTTTGTCAGACTGTTTATAATGTAGTAACACAGGAGGTACTCTTTACCAAGGTATCTATTATAAACCTCTTAGATGACAATTTCCCTTCCATAATTTGACTTTGTGAAGTCAAAATCTCTCTTGGTTTGACAGCGCTGTCGAAAGAGTGACAAAACTGGAGTGTGCTCTCATGTCAAATTTCTGTAAGCAGAAATCCAGGATGCAGAGCTGTTCCATCTGTGGTTGGCTGGGAGTCAAACACAGCCACTGGTGCCTGTGGGACTCTGCAATGAGCTGGTTCAGGAGTTAAATCCATTTGCAGGGATAAATGCCATCACTAATTCACTAACAGCTTTGGAACAATGTCTTAGCCAAACTACAAGGATGATGAAGAAATCTTAGAAGTCTGCTAAGTTTTCTAAATTGCATGAGAGCAGATTCATTACACGTTT
Source organism: Alaudala cheleensis (assembly GCA_013398995.1). NCBI lineage: Eukaryota > Metazoa > Chordata > Aves > Passeriformes > Alaudidae > Alaudala > Alaudala cheleensis. The sequence continues at coordinate 127,327 of VWYE01016857.1, read as the reverse complement.
TTCAAATGATCTCATCTACAAATAATTCAGGGACTGTGAATGTGCTGGCACCAAAATTTAATGTTTTCTAATGGACACGTAGGAATTGGTTCCTGTGTGAGAGTGGGAGGCAATTTCTTCTTCGTGCTGGAAGCTGTGCCATTTAGCATTATTACAAATGTAGTAATGTCATGCATAAAAATGTAATGAGGGGAGCTGTGAACTGATCATGAACCTCATTTAGAACAGAAGCAAAGGTAAATTTTTTCATATTACAGTAAATTAAGGGCATGGCATGTGAACTAGTTTTAAAGTGGCCCTGTTCTTTAGCACACTGGCTTTTTCACATCATGTTCCAAGGGTGTTTGAATCATGAAGATGAGATAATGGGGCTAGTTGGTAAGTTGAGTAAGAATAAAAATGATACCAGGAAAGGAATATCCATGTGTAGTTAATAAACATATTTATTTTAGTGGAGTTCTGGGTTACAGATCCTCGAATAAATACACTCAGCTGTCAGGGACATCTTTCTTCTCAAGCAAAACCAGTAGAAAGTCATCAAATCTTGGTATTTTCTATTCAAGTGGGAGAAGACTGCAGTGCTAGAATTGCTAAATCCAACAAAATCCAGCTCATTTATTTTCATCTTCGAGAGGACACCAGGGCAAGGAAAATTTCTAAACAGGACAGCAAAGAAGAAATTGCTTGTTTCATTTACCTGGAAATCCTCGCAGAATGGGGCTGTGTGGGCCTGCCCTGGAGATGTGTGGGGACCTGTGATTGTCCAAGCAATGGAACTGTGGGTTCAACTCAAATCCTTTTTAATCAGGAAGTTTATGTGATGGCTTTGGGAGCCTCTGCACAAAGGGGAATTTCCTCCGTTCAGCGGGTCTTGCTGTTTAACCCCTTAGTCTGGGCAAAAAGGGATGTAAATATCCATATTGCTCATGCTGCTGATTCCCTGTGCATGTGTGTGAGGCAGCAGACTGGTGCTGTGGAGGAATCAGAATCCTTTCAGCATCTTTGTCCCTTTGTCACCGAAGCTGTGGGAAAAAACAAAAACCCTCCAACAATAATTTTAGTGTTAAAGAACCAAGGCATTCCTTTATTTCTGGCCAGGATGTTGTTCCAGCCAGGACGCACCACAAAAATAATTTCTCTACACATAGCCCGGCTATGCAGAGAAAATAATTATGTTGCACATGGATTTTACTGGATTTCTCACAAATTTGATGCAGTCAAACCGCACAGAGACTCATTAGTTCAGTGTTCATGGGTTCGATGTTCATTGGTTCCAAGCAGTTCTTGGTGTTTGGTTTCCTTTTGGTTACAGATCGCTTCTGATGTTAATTAGGTCCTCATTCTTATCTCTTCTCTCCCAGATCAGGTGTCTCCGAGCACTCCAGGGGTGTTGTTTGGAGCTGGTGGATCATTATTAGCCCTTGATGGATGTTATCTTATCTTCTGTGCTACTCCCAGTGCGCTGAGACAATGGAAAGAAACTGATTCCCTTTCCCCGGGATAAAAGCGAACATAGGTTGGACTTGATGACAGCAAAAGTCTTTTCCAACCTCGTTCATTCTGTGATTCTGTGAAAACTGAGTAAAGTTATAAAATAAAAAAAAGAGAAATATTTAAACTGGGTATATTTTCCAACACCTCGGTTGACACAAGCCAGCAACATTAATTCTCCTCTCCACAAGACGCTCCCCGGTGATCCTGTGATGAGATGTTTTTCCATTTGGCTGGTGCGATGGGCAGCCTTTTGGATGTGTGTGAGTGCAAATCACGTCCCGCTGGGTGTGGGATTGATAGCCCAGCAAAGCAGGGAGGTCATTTCCTCCCGGAGCAGCTGAGCTGCGGCGGTGACAGCAGCAGCCCCTTCCGTGGCACCCACTGAGCGTCACCCGGTCCAAACAGCTCCTTGTGCCCTGGCTCTGGGGGCTCTGAGGCCACACAAAACCCCGGTCACAGAAGCGCTGGCAGCTCTCACCTTCTTTTTCCACCTGGTTCACGTTGGAGGAGCAATAATTGCTGCACCCACTGCCGGATCCTTGAGATGTGTTTGTCACCGACCCATTCCCCATCGGAACCGGCTTTAACATCAACTCATCTTTTCTAGCACCCAGCAAAGTTTGTGTAACTCGTGTCTGCGAAGGATTTATCATCTTCTACCCTTAGATTGATATTTATGTTGCAGAGAAGTGCAAACAGTCATTGCTGTACCCGGGGTTTGGCATTTGGAGAAGATTTGGGATGGTTATTTATTTGTCATTCAGCGCAGCCCACTCTATTTGTGATTCAGTGCAGCCCACTCCGAGGAGAGGTGTCTGCTCCAGACCTGCACCTCCAGAAAAGGGATTTCAAACTTGTGCAGCAGATGAAGTGGAGAAGCCCAGCAGAACTGCAGTGTCTGGTGCATTAATTCTTTTACTAAACACAGTGAGGCTGCAAATGAAGCTGTTTGGTGAGTTCTGTTTAACATCTGCTGCCACTAACACGGGCAAAGTGGTATTTTGGGCAGTGAAAAATGCTGGGGCCCAATGTGGAAGCTGTATTTAAACTGCTTTGCCTCCTCAAGGTGTTTCACACCTCATCTGATTCCCACCGACTTTCCAATTTGCACAGAGATTCTTCTTTAAATCAAAAACATTCTTATTTAAGTTTCATTTTTGATTCCTCTCACTACTGATGATAATTTAGCTTCATGACAACTTAGAAAAATTAGGCAGGAGATGTTCCAGGCGATTAGGGAAGAGATTGTCCAAGGCCAGGCTGGATGAACCTTGGAGCAATCCGGGATAGTGGGAGGTGTCCCTGCCCATGGTGGAACGGGACGATCTCAAAACTCTCCTCCAACCCAAACCATTCTCTGTGGTCTGTATCCGTTTTTCTCAATGCTCAGCAATTTCAAATTGCTCTCACAAGATAAAAGCCAACTTTCCTCTTCCCCTTCAGGCTCGAAAGCTGTGTAAATAGCTGAGAACATCCTCTCGTAGCAGCCCATAACTCGCATTCCCAAGGGCAGGTTCTCCTGCCCTCTGCTCCTTCCCAATTTCGCCGCGAAGCCAATTGTCAGCCCATTTAGATGGAACGAGGCACAACCAAGGCCAGATCTCCTCTTTTCCACCTCTCACCGCTTAATGCCGTAATGAAATTCTGGTTCAGCGCGGTGCAATATTCAATCTGCTCTCAGAAAAAGCTGCTGTGAATTACCGGGCGCGGTGATTAGCCCCTGCCTGGCCGAGGTTACCGCAAATTGTCGCCACATCTTGCAGGTGGCTGTGCCGCTGCTGCGCTGGGACACGGCCTTGGGCAGCACTGACGCACTCCGGGCTCTGCGCTGGGAAGGCGCGGAAGGGAACACGTGAAAAACCAGCTTCACTTTCTTGTAAAATGTATAAAAGTTTAATAAAAATCACAATGGGAGACAATAAAGCAAAATAAACGGCCGGGTGAATGGCATTCAGTCAAAAGCACCCTCAATAACCCAAAAGCACTTCTTTAAATACTTCAACTTGTTGAATATTCACACATTTCATGGATGATTCAAACATTCCTTTAAGATGTTCCCCCTGCGTGGTCTTAATCCCCCTCAGTCTGCTCCCATTCCATCTTGTGACTTTATTTCTTCTGGTGGCACCGTTCTGCTGCCTCTCTGATAATTGGGGGTCTATAAATTCTTCTCCTGGGGCTCTGGTTTCTGTCATTGTTATGGGATAATCCACAAATGTGAGAAATTTCCTGATTATCTTCACTGTTTTCTGGGGAATATAAACAAAAGCAGTCTTTAATACCACGCTATAGCCTAAAAAATTATATTTTTTATCATACTATTATTTCTAAATGTTATTAATAACAAACAGACACGTTTGTTTTGCACAACAGGTCCTGCTGGGACTGGCCAGAAGGAAAAATCCACCTGATACTGATTCTCAGTGTCCTGACACCAGCACAGAGCTGCCTTCTTTTGGTGTCTTCTTCTGCTCTTCTTTTCAGCCAGAACCTGAGATACACCAAGAATTGTAACTGCTTGAATGAGCAAACTTTAAACAGTGATAATATTACATCTGTACAGGCATTTCAGATGTGAGGAGCTTATAATGAGCCCATAGCTAGGGAAAAATATCAATTCCAGCCACAGCTATAAGGAGCTTTTTGGTCTGCTGATCTTTCTAACATTTAACAAAGGGGAACATTCCTTCAAAGCTTCTAACCTGTCATTTGTAAAAGATTTATGTCGTGCTTTCGAGTGTGAATTGGTGAAGTAGAACCACTGTAAATAGAATCATTGTGTCTGAGGCTGTCAGCTTTGAGATCTCACAAAACAAGGAGCCTTTCCTGTGCTCTGGGCATGCGGTGCCCTGTTCCCGGCTGCGTTACAGCGCCGGGAGTGCCCGGTTCTGACCCGGCTGTGTGGTGGTGCCTGTTTCAGGGTCTCAGGAGGAGCAGAGAGGCTGTTCTGTGGCTCTGGGAGTGACCACCCTGTGTTCTCTGGGAGCTCTGAGGCCACAAAAAACCCCGGTCACAGAAGCGCTGGCAGCTCTCACCTTCTTTTTCCACCTGGTTCACGTTGGAGGAGCAATAATTGCTGCACCCACTGCCGGATCCTTGAGATGTGTTTGTCACCGACCCATTCCCCATCGGAACCGGCACAGGCGCCCGTCCCTCCCGATGGGAGTGAACAGAGCTGTTGTGCGTGTGTGTGCCAGTGAAACCCTTTCACACACCTGACAGCTTTGTTCGGGACCAGACTCCGGTCAGGAAGCCTTTGCCGAATTCCCTGCAGCAGCAGGAAGGCGGAGAGGAGGGATTGTTGGTATTTGTGCCCTTACATCCTTCAGTCAATGGATGGCACTGCTGCCTTGTCACAGCCGGGCTCGTGTGGGCAGCTGCTTTTTACCTTCTCAAGCGCGTTCCTGACTCACTGCTGGCTGTAAAACCACGCTGGTGGGAAGGGGTTCCTGCAGCAGCCGCGATTCCAGCTCCCCTGGAGCAGGGATGGAGCAGGGGGTGTCCCTGTGCCGCAGGCAGCCCTCACTCCTCACTGCCAGTCCCAGGAATTGCTGTGCCTGGGCTGGGTGTGCACAGACAAGAGCGGGGCTCCTGCTCGCTGAGAAGCCAAAAGCACATTCTGCTGATGGGAGCTCAACCTGCTCGGGCTCAGCCTGGATATTCTGCTGGGAATATCATGGAATCACAGCAGGGAATCGTGGAATTTGGGTTGAAAGGGATCTTAAAAACAATCCCATTCCACCCCTTCCACCCCTTCCACTGTCCCAGACTGCTCCAACCCCATCCAGCCTGGCCTTGGACACTTCCAGGGATCCAGGGGCAGCCACAGCTTCTCTGGGCACCCTGTGCCTCCCCACCCTCCCAAGGAGGACTTTCTTCCCAATATCCCATTATTCATTATTTCTTATTACAAATGAGTAACTCATTCTTCATTATTTGTTATCCTATGGGATAGTGCATGAGAATTCACATATTATTCATGGATTTAGCAACTTTATTGGTTTGTCACAGATTACTCACCTGAGCTTGCTGAGGTAAGTTCTTAATTACCCTGTTGTGATCCTGGAGTTGGTAAAATGGGAAAGAGGAGCCAGGAGATGATGTGAGTTTAAAAGGGGGATCAGAAAGGAGAGCAGAAAAATGGAAAGCTACAAGGACCTTGAATGGTGTACAAAGGTTATTAAGCATTCAAAGCAAAGAAGAAACAGAAAAAGTGGAAAGGGAAGGTTAAAAGAAAAACTGTCTGTGAACAGATCTTCTTTTTCCAGAAGCCTGGATAAGTTCTACAAAATAACCTGATTCCAAAAGCTCCTCAAGAATCTCAAGCTGAACACACTCTTGGTTGAGCTGGGCACACTCAGTGACATGAGGAGTGTTGTAATTATCAAATGGGTGTAAATCAGAGTGATCTGTGCCTTAATTACCAGAGCAGATCCAGTCCTGTGGAAACCCCAAGTGGTTCCTGTGGTGTCTCACCCCACAGACTAATTGTTCACTTGCCTTCTGGAAATGCTTTCGAGATAATTTAGAAAAAAATAATAAATTGGGAGAATATTTTTGCTTCTAATTGGGTGTCAGATGTATTAAACCCTTGAAAAATTGAAGGTTTTGCTAATAACCAGAAAGCCTCGGCTTTCCCTGGTGCTTTGTTCTGAGTTGTTTGTGGAATAATCAGGTTTTAATGGATGTGACATTCACCACAGCTAACCAAGAGGCTTTGGTTTGGGAGAAGATCTGCTGCTGCCAATGTGGAAATTAATTTTGCTGGACTGGAAAGAAAGAATCCCTCATTTGGTGTTACAGAACCCAATTTTGCTTGTTATTTGAAAAGCCTTCAGCTGCCTTTGACAGTACTGCAGGCAAAGTAATTGTAGTGGAGAAAAAGGCCTAAAATATACATTGTCTGCTTTCAACTCCTCTGGGTTGAGGAGCTCTGTTTTCTGCTGGCTTGTGAAGTAAATAAACATCAGTTTGTATTGCTTGCTGGGAATGGACCTTCAGAATTCAGCTTATTGATGCAACCTTTGGGATTTGGAGTTCCTGGATGATGCTTGAACCCACAAACATCAGGCGTGTGCTTGTGAGAGGTTTCCATGGAAATAACACTAAAAGCTATTTAAAGAATGGAAGAAAAATGTACACATCTTTCATGGATTTTATACCAAAACAATTGGTTCTAAAAGCTGCTGTGAAGCAGTTCACACTCTGATGCAATCAGGCCCAGAGCTGTTTAATTCTGGTTTTGTGAGGGGTGAAGTTTTGCTAAATGCTTGTGACAGGAAAACATTGTGCAAGCAGGAGTTACATGAGCATTTATAATTCTGTTTTATCTTCACTTTACTTGCAGAAGAACTGTGCTGATGAACATGGCACAGTGTTTAATATCAGTATTTAATTCTCAGGGAGCAGAAAGGGCTCAGGCTTAGTTCAGATTCTTTCTTTTTTTGTTGTTTTCAGAATAAACTCAAGAATTTAGGAGGAAATGATGAACTCTTTGGTCCATTTTGAAGTTGAGGAGATGGCTTTCTGCTGACAAACCAGAGCATCCAGCACTCACCAGAACCATAACCAGGCATGTAAACAGGAGTGGGAAAAGGAGGAAAGCAGCCTGGAAAACCCCTGTGCTGATCAACTCTGCTTTTTTTTGGGTAACTCCAGGGGCAGGGAAGGGAAAGAAGAGGGTGGGAAGGAGGCAGAAGTGATTTGAGAAGCAGAATCCCAGCCCAGCTGCCAGGGGACAGAAAATGCCCATTTTTAAAGCAACAAGACTGAAACTGCCTGGGCAGTGCCCGTTTGAGCTGGGTCACTCCTGCTCCAGTGTGACATCACCAGCAGGGCTGGGCATGAGGAAATTAACTGGGAATGTTAATTAAGAGCCAGGCCAGCTGTCCTCCAGCTGTGAAACCTGAGTGCATTTTCTCACCCACCAGTGGCAGAGGCGAATTTTTAGCAGCTGATAGACCCCAGATCAATAACTTACATAAAGCAGCTCCTGAGTCACCCACAACGAGTTTACACATGTGAAATTGGGAAGAAAGAGCCCTGAGCTTGTGTTATTCTGGAATGACAGGGTGTGGGAGGCTGAGAGGGCCCAGAGTGGCTCCTCTGGTGCTGTTCTTTCTTCTCCCACAGGTTCTCTTGGAACAGGATTTCTCCCTGAGGTATCTCCCACAGGTGTTTCTCTTGGAACCAGATGTTCTCCCCAGATGTCTCCCACAGATTCTCTTGGAATAGGATTTTTCCCCAGAAGTCTCCTCAGCTGTTTCTCCTGGAACCAGATGTCCCCAGAAGTCTCCACAGCTGTTTTTTCTGGGACCAGATGTCCCCAGAAGTCTCCAAAACTGTTTCTCCTGGAACCAGATGTGCCTAGAAGTCTCCACAGCTGTTTCTCCTGGAACCAGATGTCCCCAGAAGTCTCCACAGCTGTTTTTTCTGGGNGTTGTCCCCAGAAGTTCCACAGCTGTTTCTCCTGGAGCCAGCTGTTGTCCCCAGATGCAGAGGGGCAGCTCTGCTTCCCTCATTCCTCCTGCCTGCTCCTCTGAGCTGCCCCGAGCAGCACCAGCAGCCTGGAAAACTGGACTTTCTCTCCTTTAAGTTCCCCTTTCAGGCTGGAACAGACAGAAAATGTGACCCTGGCAGCACATGGCAGCAATTTTCCCTGCCCACGTTGCAGGGCCTGACCTTGCAGCAAACCACGGTGCAAGCAAGAAATGCCTAAAAAAAAAACAACCTTGGGACTTTTCAGATTTTCAGTTGAAGGAATGAGGAGATAATTAGTTCACAGGAAATATTTCAGTGGACAATGCCAACCCAATTGAAATTTTCAGCTGTGTGTTCGTGCTCAGCAGTGGATTTATAATTTTTTTTAAATGATGTGAAATGCCAGCTAGAAAAGTGTTTTCCATCTGGGTTAACAATAGGGGCTCTTGCATAAGCCACTGGAGCTTTCAAAAAAAAAATGCTTAAAAATAATTTCCTGCAAACTTTAAATGGAGTGGGCTGAAGATAAAATTTGGAATCATTTCCACAAGGACCTGCATTATATTTAACTTGTTGATAACAACATCTGAATTGAAGTTCTAAGGCAGCAGCCATAGGTACTCCCAAATTAGGGTCTATATTACATACTTTTATATAAGTGGTTACAAATGCTCCAAATGAATGGAGGGATCTTTATTTTTAGGGAAAAAATTCCTAATGTTAACTTTAAAAACTCCCCTTTTCCAGCTTTTTATTTCCTGCAGTAGAATACCAAGGTCCAACTTCACATTTTTTTTTCCTGTAGCTGGAACATTTCTGTATTAGAAAGGTCAAGAATGTCCAATATTCAATTTTCTGGACAGTTTTTGAAGATTATGGAACACTACCAACTGCTTTTCTCCTCTAAATAAATGGTTTTCTTCTAAACATGCAGTTGTACATTTAATAAAGGTTACAGGATTTGTGACATTCCCATTCTCGTATCTTTGTTAATAGGAAAGGCTGCACTTTTGAGTGCTCAAAGGTTGGCAACTGGAAAGCAAACCCAGATAAATAACCTGTAATAAATACTGGTTTTACTTTGGGTTTTTTGAGGTTTCTTGTGTGTGTGAGCACAGGAAAAAGTGTCATTAACAAAATCTCTGATTTCCAAACGATTCTAATTGATTCTTCACTTTCTTTCTTAAACCACAGTAAGATACTGTGAGCTCTCAGGCTCAGGTTTAGTTGTGCCTCATTTGGTGGCTGTTTGAACATTTCTTGAGGCACATAAAATAAAAAGAATTCTGGTGGCCAGCAAGCACTTTAAAGCTGTATTTGGGGCTCTGTAAAAAACCCAAATAATCCTCATCCTCTGCCGCAGAGAAGTCTGAACACAGCTGCTTCCTCATTCATAGAAAACATTATTTTTATTGAGAAATAAATCCTTTGACAATGTGCTTTATAACGAGCACAGTGGGCTGTTTGTGGTGCTGGTTTCTGTCACCCTGCTGGCTGCTGTGGCACAGCTCCTTGCTGGCCAGCTGCTCCCCAGCACCAATCCAACATGCAGATCATCCATTAACGAAGGACTAATTAATGATCAGATGTCGGCGGAGCCTCAGCAACCCGGCTGCACCTCCAGGCTGCCACTTCCCAGCGGGGTTTTATCTCCTGAGCTCAGCTCAGCCACACTCCTGGTGAAGGTGAAGGAGAAAAACACCCAGTTCCTTTAAATTGCCCCTGGAGTTCAGATCCAGCCTCAGAAGGTGCAGTTGTCAATGACCTCGAGGTGATTCATCCATTACCAGCTAATCTGAATTGAGCTCAAGCGATTTCATTTCACGGAGCTGAAGACAAAAAACCTCATCTCCTTTAGCACAGAACTGCCCCTAGAAAGGAGCAAAGAATTTGAAGTTTACAGAACGATTTCGAAATTAAAACCAACTCTGCTGCTGCTTTGGGCAGCTCAGGGGAAGCAGAGCTGGAGGAAATCTGATTTCCCACGGCTTTAGATGGGATTTTTGGGATTCTGGGTTCTGAGAAAGGCAAAGAAGGGGCTCACACGGGATATTCTGTGCATCTGGAACATCCCGAGGGAGGGGACGGGTTCAGTGCCCGATCCCGCAGCTCTGCTGGCACCAAAGCCTCTGTTAAATCCGGGCTTTTCCATCAAGTTGTCACGGTCTGGCAGAGTATTAACAAGTAAATAAATCCTCTCTTGGTATCACGGAGCTGACATTACTGCCTGAGCACTTCCACATCTTATTTTGTGTACCTGGATGAGAGTGGAGCCTGAAAGTGCTCTTCAACACAGCTTTGCTGTCCAGTGGAATACTGAGAATTTTAGTTACTTCTGTGTTTATAAAAGAGCACATGGACGAGGCATCCTCTTGGAAGAACCAGTGAATATTTTAAATTTCGTTTTGATTTTTTTTTTCCCAGGACTTGACATCTCTCTTTTGTATATCCTGGCTCTGAGTCACCCTCAGCCTGAAGTTAAGCATTACTGATGAATTCTCCCCTGTACCTCTCCGAGGTCATTTGTTTCTTTGTCTGTTGTGTTTGACTTTCATCTCGCATTGATGAAACCTTGCACGAGCTCTCCCCAGCTTCCACACCAACACAAACCACATTCTTCTCCCTTGCTGCATTTTTGGGCCATTTTTAATTTAACCAGCAGTGTCTCACACACAGATCTGGGATTGAACCTGGTGATAACTCCCTGCCTCACCCACATCCAGTTTTTATTCCCTTCTTCCATTTTCTGTTCTTCCATTTTATTCCTTTCTTCCATTTCCTTTCTTCCATTTTCTGCTCCTGCAGTTTTGTACCCCGGGCTGACAGAACTGACCCCTGTGAGTTGCCAATTCTGGAAGAGTCCTTCAAAATCTTTTGTGTGACTCCAGAGAAATTCCTGCCACCGAGCCCTTGATGACTTTTTTTTTGTCTGGCACACCCTGGGGCTGAGTGCCCCTCATGTGGAGAGTGAGAGGAGTTTTTGAACAGGGATCCTTCCTTCCCATGGAGAGAGAATATTCCGTGGCACAGGGCAGGAAGGAATTTCACTCCACTTGGAAACAATGGCTGTTTCTTTGCATCAAGTTGTGAAGTTGTCCTAAGAGCGGAGGAGGAAAGAAGAAAGAAATTATCTGTGGGTTTCTTCCACAAACAGGGATTTTAAAATTTTTTCTTTTTCTTTTTTTTCTTCTTTTTTCTTTTTTTTTACTTTTAAAAAGCATCTCTGTGTTAAAAACCCCAAACAAACAGCCTACAACCAAACATGAAAAACTTCTCAACCACCTCCCTCTACTAAAAAAAAAGTTCCTTTCTTGCTGTTGTGCTTTTCTAGGGCTGGGATTAACCCTGCAGCTGCCGGCCTGGGGGAGCTCTGAGTGGGTGTGGGAGTCTGGAGGGATGAATTGCAGAAGAGCTGGGACTGGAATCTGCACTCAGGGCACCAGAAACCACATCCAGGCTCTGCCCAGGCCACAGCAGGGCTGTTTTCCACAGCCAGGGTTTATCCAGAGAGGCTCTGAGGGTAACAACTGAGCTGCAAAAGTTTGAAATGTACCACAAAATGTTATTTTCTCTTTCACACCCAAGGCAAAAAGCACCTTTGCACACCTTGGAGAGCAGTCCAGCTGCATGGTTTAAGGATTAAATGAAAGGTTAAGTGATACATGAAGCCACAGATTATCCAGAAGGACTTTTTATTTTTAATTCTCATTCATTCTTTTGAAACCTTGACTTGGGTTGGCTCAAACTTTGAATTCCTGGCTCTGGGAAACTGGACCTCAACCCTTCTCTGAGGTTTTCCTGTTGAATGAAGGTCTGAATTCCTTTAGCATCCAGCAGGATTCCTCTTGCCTCACTCAGCCTTGCCTCAATCCCAGCAGCTGAGAACACAGTTTAGGCCATGAGAGTTTCAGGTTGTATCAAGATGAACTCTGTACTTTCAATCTAATCTAATGTTTGATCTTCCCGACCCCAAATCAAAGCTATTTTCTGAAGCATTGCCATGGTGATGCACAACACAGTGTGTTGTCATTGCCAGGGCTTTTAGAGCTTTATTGAAATGCTTTTGAGCTGCAGGGAGAAAAAAAAAAAAAAAGATCTATGGTACATTATGTCAGAGATTGATTTACAATGGGCTGCTCTATAAAATATTTAATAGGATCTCTAAAATTATATCGAGACAAGTTACCAGAAAATTAAAAATGCTGAAGTATAGGGAGCTGCAAACGTGGGCATTAGTGTGTGAGTACAACCAGGCCTCTCCTTCCAGAGCTCAGAAGGAAAATATGTTTGCTGGCAAATTGAGTAATTGTTTCTGAAAACTGGCAGCTCCCTCGTTTCTGGGTAAGCCTTGAGCATTACCTATTCCTAAGAAACTTCTTTGTATTCACAGAGTGCTGACTATTGTGGGGCTAATAGATATGTTTTTGATGAACACATTTTGAACTGTGAGAGCAGTAACCTTTAGTCATCCACAGACAAGATCATTTAAATTCGAGCCTCAGTGCAGCAAAATTGCTCAGTTCAGAATCAGATATGCACATTGGCTTAATTAGTTTTGGTTTTGCCTTTTGCTTTTTATTTTTTTCATTGTGATGAATCTTCTGTGATGATCAAATAGTGAAGTTTATTTTATCTCTGTGGCAAATTAATTTGGGGTCTGATGAATTAATTTCTCCCCTGTCCAACCCCACTCTTTAAAAATACACAGGATTGCTCTTATTGCTTTTCCAGAGCACCCTTTGTAATCATCAGATTCCCTACATGGAATTCCATCTCTCCTGGAAACCAGCACTGGGTGTTGGATGTGAAATCCTGACCCTGCTGAGGGTGCAGCAGAATTAAGAAGTGGTTCAGGCTCCCCTCAGTGAAATGAGGCCCAAACCCCACCCAATTCCCAGGTCAGGCCATTCCTGCAGCTGCTCCTGAGCTGAGGAATCAGTGTCTGGGATTCAGGCTGCCAAAACAGCAGTCCCTGCTCTGCCTTTCACCTCCTGGAGCATTAATTTGAACATATTCTGTCATTTCCTCCCAAACTTCGTTAATGGCAATGGAAACATTACATTTGCATACATCCATTCCTGAGCAGTTCTGGTAACCAGGTTCATGAATGCTGCTTGAAAGCAGGGCTAATTATATCCTGCTTCCCATTGGGGCTGTTGTTGCTGTCTGAACTGTAACGTGACTGAATTATTATTTTGATTATGCTGATGAGTTCATTCTCATTTCTCTCCTGATTCATTTCATTTCAGAAAGCTTTGAAATCTGCACAGGTGCCCCAGCCTGAGAAGCCTCCCATGAAAATTCAAGCGGTTCTGTTCTTCCCAGAGTCACTGGAAACTGGGAGGAGGAAGAGAACGGGACATTTTCCACCCACAGGGATGTGTTAGGTCAGCACACTGGATTTTCTGAGTGAGTTTGGGCAGGTTACTACAAATCAATGTGAATCAGCTCAGCTTTGCACCCAAGCAGCCCAATAAATGGATTGAAGCAGCAGATTTGAACTTGCTTGTGCTAACAGTCACATTTCCCAGCAGGTCTGGAAAAATCCTTCCCCAAGGATCTTTGTTTCCCATTCCTGTGTCATTTCCCGATTTCCTGGCGCTGTCTCTCCTGGAGGAGGCACCTGACACATTCACGGGGCCATTTCCCGAAGAATGGCACAGATTGCACAATCCTCTGATGATGAACAAGAGCTCTCAGTGGTGACAACAGGCTCTCCTGCCTGTTCTGATCCCCTCCCACCCTGCCTGTGGAGCTCCAGGGAATCAGGAGGGAGCAGAGAACGGAGCTGGGTGCCAGGAGAGTCTCCAATCCAACACACTTCCCCAAAGGAGTGACCCAGCTTTTCCTTCCCCCATCCATTCACAGGGCTCATTAGCACCAGCAATGTGAAAATAACAGGAAATGGAAGCAGAGCAATTGAGGAACAGATGGGGAATTTTGGGATTGTGTCAGAGCACCGGAGCTCATTCGGTCACTTGAGAGCTGTGGTTTTGCTTGTCCTGGGTTGGTGCCACTCTGCTTTTCCCATCCCTGCAGGTGTCCAAGGAACACCTGGATGTGGCACTCCATGCTCAGGGTGGCATCAGGCACAGCTTGGACTCCTGGAGGTTTTTTCCAACCTCAGTGATTCTGGAACAACAACAAAATCCTTCAGGTATTGCTGAGCTCTGCCAGAGCTCTTGTATTCCTGGCTGTGACATCCAGAGCAGCCCCAGAGAAGGGACACAGCCACCACAGCTGTCCTCCCACCCCCTGTGCCTGACCTCTGCATCTCTGCATTGACTTCTGCATTCTCAGTGAACCACAGGGGCAGAGCACCAGCCACGAGAACTCGTTAATCCCGCCAATAAATGGATTAAACACTGCATTTCTGTATATGGAACAAAGGAAATGCTTCAGATTACCCAAGGGTTTTTTGGGTTTTGGAGATCTTGAGCCCAGCCCTGCTGCCTGAGCAGTTGTAGCCAGGCATTCTGTGGTTGCAGGTTGTCTTCTCCTACAGGAAAACCTGCTCCCATTCCCATTCCCATTCCCATTCCCATTCCCATTCCCATTCCCATCTGTGTCTCTGGGCTCGGATTCAAGCTGTGCCCTGTCCCTGTGTCCCTTGGCAGGCTGGGCACAGTGCAGAGTAACTTAATTAAAGATGCTCTGGGGGGAAAGGCAGAGTCTGCAGCACACAAAGGCAGAGCATCCTCTGCAGCCAAATGATCAGTGATATATGGCAAAAGGAATAACAGACCCAGCTGGGAAAAAGAAGCAGTTTGGATAAACTCAGGTATTATATTATAAAAAAGCAGTTCAAGTGCTGAGACTTTGTGCCTTGCTTTGTCTTTCTAATTGGGCAGTGACATTTAATGAAACTCATTTTTTTTTCTCCTTGTCAATAATGCAAAACACCCAAACTGCACGTGGCAGTGCTCCTCGAGGCTCTGCTGATGGTTTGTGTTGCTCAGAGCAGGACTGGTCCCTCTCAGGGAGAGAAGGAGCTTGCTCTGCTCACACCACGCAGTTCAGGAGCTCCGGGGCTCCTGCAGGAGAATCTCCAGCCCTGCTGGAAGGAGCTCGTTTCCCCCAGGCTGTGCAAACAGCTCTGCTCCCCTGCCAGCCGTGCCCAGCACCCTGAGTGTGCAGCCAGCCCCGAGGAAAGCTCACCTGGGAGTGCCCAGGGGTGAGGACACGTCTCCCACCTTGGCACGGAGTCACTTCTGCCCTTTTTAAGACTTTTATCTCTGTGTGTGGCACAGGGCGCTGGGTCTGAGATGGAACAAGCCTCCACTTTGTTCCTTCACTTCTCTCAGAAAACTTCCTGGTTCCCTGAGGCTTTTAGTGGGAGAAATGGCCTCTGAGTTGTTCTTGGACACAAAATAAAATACCCACATTCTCTCCACTCTGCTTGGGGCATCATTAAGGCAGCTATAATTGCACTGGTTTTAGTGGAAAGAAACCTGCTTCAGTTCCCTCCCTGCAGCAGGAGTTTGGAGGTTGTTGTGATGCTGAAATGATTTTAAAAGTTAAGCACTGCTGCTGTTTCAGAAGCTGGCTTAAAGAACCACGAATCCAAACTCATTCTGATGTTAATTGCGCTGAACTCCCGTACTGAGCTAATTGAAAGCTTTTAGCTGTGATGGTTGTCCATGCACTCCCCACTGCCTCGTCCAGAAGTCCCAAATTGCATATAATGAAAAAAAATGAAAGCATTAAATGGTTGCTGCAAGTGCTTGGAGAGCAGTGTGCCATAACATCCACGTCACCAGCACAGGAAACTCAAATTGTTGTTGTCTGGAACATTTCCATTCATAGAATGATTTGCTTTGAGAGGGAGCTTGAAGAATTCTCCACCCCCTGCCCATGGGCAGGGACATCTCCCACTGTCCCAGGCTGCTCCAAACCCCATCCAGCCTGGCCTTGGGCACTGCCAGGGATCCAGGGGCTGCTCTGGGCACCCTGTGCCAGGGCCTGCCCACCCTCTGAGTAAATAAAGAGGTTTTTTCCTTGTAATTAATCCCAATCTGCCTCCTGTCAGCTTGAAGCCATTCCCCTGTCACCTGGAGAGGGTAAAATCCTTCTCCAGCTCTCTTGAAGCCCCTTTAGGTACTGGAAAACAGAATGAGGTTCATCTACAAGACATGGGGAAGGATTAATGCTTGACTTTAACATAAAAAAAATCTTTTCTTTTTAGACACCACCAAATAAACAAACAAACAAAGAGTTTTCTTAGCATGTATTTTTGATTCTGGAACGTTTCTGAAAGCTGCACATTTAGGGATTGTAGATTTGACAATAACATGCAAAACAACAGAAATGCCTCAGTTTTGGTGGCTGGTGTTGAAGCCCAGAGTCTGCACAGAGCAGAGGGATTTATCCCATTGTCCCTGCACATTGCCACTGCAGGCTGGAAGGAACAAGGACAAGGACTCTCTGTTCCCTCGGAGGGAGCTCAGCAGTGACAAGGCCACCAGGCTGTTCCTTCCTTGGGGCCTGTGCTGCTGGGAGAGGAGGGTTTGCAGGGCAGTCAGAGCCACAGAACCAGCTCCTGTTCCCTTGGGAAGGAGCCTGCAGAAAGGCCTGGATTTATCCCAAAGCTCCCTCATCCCTGCAGCACATCTCACCCACACTTGGCACCGCAAGGACCCACCTGGTTTTCCTCCTCTGCAGGTGAATTTCTCCTGCTGGGCTGCAAATATTTCCCAGCTTTAATTTTCCCATGATTATCCAAGCAGTGCTTGGTTTGAAGCTTCCATCAATAATCTCATTTTCCCCATAATGAAAACAACCCACAGGAACTCCTTGTCTTTGCTGCTGTTTCCTACACGCTGCTCTTGGTGAAACCAACACCGGGTGGACACTGAGAAGGTTTTCTGTGAAAAACCTGAAATGTTTGTTTTTTATTTAGATATTCAAGGATGACAAAAGCAGCCCCAGCACCCACCAGTGTGCAGAGCCCTGCCTGGCTGTGCCAGCACAGCCACAGTGGATGAACTGATGGTGCTTGGCACCTGAAAACAAGATTTCCTTGAAACCTGTGCTGGGTTGTGTCCTCCAGTTACCTCCTCCTGCTGGAACTGCTGTGAGGAAGATTCTTTGCTATAGTAGAGGTGAGAAAATGGAAAAAAACCCACTCCATCATTTTGTGCCAGGAGGTCCAAGGAAAGGAAAAAACTGAGTTTTCATGTCCTTTGAACTTTTGGTGCCTCCTGACTGTTTTACTCTGTAGTTCCACCCTCATCCCTGCAGCACAAAAATACCTTCATCCAACATGGAATCATCTCCCTGGGGAGCAGGGAACTGAGTGAGAAGTGAGGGAAGCACTGAGAATTCTGCTAAAACAGCATCTGTATTAGAATTCTGTATCAGAATTCTGTATTAGAATTCTGTATTAGAATTCTTCCCAGTTCTGCCACGGAGCTGCTGGGCTTTGGCATGAGCTGCACCATGGCATGACCCAAGCTTTGGCATGAGCTGCACCATCAGGGCTGGGCTGGGAGCAGTTGTCCTTCCAAAGGGGCTGGAGCAGCTCTCAGGGTGGAGTTTGTGGGGCCATGGAATTACTGAGGTTGGATCCACCATGGTGAGGGTGCTTTAAGGTCAGTGTTGTGATCCCAGCACTGCCAAATCCTCCTCTGAGCATCAAAAGCCTTGGGAAGGGGCAGGAAAAGGGTTGGTTCTTCAGTTTCTGAAGGGGCTTTGGGCCTCTCCACTTGCTCTACCAACAGGAATTCTCCTGCAGCTCCTCTCGAAACGAGTTACCTCAAACCTGTGTGGAAAACTGGCAGCTGGAGCAAGGCACTGAGGAAAAGAGGTCTCAGATAAATTCAGCATGAAATATTTACCATGAGTGGCACAGGCCTTCCTCCTTTAACTTATTTATCACTGTTCTCAGGTGTGGTGCTTGCAGCAGGAATCCCAAAATCCTGCGTGGTTCGTTTTGAAATGAAATTTGATCAAAAGTTCATGAAGTCTGCTTTTGATTACAGAAGCAGCAAGATCTTTCCAGTCTTCCTTCCTTTTATTATCTGGAGGAGGAGAAAAAAAAATAAAAAATCCCTTTCCAGCGCATCATGGCAAACTTTTAAGTGGCAGCAGGGCTGAGGTGGGAATGTTCTCAGGCAGAGTAAATCAGAGTGAGCTGGGCTGACCTCTTCCCATCGCTCAGGAGCATCACTGAGAGCCTCCCAGCTGGCTTTGGTGGCTTTGCACGAGCCCCCCAGAGAGGGGACAATCATTTTTGCCCAAAAGTCCCGGATTTCCTAACGAGAGCAGGAGGGTGAGAGGCACGGACGCGGGATTGTGGCAGCGTGTCACCAACGAGAGAGCCGGGACACAGCCAGGGCACAAATCTGCTGCCCGAGGGAGGCACGGGCGAGGCACAACCGGCATCATCCAACACAATGAAAGCAGCAGGAGAAGAATCACCGATGATATGAGAAGCGCTGATGCATTGGGAATGTCTCTCATTCAGTCTCCGTGGGCAGTGACTTCAATGCCCGCGGCCATCAGCTACCGGCAGTTTGGTTTTATTTGGGGAATGTAAATGGAGAGTTTGGAGTTGTAAATATTTGCATTTTGGGCGCCAGGCTAAGGAAAAGGGCCGCTTGTCTGTGGTTTGTGGCTGCTCCCAGCCCCACTGCTCAGTGGTTCTTCTCCCCCTGGGGCTGCCAGCAGCGCACTGAGCCCTCCGGGAAGCCCCTCTGGCAGATTTTGGGAGCAGCTTTTGGACGTTTCTCAAGCATTTTTCTTCCCGAAGTGGGCCAGTGTAACAAGTCAGAGCTTGCAGCGTTTTCCAGACTAGAAAACCCCTGCCAGCCTCTCACAGTGTGGCATCAAGAAAGCTTTAATTATCGTGTGCTTGACAGCAAGTGGTAATTGATTTGTAATTTGTCTTGGGTTTGTGGTTTGGTTTGGGTTCGGCTTTTACTGAGGAATTTCTCTAATTGCCATTTAATAGGCACTGTTCCACCCAAAGCTTATATTTTTCCACTTGAGTGACTCTCCCCATAGTGGTGTCCGTGTCAAAGGAAGTTTGTTTTTTTTTTTGTCAAAGCAAGATTTGTGAGGGGCCATAATCTTCCTCCCTTGAAAGAAAAGCAATTATTCAGCCAAAATATGTACACTCCGGTGATTATGTGGATGTATCACTTCCTGCTGGGTATTAAACTGTGTTATTCCTGGAGTCTGAACTGGGAATATGATTAATAACAGCTTCTGATACAGCAGATAGCAAATGAAGGCCGAGCAATAGTAATTTTTCATTTGAATCCCAGCCAAATTGGCTGTTTTGCAGTACTCGTCTGTGGCAATTATTTGTTGTTCTGCTCCCTAATGCTGATTTCCTTCCCGAGCTGATCAGCATGAACCCAGGGAAACACTGGCACATCGCTTGTGCCTGTAAACACTCGTGGCCAGCTGGGAGGAGGCAGAACTGCTCGTTAGATGTGTTTGGATCCAGGCCCTCCTGCAGGACAGGGCTTTTGTGGAGTGCTTGGTACTGGGCTTGGTCTTGGTCCTAGTGCTGGTGCTGGTCATGATCCCAGTCAAGATCCTGATCTTGGTCCTGCTCCTGGTCCTGGTCTTGGTTCTGGTCCTGGTTGTGGTCCTGGTCCTGGTCTAGCTCCGGGTCCTGGTCTTGGTTGTGGTCCTGGTGAAGATCCTGGTCCTGATCCAGCTCCTGGTGCTGGTCCTGGTCCTGATTGTGGTCCTGGTCAAGATCCTGATCCTGGTCCCGCTCCTGACCATGGTCTTGGTTCTGGTCCTGGTTGTGGTCCTGGTCTAGCTCCTGGTCCTGGTCATGGTTCTGGTCCAGCTCCTGGTGCTGGTCCTGATTGTGGTCCTGGTCAAGATTCTGGTCCTGGTCCCGGTCGTGGTCCTGGTTTTGGTCCCGGTCAAGATCCTGGTCGAGCTCCTGGTCCTGGTCCTCAGCTCCAGCTCCTGGTCCTGAACTTGGTCCTGGTTCTGCTCCTGATCCTGGTCAAAGTCTGGTCCTGGTCCTAGTTCTGGTGCTGGTCTTGGTCCTGGTTCTGCTCCTGATCCTGGTCAAGGTCCTGGTCCTAATTCTGATGCTGGTCCTGGTTCAGCTCCTCCTCCTGCTTCTGCTCCTGCTCCTGGTGCTGGTTCTGCTCCTGATCCTGGTCAAGGTCCTGGTCCTGGTCCTGGTCCTGGTCCTGGTTCTGGTCCTGCCCTGGTCCATCTCCTGGGGTGGCAGAGCAGTGCCCACCTGCCCACTTTGGCCTCAGGGTGGTGATTTGGGGCCAGGATGTGCAGAGCCTCTGATCCCAGTTTGGTTCTTCAGGAAAATGGAACATTGTACACACACAGGTATAAATGCATGAATACATATAAAAAATATGTATAAATCCATCTGTAACTCAGGATGACTGGAAAGTTCTGAACAAGCTGCTGTTTTTCACTGTCAGCCACCAACTGCAGGATGTGAAAATGCCCATTTTGGCTACTTAAGCCCCCATGAATGTCCAGCCAAAGTGGCTGTGATTACCCAGCTTCCAGCACACTGCACAGGGCCCTGCTGGACTCACAAAGGAAACAAAATGATGTTTGAAATCTATTTATTACAGCATTAACATGAGCGTGCTAAGCAATTTTTTGGAGGGAACAATTACAACTTTTCAACCAGAAGAGGCTTTTTTCCCCAGACTTTTCTCCCTGACAGAAATTACTTCTTGCTTTTAACACATGCTCGCTGATTATGCAGATGGCTTAATGACCCCGTATTCATTGCTCCTTCAATGTGGGAGCTGTATTCTTAGCTAATTCCATCTTTGCCTTTATTTAGAATATCACTCCAAGCTCTTTGATGTGGTGGTTTTGATCCTGCCGGGCTCTTGCTCACCATTTACAGAGCTGTCTTGATGTACTTATCTCTTCACAAAAAAAAATAATATTAAACCTTGTGTTCCATGTCCTGCTCACCCCAGCTCCTGATGGAGCAAGGAAAGGGGGGCAGTCCAGCAGTGATTTAATTTTCCAAACAGCAATATTTGTGCACATGCCTCAGAAGCTATTTGCCTTTTCCTGATCAGCAGGCAGGCAACAAACTGGTAGTAATTATCACATTAAAAGGAAAGCGTTCGTTCGGGATGGCTGAATAATTTTTCATTAAGGAGAACTTCCAAAGGGACGGCACTTAAGAAAACAAACCACAAAACTGTCACACAGCTCCGGCTCTCCCAGGGAATTCTGTTCCCGTGAGCTGCCTCTTGAAAACGCTGCTCCCTGGGCTCAATATCCTCCCTGCCGGCCTCTCTGGATTCATTATTTGGCTTTGATGAAGGCGTGGGGTCCCCTGCGTGTTTTCTGATCTCTCCCCTTGCAGGCTGAGAGCTCCTGAGCAGCAGGTCCTGGTGGCTGAACAAGAAACCCCGTCCCTTCAGGAGGGGCCACCAGCAGGGAGGGATGCAAGGGATGCTTCTGCCCGAGGTATTTCAATCCCATTCTGATCTGTGAGGCACCACCCAGAGGAAAACAAACCCTTTTCTCCAGTTTTCCCAAAGCAAAGCAAACCCGAGGTGCCCAGTGGGGAATCCAGCCCCTCTTCACATCTCGCTTGGCGCATCGTTATTGGGCTGGGCTCGGAGATTTCTCCTGCGTTCAGCCTGTCAGGAATTTAACAGCTCTTAGATCCTGATAAGGAGCCGCACGCAGGTCAAAAGATGATATTTAAAAACGCACCCTGCCTGAGAAATAATGAGTTTCATTTGGAAGGAGAGCATTGATTTTTACTGTGCTTGTGCTGTCACACAAATTTGAGATACCTGTTGGAATATTTTTTTTTGCTGCTTGAATAAAAAGAAACGGTTATTTGTTATTGAAATTTGTTATTTGGTCTTGGGTGCTTTAAATGTCTGTGTTTTGAGTTTTAAAGGATTGTTGGCTTATTTATCATTTAACCCTTCCAAGTACAACATGTTTTCAGCTAACACAAATTAACAATACCAAAACAAAGAGGCCAAAACCACGGGGCAAAAAAATTTTTTGGAGGTTTTCCTTTTGGGAATGAGCAGTGGTTGGGACTAATTCCCATTAAACTGACTGGAGGGCTGGATAAAATCAGATAAATTCCTCTTGCTCAGGGTGGAGGCAAATGTTCCCTTGTGTCATTTGTGTGTTTGCCTCTGGAAATGGCAGAGCAGGGGAAGTGCAGCTGCTTTTCCTGTCAGCCAGCAGAGGAGGTGTTGTGACACCAGAGACAAAACCCTCTGCCAGGAGAAGTCACAGCGATGGGTCGGCTCCTGGGGAAGCTGCAAAATAAACAAGCAGAGAGAGCAGAAATCAAACCCAAACCGATTTAGAATAATGTGGTAAAAGAAAAGAAAGCGAGGAATGGAAACTTGGAGAACACCATGTTTTTTCTGCTTGGGGGATTGGTTTTTATGAAGAATATTTGGTGTGTGCCCTGTGTGATTCCATGTGTGCCTGGTTTAACTTCAGGTTTTGTACCTGTTTGCCCACAGAAATTCTGAAAAAGAAAGAACTATACTCTTTTATCTCTTGATTAAAGTGTTCTGTGATAATTTGCTTGTTTCCAATGTCATTCCCATTTTTCCAGCTTATGATCTAAAACTTTGGGGTTTTATTTAGAGTTATTATCTTTCTAACAGGATTTATGACATGGCTTGTTCCTGTTTTAAAGAGACTTCTCACAAGAACAAAAGAATATCTGGATTTTGGGCAGGAACAATAGGATAGACATCAAATTGCTGATCAGGTCATCCACACAAGGGCTGAGTTCCATGAATCAGGGATGGAAACACTGTGATTACACCCACAAGTCCACTTGTGCCTGTTCTCAGTTGGGTATAATTGCAGTTTCAACTCCTCTTGCTTAGCTAAAAGCAAAACCCCTGTGGGTTTTTTTGGATCTAAATGCAGGTAGCAGAAGAGAACAATTGCTGATTAGTAAAAGCTTTTTACCACTGAGAAATTCAACTGTCCCTGCCTACAAATACACACAATTCCTGATTTAATGTCTGCAGTGCACATTTTTTTCTGCCATTTTTCATTTTAATCAAAGGGAGCTTCTTTGATTTCATGAAGAATTTCCTGTGGGGTCAATTCTGGCTGACTGCATTTACCTGAGCTGATTTGAAATGTTTAATTCTGGACTCTCCCAAGGGGATTTGCCAAGAGGAAGTTGCTCAGAGCTCCTCCTGGGAGCACACATCTGGGTTTTTTATTTGGAATCTGAGTGACATCCCAACATCTGGAGCCGCACAGCTGGAGGTTTATTTATGGAATGGCAGGTTTGTGCCACCTGTACATGTGGATTATTGATTTTGGGGTTTTTTTTTTGACTTCTTCCAGCATTAAACAGGGAATCACTGTCATATAGTACTTGGGGAATGGGGGGAATTATTTATCTGTTGAGTTCCATCTGAGGAACAACAGAGGAGTGCAGAGGGGAAGGGTGAGAGCTGAGGGACAGCCCAAAGCTGGCCAGGAGGGCACAGAGGGGCAGCCAAAGAGCCAAAGCAGCCTCTTGCAGCCCCTTCTGCTGCTGCCTGCTGGGCTGGGGGGGCACAGGCAGCAGCGTGGGGTCTCCCTGAGCTTAAACAAACCCGTGCACAACATGGATTTTCGAGAACTGTAGCTGATTCTGCCTTAAAAAAGGATCTGTTTTAGCCCTGCTCTGGTGCTCAGTGATGGGCATCGTGTCCATTTGTGCTGTTCCCTTCCCCTGGAGCTGAATGTTCAGGTCACAGCAAATGCAGGAGGCTGCATTCTCTTAATTGGAGCTTTTAAATAGCCCTGCTTTCACTGAGACAGACAGTTGTCCTTCAGAGGAAATAGATGGTCTGTTACATAACATCAAAGATGATGCAGTTCTCTTTATGAGGACAGTAATGAAATGTTTGCTTTAATTTCTCTGCATCATGTTGGATATGCAAATACATTAATTACTTTCTCAAAGATGAATTTACAGCATTCCTCATATTTGGTCCTGCCTCCTGTCTTGTTTTTTATTTTTTTTGCCAAAAGTTTTGGGTTCCCCAAGCCCCACCTCAAGTTCCTTTCATGCTGAGAAATTTGAAAATGAAAGATTACATTTATTTGCTGTCCCTGTACCATTCCAAAACCTGAAATTACGAGTCCTTGATTCGGATGTGGACCTTTCCAAGTACATGCTGTACAATTTCAAGATTATTAAAGGCAAATCTCTTCACAAGTAGCCCATAATTGACTGTGGGTAGAGGCAATAAATGGCTGCAAGTGCAGGGCCTGGTGTTTTGCCCAAGTGAAGGATGAGCTCAGGCTCACTTGGAGTGTTTTGTGAAGAGGCACTTTGGTCCTGAAGGCTGCAGACAGGAGTAACCTGTGGGCTTTGTGAAATCAGAGAGGAGCAAGGAGGAATCCTGTCCTAATTAGCTGCAGCCTCTTGATCCACACTTCTTCTCTCCTGATTGGCACCAAAGATATTCACCCTCATCTCAAACACCACCACACACAGCCAGGGCTGTTTGGCACAGCTGGGCACACTCTGTGTCCCCCCCAGCCTCGTCCTGCCTCTCTGTTTTTTAACCTGAGGTTTCCTCAGAAATGTTCACCCTGATGTGAGGAAAATCTGCTTTGCACTGGCAGGAGGAGCTCTTGGTGTGTGAATCACAGAATCACTGAATTTCTGGGTTGGAAGAGACCTTCAAGATGATCGAGTCCAACCCGTGTTCTAACACCTCAACCAGATCATGGCACCAAGTGCCACATCCAGTCTGTTTTTAAACACATCCAGGGGTGGTGACTCCACCACCATCTACATTCCTTGCTGCAGGCAGGGCTGTGGAAATCAAACCATCACGGAATGGTTTGGGTTGGGAGGGACCTTAAATCCCATCCAGTGCCACCCCCTTTTGAACTTTACCCTTCAGAGCTGAGCAGAGCAGCACATCTGAAAGCTCCTCACAGAGATGTTCAGACAGGAATTTTTGGGAGTCTTTGCAGTGCTCTTTTAAAGCTGTTTCTTTCCTCTGCCTTCACCCTGGCAGTGGATTGATGGGGGCTCCGTGTCATGGCTGTGATTAAAAAGTTGGATTTGTGCCTTTGCTTGGAGCTGAGGAGGGAACAGCAGAGAGCCCTGTGGGGCTGAACCTGGGCTTGTTCTTGGGTGAGCCCCCTGCCCTGGATCCTGCCCAGATTCCTGTGCCTTGTTTAGGAGGGAGACAACAGAATGGTTTAGGCTGGAAGGAGTCCTAAAGATTATCCCATCCATGGCAGGGACACTTCCCACTGTCCCAGAGAGCTCCAAGCCCCATCCAGCCTGGCCTTGGGCACTGCCAGGGATCCAGGGGCAGCCCCAGCTGCTCTGGGCACCCTGTGCCAGGGCCTGCCCACCCTCCCAGGGTCCAATTCCTCCCCAATATCCCCAATTTAACCCTCCTCTATTTCAGTTTGGAGACTTGAATCACCCCATGTGAGTAGATTTTGCCCTTGGATGTGGGGCCAGAGAGCTGTTGTGAGCCCACAGTTGCTGTGCCCCTGCTGGCTCTCAGTGCCCAGGTCTCCTGGTGTCCCCTGTGCTGTCCCAGGAGCTGCAAACAGCAAAGGGGTTCCCAGGGTCTCTTGTCCCCATTCCTTCGTGGATTCCTCCCAAATCCCCTCAGTGCTTCAGGTGCAGCCACCAAACTGCAAACCCTGGTCCCCACCTGGGCCCCAACAAACAGGAACATCTCATTTCAGTGGGAATGGAAGGAGGGTGTTTGTACTGATGGCCCAAACAATGACCTGGTGTGGCTGCACAGTTCTGTGCCTGCACTCAGTCGTTTGCCCATTAATACAAATGCTGTCAATTATAAAATATTTAGACACTTATTGATGGGAAAATTGCCTGCACAGGGCTGAATTTAATGTGGGAGAAACAAATCTGTCTGTAATTGGCAGAATATGCTGTGCTGAGTTGACTTAGCAGGACAACTCGTGTTCCTGTGAATCCAAATATTTGTCTTAAATACACGAGGATTTCCTGGCACGTCTTTGAGCAAATGGCAATCCCACAGTGTCTGTGAAACTCCTTGGTCTTCCTGCAGAAAACCTGCCTCAATAAATCCATAATAATGATACCTTGGGATGCAAAAGCTGTAATTTCAGCCTGCCATTTCTTATTCCATCAGGGGGAAAACTGCACAGATTTTGTTCAGCCCAGCACTCTCCTCGAGGAAGAAGCATTTCTTATTTTGAGGAGATTATGTGTTGGTTTACAAGTGTGAGAGTGGTGGCATTTCCCTGCAGTGCTGCCCAGGGGGAGGTTCCCAGCTGGAAATGCTGCTCTGGTCAGCAGCATTCCCCTTCCTTTCCCATTTTCTTCCCTTTCCTTTCCCCTTCCATTCCCCTTTCTTTCCCATTTCCTTCCCCTTCCTTTCTTCTTCCATTCCCATTCCCTTCCCCTTCCATTTCCCTTCCTTTCCCATTTCCTTCCCTTTCCTTTCCACTTCCATTTCCCTTCCTTTCTCCTTCCTTTTGCCTTCCTTTCCCATTTCCTTCCCTTTCCATTCCCCTTCAGTTTTCCTTCCTTTCCCATTTTCTTCCCCTTCCATTCTCCTTCCATTTCCCTTCCCCTTCCATTCTCTTTTCATTTCCCTTCCATTCCCTTTCCTTTCCCTTTCCTTTCCACTTCTATTTCCCTTCCTTTCCCATTTCTTTCCCTTTCCATTCCCCTTCAGTTTTCCTTCCTTTCCCATTTTCTTCCCCTTCCATTCTCCTTCCATTTCCCTTCCCCTTCCATTCTCTTTCCATTACCCTTTTCCATTCCCCTTTTCCATTCCCCTTTTCCCTTTTCCCTTCCCCTTTTCCCTTCCCCTCTCCCTTTCCTTTCCCCCTGGCTCTGTAGCTGTGAGTGTTCCCTCACTGACTGCTGCTGTGGAGTTCAGCCCCAGGGACATTCCCCCTTTCCCCTCCCAGCAGGGACAGGCTCTTTGGGATCCTGCAGCCCTGGATCCATCACCCCAGAGTTCCAGAGCAGGGCTGAGAGCTGGGGATGTGCACCTGGGGCTGAACAAACCCACCCCCACCTGGATCAGCTCTGGAGATCCTGGTGCCAGGATGGGTGAGACATCTTTGGGGGATTTGATGGATTTTTCTGTCGTGGGACTGAAAATCTGGCTTTTTTCCCCCCTCTTTTTTTGTGGAGTTCTGTGGGCAGAGTGAGGAATTCCAGGCCAGGAGCAGCCTGGGATGGTGGAAGGTGTCCCTGCCCATGTCCCTGCCTGATAAAAGTCCCTTCCAACCCAAACCATTCCCTGATCCTCTGAATGAAGAGGCTTTTGCCCAGAGTTGGACTCTATTTCAGTTCAGTGGGCCCCCAGCCTGGCTGGATGTGACGTGGTGCTGTGACAGAAGCAAACAGGATCCTCAGTGATCTCTCCAGACTTTATTCAGCACAGCATGTTTTGCTTAAAGGCAAAGCACTGTATGAACCAGCCCTGTTTCAATTGCTTTTTTCAAAGGAGAAAAAAAGTAGGACATCAGAGAGATAAGTAGGACATCAGGTGCAACAAGAGCTAAAGACACAATCACCTGAGGCAGAATGTGGTGGCAAACCATGTTCCAGAGGGCAGTGACACAGAGCACTGAGGGAAAGCAGGGACTTTTCACAACAGGCAGCCACAGCCTCTGCACACCACAAAAGTTTTGTGGCTCCCCACGCTGATTTCCTCCCCAAGTGCCACATCAGCTGCTGCCAAGTGTGACAGGGTGACAGGACACAGCTGGGTGCTGCTGAGCTGGGGGTGTGACACACACACATAAAACTGAAAGCATTTGGCTTTGCCAGTCAGGGGGGTTTTCTTTGGTCTCTTCTTGAAACGGGGAGAATTTCCATTTGTGCCCCTTCTGCTCCACAGTGACCTTGGTTTTGCTTTGTTTTGTTGTTTTTTTAACTTTAGCCTTTCTAAAATTAAGGGTTATAGGATTGGGTAAGGGTTGGAAAGGGGGAAGTCTGGAGGATGGGGATATGGGAGGAAGTGAGAACTCATTTAGGGAATTTTGGGTGTGATCAGAGGGCAGGAGAAATAAGGAACGTGGGGTTGGTTTGTGGTGGGGCAGAGTGAGGTTGGAGCTCGAGTAGAGGTGGTTCTTGGCCCCAGGAAAATGCTACAGCCCATAAAATTGGGATATGGGGCTGCTCCCTGTGGGATGGGCAGGATCAAACCCAGGCCAGGGTGTGCAGAGGGTGAAATGTGAAATGTGAGTGCCCACAGGCAGCAGGGCTGGCTCTGGAGCCTCTGGCACTGGAACACCAGCACCAGTGTGGGGCAGAACTGGGGACACTGGGGAAGCTCTGGGTGCACAAACAGCTTCTCACCTGGCAGAGGGGAATCCCAGAAAAAAACCAATAATAATATCAACCCAGCGACTCCACCCAAAATAAGAAGGTGAGGGGAAATAAAAGAGAGAGTTTTAAGTTAAATGAGATCTTTGAGAAGCATCAGGCAACTCTGAGGGTTTGGGGATCCTGCCCCTCCTGAAAACCAGGTACCAGCAAGGTGCTGCACAGCTTTTGGGGTGGCTCAGGGTGTTCCCAGCCTGGCCCTGGTGGTGCCACTGCCCCTGTGCTGTGCACACCCTGCAGCAGCCCGGGCTCAGGGACAAGGTGCTGTTTGAGTGTCACCTGCAGGGTTTGTCCTTAAAGCAGAGACTGAGCTGCTGGAGCTGCAGGTGCCAGCTTTGCACACCCTTGACACACTCACACACACACACACACAGGAGGCTGGGGGAGGGTGGCAGGAGGAGCCAGCCCCTGAGTGCAGGGCAGGGCTGGAGTAAGGACACACTGCCCCAGGACATTTATTTCTCAGTGGATAAAGCCCTCCCTGCCACACACACCTGACTCCTTCCAGCTGCTGAACCTACAGGTGGATGTTTCTAAGCACTGCCTGCAGCTTTTACACAAAGCTTGCATTCAAAGCATTTTGCATTTTTTTTTAGCTCTTTCTGATGCTCAGATCCACGAATCTCGTCAGTGAGGATTTATCAAAAGGAGACTTCTATGAGTTTTTACAAATATAGCAATTACTACATCGACCAGGGCATTGCAGCTTTAAAAAAATAATTCAGAATTCAAGGGTATAACACTCTCATATCGCAATAAATAATGGAAAAGCCCTCACATGAGTCAATCCGAAGCCACACTGTCACTGATACTGGAGTGACAATGATTTCAGTGCAGGAGAAATGTTTGCTCTCACCCTCTGAGAATGGCACTGCTTTATGGCAAGCAGCAAAACTGCCAATCTATTCTTTCATGGAAAGGTGGAGGCACGGGTGTAGGACAATGCTGTTACCTGTTGGTGTTTGGGAAAACAGCTTTCCACAGAGGCTGCTAATGGAATCTCTTAGAAAACACCGACTTGTTGGCAGTGGCACAGAGATAAAGCAACAGGCACAAACGAATGCTAGAGGGAATGTGATCTCGGTCTCTAGGAGGTGGCATTCCCTTTCAGGATTCATTTTTTTCCTCAGCAAGTTTTTGAAGCTGTTTTTGTGAGCCACTCTGGATTTCCTTCCATTAGAATCACTTAAAAAAAAATTCAAATAATTCAGTTTCAACTGAATTATTTCAGTTTTTCCACTCTCAAAAGCAGGAAACAAGGCATCACGTAGGAGGCTGCTGTCTTTCCTGCACCCTTCCTTCCAGGCACTGCGTTTGAAGTGAGCTGCTCTGAAATCTCAATATGTACACAACAATATTTACATTTATCCACCCACGGAGCGCTTTTTGCACCCGGAGCCGGGCGTCTCACAGCATGCACTGCCCCACACTCATGTCATAGCAGCAGCACACGATCTCCTTGAAGGTCTTCCTCATCTCCAGGCTCCTGAAGGCGTAGATGAGCGGGTCGATGACGGAGTTGCACATGATCAGCACCAGGTAGGCGTTGAAGTGCGCCGCGTAGCAGACGCAGTAGGGGTTCATGGGGCAGGAGATGATGAGGATGAGGTGCAGGAAGAAGGGGGCCCAGCAGACGATGAAGACCCCCAGGAGGATGGTGATGGTGACGGCGCCCTTCATGCAGGTGCGCTGCGGGGGCACGCCCTCGACGGGCAGCGCGGCGATGCGCTTGACGTGCAGGCGGGCGAACAGGAACATGTGCACGTAGAGCGAGGCCATGAGCAGCAGCATGGCGAAGAACATGGTGATGAGGCACACGATGACCGTCTTGCTCTCCGAGTAGGCGATGAAGATGATGCCGCAGACGATGCAGGCCACCCAGATGAGCACGATGAGGGTCAGCGCCTTCCTCACCGTCATGATGCTGTGGTAGCGCAGGGCGTAGAAGATGGTGATGTACCTGTCGACGGCGATCGCCAGCAGGTTGCAGATGGAGGCCACCAGCGAGATGCAGATCATGGAGTCGAAGACGTTGTCCATGTGCTGGACGAAGCGGTCGCCCATGACCAGGAAGCCGCTGCTGAGCGCGGCGATCATGACGGTCTCCAGGGCGTTGGACATGCTCACCAGCATGTCTGCCACGGCCAGGCTGCACAGGAAGAAGTACATGGGCGAGTGCAGGTTGCCGTTCTTCAGCACGGCCAGGATGACCAGGATGTTCTCCAGCAGGCTGATGATGCCCAGGGTCAGGAAGACCTCGGCTTTGATGAAGACCTGCTCGCAGAAGCCCTCGCCGCTCCTGTTGCTGGGGATGGAGTCGTTGAAGTCCTCGGTGGCGTTGGGCAGCAGGGGCTGGAAGGAGAAGGCAGGGTGCGTGGTGTTCATTGTCTGCCAGGGAGCTCGGTTCACCACGGACTGAGCACCTGGGAGAGCACAGGTTCGAGAGGAAAAGCACAACAAGCCCTTCCAAGCTGCTGCTGTGCATATGGGGCCAAACCAAGCAGGACTTTAGGCAGTTTTAGGAGTGCAAACATCAGACAATCTGCGTTTACAGCCAGGTTTGATGCCGGGCTGCTCTTTCCTTCAGAAGAAAGTGAGCTCCAGAGCCTGCGGGCAGCAGGCAGTTCTCTCTGCAGGGCAGGATCGGCAGCAGGACATTGCTGGGCTCGGCTCTCCCGGTGGTGATATCAGGGAGTTCTCCCGTTTGTGGCAGCTCAGCCGGGCATCTGTTGCTATTTCAGCGGGAAGAAAGCGGGCGAGAACTAAGGGATTTATACATGCAAGAAAGAAAAAAATCAACTCCTACTTCATCCTGCGAGCAGAGCATTGGCCATTGGAGAGCGAGCACCTTTGTGAGTGACAGCTGGAGCACCTGGAGCCGATCCCGGCGCATCCCAAACCGTCTGGCGCCCTCTGCAGATCCCCAGCGCGATGGATTCGCCGTGAAGCTCCTCTGGAAAAACGGGGTTTTCATCCGGTAAAACTTTCTGTCAGCTCCGGGTCCTGCCCTTAGGGAGGGTTTGGGGCAGGCGGGATGCTCACACATCCTCCGTGCACCTCTGAGAAGCCACTAGGACTGGTTTTAACTGGGACTGCGCCCATTTAAAGCTCTGCAGGACTGAGGATATTTTTCATTTATCACAGATGGGCAGGCAAGCACAAGGTAGATTTTCCTTGCACTTCGTTCCTTCTGTATTTTTGTGGTGCAATTTTCTTAGTTTAATTTTTTAAAAGCACTTGCTGACGTCTAAACCCTTCCCACCTTGTGTTTGCACAGAAATACTTTGGAATCAAGTGCAATGTCACTTATATTAATGCTTGGGGCTTCTGTTGCAGGTTTGCTGGCTTTAAAAAAGCCACAGATCTCTCCCGGTTTCATTCTGAGCCTGCAGAGTTCTTGTCTCGCACCCATAATTCAATACCAAGAGGCAACACTTCTCAAATTGAACTCCCAGGTGACAGTTTTACAAGGACAGTGCCCAGTGCAGTACTTTCAAGTGAATAAACAGCTGGGGATTTGCCCTCCAAGTTGCACAGGTAATGTTTTAAAGGTTTTATTCTCTCCTTAAATTTGCAGTGATGCATGAGAGCAGATGCCTTCCACCAGCAGACTGTCCCTCCCGTGGTGGGGAGTGGATGTTCCCTCCATCCAGGTGCGGGTGCCAGCCTGGAGCAGCAGCCTCTGCTCTGTGCAGGAGCCCCACATTGGTGTGTCCTCAGCCTCTGCTCTGTGCAGGACCCCCACATTGGTGTCCTCAGCCTCTGCTCTGTGCAGGAGCCCCACATTGGTGTCCTCAGCCTCTGCTCTGTGCAGGAGCCCCACATTGGTGTCCTCAGCCTCTGGGCAGAGCAGGGCACTCACCTGGGACAGGAGAGCAGAGTGAGGGCAGAGCATTGCTCCAGTCCATGGTGTATAAAATGCAATAACTGCTCGGTTTGGGTTCCCTTTCCATCAGAACGTGGTGAAGGGAAGGGTGGAGAGTTCGGGATGTGTGTAAATCCCCCAGGTTTTGCCTTGTCCATGGCTCTTCCCTCCTGTTCCCCTGCAGGGGAGCAGCTGCAGCCCGGGGTGAGCTCGGGGGCTGCTGGCAGAGGAGATCCCCGATGGAAAACAAACACAGCTGGAGTGGCCCAGTCAAGGCTGAGTCAGGAAGCTCAGGGTACATCTGAGTGTTTCCCCGCAGCCCTGTTAATGTCCAGAAAGTGTCATCCTCTGCTTCAATCAGTGCCTGCAGCGCCCTGCTCACCTCCCGTCCCGCCCCGCAGTCCCTGACTCACGTTCCCGTTCCCAGCCTGCTCTCCAGGCGTTGTAGAACACATTTATTTGGGGCTGAGTCCTCCTCCAGCTCTGTTCTTGTTTAGTCCCTGGACTCACACCCCAAACCTGCTGCTTTTCCCATCCCTGGTGTGTGAACAGCCCTTGGTTGCTGTCCCTGTAGTTGCTACGCAACTGTCACCTCCTGCCATCATCCCCCAGCACCGGGGCAAAGGCCAGGGGACAAAGGGGTCCTTGGGAGGAAAAACACCCTTTGCACCATCGTTCATTCCCTCTCTGTTTCCCCCACCAGGAATATTCTGTCTCCTTCGCTTATTTTTTATTCTTTCGTCCTCGGGGCCACAATCCCTGACCTGTTTTGTTCCCTGCAGATGGAGAGGAAATGTGAATTCCACCAGCCTGGCGTGACTCAGGCTCTCGTAGCTCTGCTGATCAAACAGGTGGTGAAGAAACCTCTGTGGGTTTGGCCTCCAGAATCGCCCTCTTTGTGTCTTAGGAGGAGTTTTCACACCCCCAGAGGTTTATAGAGACAAGGGGTGATTTTTGTGCTTGTTTTACTTGACCCCCTGGATTGGTTCTGACTGCAGAAGAGCTTTCCAGTCTCCAGAGTGATTTTGGGTTCTGGAGATGGGCTCCAGGGTCTCATTTAACTGCGAAATAGAAAATTTTGGGACACATCTCGAGTTCCAAACTTGTGCTGCTTCTGTAACTCCAGCCCTTGGGTGGGACTGCTGCTGCTAAACCCTGCCCTCTAACCAGGACAGCTTTTATTGAGGAAAACACCCTCTCTGTGTGTCCATAATGATTATTTAAAACCCCACAAAAATGATGTTAAAGCAGGTTTGACAATATTTATCAGCACCTCCTCCTTTTTGAGCGTGCTCAGAGGACAATGCCCGTGTGCTGCTCTGGATTCTGATCACTGCCCTGGCCAGGGATGTGCAAGAGCCAATTCCCATTCCTCTCTTGGCCACAAGAGATGAGAGTTCCCCAGCACAAAGCTGGATTTGTCGGGGTTTTGCACTGCCAGACCTTTCCTTCAGCCTCTGATCCAGCCCTGCCCTTCACTGCCTGAGCCTCCCAAACCTGCAATTATTACCTGACCCAAGAACCTCTGATGAAACTTCTGTGTGCTTCAATCACAGCTGATGGATCCTTGAAAGAATCTTGAGCAGCCCTTAAAAAAAAAAATAAAATAAAATGTCAGGGCAACCCACCCCGAGCCCACAAAGATGCAGTGGGTTAAATGTGGAAATCAGATTTATTGCCATGTCTCTTACATTGCTTTCCTTCATGTTCTCTCCCAAAATAACTGCCTTTCTAAGAAAAATGAGCTGTAAATAAGAAGATGTCTGCACAGTTAATGAAATATTGGCTGTGGTGAAAGCAAAGCAAAGGTTTGGCTGTTTTAGCCACCAGTGGAAATGAACAATTTTCCCAGGTAAAAACCTCTGCCATGTTTTACAAAGCAGTTAAAACCAAGGCTGGTTTATTTTTTTTTTTAATGATGTTATTGCTCAGTTGTTTCTTCACTAGTGAAACTATTTAATCCAGGGAAAGGTAAAGAGAAAAATAACATTTATTGCTAAATGTGGATTGTGGAGTTTTCTAAGAGAACTCCCCAGTGATGTTGTTGTATGGACAATCTTGTTTGATGTTTGACACGAGATGAGGCTGATAATGGCTGATAAATGCCTATCACTTTCCTTTATTTTCACTCTTTTCCAACAGCAATTTCTGCCAGACAAAAGTGGAAATTTTCAAGGGAATCAGAGGGTAATAAGCAGATGGTTTCTCCCATGCAGCAGGGAATTATTGTAGCCCTGAAGTGGCCAAACCAGTGAGTGAAAAACTCTTGAAGGCCTTTTCTCTCTGTTATAATTTATAGAAAAGGACTTAAAAGGTGCAATATTTTCTCTCAGCAAAGGAAGTTGAGCTGGTTTTGGATTCTGTGCACATTTCTGGGGTGTGCACTGGGGCTTTATTGGGAATTTCTGCAAACACAGGCTGGAATTCCTCACCTCTGTGGAGGGTGCTCAGCTCCCTGCTGACCTGCAGAGCTGCTCTGAGCTCAGGAGCTGCCTCAGCAGAGTTTGTGTTTTTAATAATGGAACACTTGACAAAACACTCCACAAAATGAATGAAACTCCAGGTCTGATTCAGCACATGGCCTGTGGAACATGAGCAGCTCGACTACTGACTTAATTAAAAAAAAAACTAAAAAATCTCTTTATTAATTTTCACTGAACCATGGAGAGATCACTCAGAGTAAAGAGCAGAAACACACTTTGGGACATTTTCTGTCATGATATAAAATGATTATAAAATATATAAAATATATAAAATGATTTCTAATTCATGATTATTAAACTCCAAAAATATCTGGAATTAGGAGCCTCACAAGAATCTGGCATGTGAGGAAATCAAAGACACAGCTCAGGTGATTAAGGTCTGCCCACTGAAATGTTGTGTTTTTCTTCAATTTCCAAGAGCAATTTCTGTCCTGTCAGAGTCACAGGCTTCAGGATCACTGCCAATATCAGGTGTTGGATGTAATAATGGAAATATTCCCGTGCTCTTCTTCCAAGAAGTTGCAGTTCCTGCAGCTCCCAGTCCTGCCCAGAGCTAATAATGTTATTTTCTGGTCTGAGGCAAGAATGAATCTGAGGTCAGTGGAAGTGAAATGTGTCTGCACCATGCTGCTGGCAGAGGTTTTGGGGCTGGAAGAGCAAATCCTCACGTTCCCCAAGGATGTGAATCCCTGCTGGAGCCAGGCACCAGGAGTTTGCATCCTTTGGGATGTGACCCACTGGATTTTCCTTCAGCCCTGCCTGGAGCAGAAGCACAGTTTGGGGAGGAGAAGGAGCCCCAAACCCTGATTGCAGCCAGAGGGATTTCAGATGAGGATCTCTGTCATTTCAGCCAGTTAAAAGGTTCATTTAAACAGGCTCAACCTCGGGACGATTTGGGCAATTTCCCTGCTCATCCCTGGGTGAGAGGAGACAAAGCAGAGCTGATTGCAAAACACTCACCAGCACCTGCAGGGGCTCCTCACGTTAAAGGGATTTTTAAGTGCTTTTAGACCAACAATGCTCAGTGTCAGTTGTGTTCCCTCATTTGCACAGCCAGAGACAAGCAGAGGTGATGGAGGCAGCTGCTCTCTGCTCTTCAGCTTCACCAAAACACCCCTGGAACATCTTCCTCATCTCCTCCATATCTGCCCCGTGGTGCTGCTGGGGCTGAGGGAGGGGTGGGTTTGGCATTTCCACACCTGGCTGCTGCTGCTGCCTGACCTCATTCCTGGAGAACTGCAGGATTTTGGAGGCTGGTGAACTCTAAAGGTGATTTTACTGAGCTGCCAGGGGCTGTGGATGGATGGATGGATGGATGGGTGGATGGATGGATGGATGGATGGATGGATGATGGATGGATGGATGGATGGATGATGGATGGATGATGGATGGATGGATGGATGATGGATGGATGGATGGATAGATGATGGATGGATGATGGATGGATGGGATGGATGGGATGGATGGATGGATGATGGATGGATGGATGGATGGATG
>VWYE01016857.1:72505-83203 GCA_013398995.1 Alaudala cheleensis | reverse complement strand
GAGGACTGTGTTGTGTGCAGGGTCTGAGTTCTCCAGGCTGGCTCACGGGAGGATCCAGCCCTGCTTGTTTGGTTCCCCCTCCTTCCTCAGGGGTGAGAGGTTTGCCAGGCCAGGCTCTGGAAAAACCCCAGAGCAATCCCACAAACCAGCAGGAAATCCTATTTCTTGCTCTTTGGTTTGCCACGGGGGCACAAGGGTGGGTTACCTGTGCTCACCTGGGGCTGGGCAGCATTTGGGGCAGGGACAGGTGACCCCCAGACTGAATTCTGAATTCCTGAGCTCGACAGACACCAACTGCTCCAGCTGAAGGGAAATAAAACCGCAGCCCCCCTCTGTGAGGAGATGCTGAGATCTTTCTGAAGGGTTGGAAAGGCACAGCCCCAGCCCTGGAGCTGTTCTCCCTTTCCCTGCAGCCCAGGGGTGGCTCTGCCTTGGCACAGACACACACACACACACACCAGCCTCTCATCTCCCCTCGGGGACAGCCCAGATGTGGAAACAACCAAATGTTTGCCCCCAGAAAAGGTTTTACACGAGTGAGAAGCAGCAAACAGGAAACCACAGCCAGCTGGTGCCACTTTTCACTGCTTTTCACCCCAGTAAAGCACACGGTTGTTATATTTTTTACCTGCACAGAGCTCTGCTTGAACGGGCACCAAAATACCCACAGAGCAAAACTGTGCCTGAGCAAAAACGAGCTTTAAACTTCTCGTGAGCTCCCTTTCAAAGCTGGCTTTGTGTCTTCCCGAGGCTTTTCATCCCAGAGCTGATAAGATCGCGCTCTAAGGTCACACCTCTCTGCTCTTCCACCCGGCTGTACTTTAATCAACTGCTCCAAAGCACTTCATCCCCACGGATTTCCCCTACAATTTTCATTAGACTTTTTCTTAAAGGCCACCTCTCTTAGAGGATTGATTTTTTTCCCCTTTTTATTTTTTTTTTATTTTTTTTATTTCCCTGGTCTTTTCTAAGGTAGCTTAAAGTGGATTTTCACTGTCTACTTGCCCAGGGATCAATTCTATTTAAATGAGGCCGAATGATTCCGTATTTTCTGATCTGCCCCAGCCTTGGCAGCAGCTCTGGTGGCCTCAGGGTGAAGCACATCCTCCTCATCACCCACACAAAAATTCCCTGCTCCTCATCCATGTGGAGCTCCACGTGTCCTGTTCCATTCCCAACATTGCCCAAATTCCTGAAACTGGGAGCACAAGGAATATTCCCAAGCCATTTTTTTTTTTTTAATAGAAATTATTTTCTGACTTTAAGACTCTGCTTAAATTGATTCCTCAGGTAACTGATCCTGAGGAATCTGCCCCTTTGGAAAATGTGGTGTATTTTTATAGGAAACCCTTCAGAACAGAGCAGAACAATTTATCCAGACAAGGATCACATCCTGCTGAATCTGTTGGATTTTAGGAGGAGATGGAGAAGGAGAAATTTACCTCAATGTTTTGCTGGGATGATTCATTAACAACCCAGAATCCTGGGGAAAGGAAAAGTCAGGTCAGAGATGATTCATCAGCACATGGAAGCTCATTGGGGTTTTTTTGTTTTGCAAGCTCTTAGTGCGTGTTTTGATTAGAACATAATGAAGGATTTGTTCATTAAATGTTGCAGCTAATTAACATGAAACTCATGGAGACCCTGGATCCTCAATGCTGCTCTCTCTACTGCACCTCACCCCTTGTGCTTGGCAGGTGTTAATGTGATTTAATCAACCTCCAGCAGGATGAAATCTCCTGGTCAGCATTTAACAATTTTAGCAGCCCAGCTCTTGCCTGGAATGAATTTTGAGGGCACAAGATGAGATTTGTGAGCAGTTTTCCCTCCCAAACAATTGGATGTCTCTGTTAAGCAGCCCAGCAATCTTTGCTTCTCCACAAAATTAATTTGACTCTCACGTTAATAAGCAAATATAACAATCCTTGATGCTTCTTATCACTGTGGATTATTTTAATTACCATTGCTAAAGGCACAGAGTGTTGTTATTTTAGCAGCAAACTGAAGTGCTGCTGTGTGAGCCACCTTCTTTATTCTCTTTAAACCACAGCATTAAATCTCAGCACACCAAGAAATCGCTGGGTGGGTTCGCACTTAAATATTGTTTTGAAATCAACTCTAATTTAAAATATTCAGGGCACAGAGTGTGGTGGTGCTGAGGCTGGTTCTGATAAAGCAGCACATGGAGAATTCCAGGAAATCTCTCTGTCTTGGAAATAAAAGCTCCCAGGCTGGATGGAGTTTTCCAAAATCTTTAAATCTCTGCCTGCGCCTTTCCCTTGGAAAAGCAGTGGAACTCTCTGCAGGCTTGGGCTGAATTAAAGTGCAAAACAAGGTTTGATAAGGCCCAAAGCATTTCTTTAATTCTTTTTAAGGGTGTTTAGTGGTGGGAGGCTCCATCATTTCCCCTGGAGGGCTCCGTGTTATCCCTGCATTTTCCAAACATCTCAGCAGAGATTCTGTTGCTGTGATTTCTCCTGCTTTTCTCCTCACCCCAGCACTCAGGGAGCCTCCTGCTCCTTCCCTTTTGGGATGTGGATGAACCTGCAGCCCGTGCCCAGGCCCTGTTCCATTCTCAGCATTGCCCAAATCCCTGAAACTGGGAGCACAAGGAATATTCCTTCCCCTTGGAATTCCCGTTTTTCCCAAGCTCTGGTGACTCTCTTCATCCTGGACTCCTCCAGCTCTTTTCTGGAGGCACGGAAATCTCCTCCCATTGCAGCAGAACCCTCTGGCAGTGCTGAGCACTCCCATTTCAGTGTTTTGCTGCTGTCAGGAACCTCCCCGAGGGAAATTCCCTTTTATTGAAGCAGCCCCGTGCTGGGAGCTGCTGTCACTTTGCAAGCTGCTCAAACTTCTGGCCTTTTTCTGCAAACAAAAAATGTTCTTCAGCCAGTGCTTGTGAAGCTGCCACTTCCTGCTGAACATCCAGATTTTTATTTTTTATTTTTTTTTAGTTCCTCTGCTTGCTGAATTATAGATCATTGCTGCTCTCATTTGTTGTTTGGAANATATTTTATTTAATTTATTTAAATTAATTAAATTTAATTTACAATTTAAAAATGGTACCTGTGCTATGGACACATCACTTGGCACCAGTTTACACCTTCCTATCTTTGAGAATTCTTCTTTGAGATTTTTATGTTGTTATAATCAATCACTCCACACCTTCACACCAGTAAGAAATAAATTACAATAAACTATCTCTGCCTTCCTCCAGCCCCTTCTGGAAGTGGCAGAATTTCCAGTGTTTTCAAGGAAATCAAAGCTTCCTGCTTGATGAATCCCTTCTTCTTTGAATAAACTTGGACAGGTATTATTCAGCCAGATATGGATCTGCAAAAACAATGCAAAAANCCTGCATTTCCCAAACATCTCAGCAGAGGCTCTGCTGCTGTGATTTCTCCCGCTTTTCTCCTCACCCCAGCACTCAGGGAGCCTCCTGCTCCTTCCCTTTTGGGATGTGGATGAACCTGCAGCCCGTGCCCAGGCCCTGTTCCATTCTCAGCATTGCCCAAATCCCTGAAACTGGGAGCACAAGGAATATTCCTTCCCCTTGGAATTCCCGTTTTTCCCAAGCTCTGGTGACTCTCTTCATCCTGGACTCCTCCAGCTCTTTTCTGGAGGCACGGAAATCTCCTCCCATTGCAGCAGAACCCTCTGGCAGTGCTGAGCACTCCCATTTCAGTGTTTTGCTGCTGTCAGGAACCTCCCCGAGGGAAATTCCCTTTTATTGAAGCAGCCCCGTGCTGGGAGCTGCTGTCACTTTGCAAGCTGCTCAAACTTCTGGCCTTTTTCTGCAAACAAAAAATGTTCTTCAGCCAGTGCTTGTGAAGCTGCCACTTCCTGCTGAACATCCAGATTTTTATTTTTTATTTTTTTTTAGTTCCTCTGCTTGCTGAATTATAGATCATTGCTGCTCTCATTTGTTGTTTGGAATTTGAATGCCCCTCTCGGTTCTTTCCCATCTGCCCATCAAAATCTGCAAGTTTAATGAACATGATCTCCTCCAGCCCTTCAGCAGATCACTGATGGAACAGTGAATTTGCACTACAGAACCAAGTCAGTCTCCTGTGCAAGCAGCACCACTTAATTTATCCCGAATTTTCACAGTGAAATCACTTTCCAAGTGTCATTTCCTGAGGAGTT
Source organism: Alaudala cheleensis (assembly GCA_013398995.1). NCBI lineage: Eukaryota > Metazoa > Chordata > Aves > Passeriformes > Alaudidae > Alaudala > Alaudala cheleensis. The sequence goes on along the minus strand of VWYE01016857.1, from coordinate 79,054 downwards.
CTCGGAGCTGATGGAGCAGGAGGGTCCCTGCTGGAGATGGAGGGAAAATCTCAAGTGTTTGCCTCGTGGGAGACCCAAAAAGTGCCATTTATTTTAGAGAGAATTTTAAAAAGTGTTAAAGCTTTGAGATTCCCCAATAAAGGGATATTCCCAATATTGAAAGCAGTTTAAATTGTTGCTATTTTAATTTAGCTTACATTATTATTTAAATGTATTTAATTCATTTAAATTATTTAAATAATTTTAATATTTAATAATATAATTTTAAATATTATTTTATTTAATTTATTTAAATTAATTAAATTTAATTTACAATTTAAAAATGGTACCTGTGCTATGGACACATCACTTGGCACCAGTTTACACCTTCCTATCTTTGAGAATTCTTCTTTGAGATTTTTATGTTGTTGTAATCAATCACTCCACACCTTCACACCAGTAAGAAATAAATTACAATAAACTATCTCTGCCTTCCTCCAGCCCCTTCTGGAAGTGGCAGAATTTCCAGTGTTTTCAAGGAAATCAAAGCTTCCTGCTTGATGAATCCCTTCTTCTTTGAATAAACTTGGACAGGTATTATTCAGCCAGATATGGATCTGCAAAAACAATGCAAAAATATGATTAAAGATGGGTCATTTCTTTGATGAATGGCAGCTCTGTCTGACAGATGATATTGGCCTGTCTCTGGGCCTGGCTACCAGAGATGGTGCTGCCACATCAAAACGCCCCATCAGTCACCTGGTTTGGGATTTTATGTAAATGAACACTGAAGGCCTTTCAGGTACCCCAATCCCAGGAGAAAACTCCCCTGGAGGTGTCTGGGAGCACTCAGCATGTTTTGGGTTGAGTTCAAATTGGTGAAAGTGAGTAAATCAGGAGAGGGGAGTTGATAACACCAAGCTGGAGCTTTAAGGTGATCCAGGTTGTGTCTGTGGTCTCTAAAATCCCTTAAATGACACCTTCAGCACGCAGGCAGAGTGGAACTGAATCACATTTATGCCCCAAAATGATTGAATTCTCTGCAAACAGCAGCTGATCCTTTCCTCAAGGGCTGATTTCCCCTTTTCCTTGGGGCATGGAGGTGCCAGAAGCTGCTGCAGGGGAGGGCAGAGGGTTTGGAAGTGTCAGTTATCTCTTCTGAGATTAACTCCGGCACTGTAAAATTTTTTTTCTCACTTGTTTATGTTTTAAAGAGGGAACTGGAGAACGTTTGGATTGTAGTTTGAAGATGTTTATTTTACAAATTTTATTTTTCAGTTTTTTTTGTTTAGTGTGAAGTTTATAAGTAGTTGGGAAAATGGTTTTTCTTCTCACAGGAATAACTCTTTAATTTTTATACCCCTTTTTACGTCTACATTGTTTTCTTCTAAAACTTAATAACTAAAATCTATGTCATGTAGTGAAATTTTACCTTTACCAATCCTAAAAACTCACAGCCTTTTGCAAAGAAGGAAGAGGAAGAGAAAGACAGGAACATGTGCTCTTATCAACTCATCTGCTTCCATCTTTGTCCCCATAATAAAAATACAGAGAAATCTAAAATTAATATCTGCACACCCAGTGATACAATAAAATCACACCAATCAAACCCTTGTGACCTCCAAATCCTCAGACAACCCTGACAGTGCTTTTTCTATGAGCTGAGACCTAAAATCTCCACTGTTTTAGGCACAGGCCAGGGAGGATCACCCCCCTGTCCAGGCTCCTGCCCATCAGGAGAACCAGAGAGACACTCTGGATTCCCACATGGAAGGAGCTCTGCCAGCCCCAGCTTCCCTCTGGCTCCTGCACACCCAGAGGCTGCTGGCTCAGTGAGGCTGTTTAAAGTTTAATCAGGACAAGTGTAAGGGATGCTGAACAACGGAAATCTCACCTAGAACTGAATCAAACTCCAGAGAGGAGCAGGGAGCAGGGTTTGTGCCTGGCTGGGGTTTGTTCTCTCAGGGAATGACAGAGCTGGGGGGAATGAGCTGTGATCTCCTCCCAGCTGAGCCTGCAGGGATGTCCCAGCTGTCACCCCGGGGTTTGTGACAGCTCTGTGGGGCTGTGGAGGCACAGTTCCTGCTCTGTGACCCCGGGGATGTGTGTGCTCACATTCCAGGAGCGTTTCTCTCATCAGATTTTGCTGTCGTGCTGTGGGATGCAGGCAGGATGGGCTGAGGGATAAGAACAGAGCCAAAGCCACAATCAGCTCAGATTCCTCTGCAGGGAGTGCAGGGAGAGGGTTCTCAGGTGACAGGACAGGTCTGCAGGGGTGGATTGTGCCCTGGAGAGACCCAGAGAGCTCAGGTGGCTGCACAGGAGTCAGAGCCAGCCTGGGACCTTCTGGGGGAGTGACCCGACCCTCCTGGATCCTTCCCAACCCTCCTGGATCCTTCCCAACCCCCTTGGTCCCTCCCCAATCCTCCTGACCCCTTCCCAACCCTCCAGGCTCCTTCCCAACCCTCCTTGTCCTTTCCCAACCCTCCTGGCACCTTCCCAACCCCCCAGATCCCTTCCCAACCCTCCAGGATCCTTCCCAATCCCCCTGGATCCTTCCCAACCCTCCAGGCTCCTTCCCAACCCTCCAGGTGCCTTCCCAGCCCTCCAGGTACCTTCCCAACCATCCAAGTGCCTTCCCAACCCTCCAGGATCCTTCCCAACCCTCCTGGTCCCTTCCAAACCCTCCAGGTCCCTTCCCAACCCTCCTGGTCTCTTCCCAACCCTNCAACCCTCCTGGTCCCTTCCAAACCCTCCAGGTCCCTTCCCAACCCTCCTGGTCTCTTCCCACCCCTCCTGGTCTCTCCCCAACCCTCCAGCCCCTTCCCAACCCTCCAGGCCCCTTCCCAAACCTCTTGACCCTGTCCCAATGCCCCTGGTCCCTTCCCAACCCTCCAGGGTTTGGAATGACTTGGGTGATGTGGCTGTAACCCCCTTCCCTTCACTGGGAGACCTGGGATTGTTCCAGAATGTTCCCACAGTGTCCAGACTCCGTGCCAAGCCTCCAGCAGGTCCTGGAAGGTGAATGAGGAGGGGCAGGAAGGCCTGGCAGGGGTCATGTGCAGGGCAGCCTTGGCAGAAATCTCCTCTCTCCCCACTGAACATATTTTATACCAGGCCAAGAATACAAAAAAACCTCTCACCTCTCCTTCCAGAGAATGTCTGGAGCCCCACGCTCTTCCTTCAATTGTGAGTTCTTTCAAACCCCTGGTGGGGCTCCACTGAATTTGGGGAGGGTGATGAAAATTTAATCAGTTTTTAAACAAGCTGCTTTAACCTGGCAGGTGGGTGAGTGCATTATTAACACAATCTCGTGTATTTCCTGCTTTAGAATAGAAGAATTTAATTTTTTTTCCCTAAGTTTTGTTATTCAGCCTTGTGTAAAACGTTCAGTTTGGTTGCTGCAGTCACATTTTATTTGTCAGTATAACACAGACTGGCTTAGTGGTGTTTTGGTGGATAATATGACAAATTTTCTTTCTTTTTATGAAAAATATAACCCAAAACAAGCACACTACAAAAATGGTGTCATGCTCAGAGAAAAGCCCCAGGGATACACAAAGATAAAGGTCAGGGTCTGATACAGAAGTGTTGTTTGCAAGTGAAAATACCCTGAAACGTGATTGCCAACAACCTCAGTGAGCCAGACACACTTCTGGCTGCTTCCCAACCCCCCTGCCCCTTCCCAACCCTCCAGGCTCCTTCAAATCCCCCTGATCCCTTCCCAAACCTTCCCACCCCCTTCCCAAACCCTCCCGGCTTTTTCCCAACCCTCCTGGCCCCTTCCCGACCCTTCTACCCCTTCACAAACCTTCCTGCCCCTTCCTAAACCTTCCTGCCCCCATCCCAATCCCCCAGGCCCCATCCCAACCCTCCTGCCCTTCCCTTGCTGCTGCACAGTCCCTGCTGGGCTCTGCCCCTGGAGAGTTTGGAAAGAATGGCTGGAAATCACTGGGATCTTCAATTGGGAACCATTGGGATCTCCAATTGGGAATCATTGGGATTTCCTACTGGAAATCACTGGGATCTCCAATTGGGAATCACTGGGATTTCCAACTGGAAATTACTGGAATCTCCAATTGGAAATCACTGGGATCTCCAACTGAGAATCATTGGGATCTCCAATTGGAAATCATTGGAATCTCCAATTGGGAACCATTGGGACNCTGGGAATCATTGGGATCTCCAATTGGAAATCATTGGAATATCCAGCTGGGAATCACTGGGATCCTTCCTGGTGCTGAAGCCATTCCCAGGGCACAGGGAACATTGGAATCTGGATAAAACCCACCCCAAGTCCCTGAGCCCTGCAGTGACACCCCCAGGCTCCCTCCAAGCCCCGCTGAGGGGTGGCTGTGACCCCTTGGGGACCCTGGGCTCTGTCCCCAGGGGAGGTTTTCATCCCTGCACAGAGCCCTGAGCTCCATTCCCATTTCCCACCACTCCTGCTGCCCTCAGGAGCCGCAGGGATTTGTCTGGGAGTCCATTGGCACCTCGAGCTCCTCTTTTGGTGAGAGGAAAAAATAAAAAACCAAAGGGGAAGTGCAAGGCTGGCTTTTGATGTGTCCCCGTGGCAGCTGCCCCTCCCTGCACCAGCAGCACTTTGCTCCCTCTTCACCCTGAACGTCTCAAACGCTGCTGATTTTTCTTTCATGTTGTCCTGGGTGCAGGGCTTTGCACTCAGGATGAGACAGGCTGCCATGCAAAATTGATATTTTCACTCCTTTGCCGGGGTTTCTAACTCCAAAAGCATTTCCCCCCTGGCAGTTCCACCTCCAGGTATTACCACCACACCTCCTAACGTTGTAAAAGCCCCTCTATATTTGATATCTTGTGGACTTTCAGCGGGTTTCAAAGGGAGATTATGTTTGCTGGTTGCAGGTTGTCAGTAGAACATAAAATATGAGTGAAATTGTGTTTTTATGGCAGCTGCTGTGGCTGTGTCATGAGCACTGTGTATCCTCCAGGATGAAAAACCAGGCTCTAAAAACATTTGAATTTTTTCCCCCCCCTAGTTAAGCCAGGAAAAAATCCTCAAAATCATGAACATGGTGAAAAATAAAGAAGTGAGCATCGAAGGAGCCCTGCATTTGGCACAGAAGGAGGTGTATGCTGACAAGGTGAGGCTTTGATGTATTTTGTAGCATTTCCAGGTGTTGTGGGGAGCCCTGCTGAGGTGAGGAGCGTGTCTGGATTTGCTGCCAAGGATCCAGTCCCAGTTTGGGAGGCACAGCCAGCCCAGTGCCCAGGCAAACAGGGCAGGGACATCTGCCTGTGTGCTGTGGGGTGCCTGTCCCATGGGAATGCTGTGCCCACACTGGGTTAAGGAGCTCCAATCCACACAAGGGTTGTTTTTCCAAGGGTAACAACAAGTCCTGGGTGAATAAATGCGGGGCAGAATCACAGAATTGCAGAATCACAGGATGGTTTGGGTTGGAAGGGACCTTAAAGCTCATCTTGTTGCACCTCCCTGCACCTGCCCTGTCCAGCCTGGAACATTTCCAGGGATCCAGGGGCAGCCACAGCTTCCCTGAGCATCCTGAGGGCCTCCCTTCCCTCACAGGGAGTGATTCATTCCCAATATCCCACCTAAACCTCCTCAAAGTCAGTGTGAAGCCATTCCCAGTGTCCTGTCCCTCCATCCTTTGTAAATCTTCTCTCTCCATCTCTCCTGCAGCTCCTTCAGCCACTGGGAGGTTTCTCTTTTCCTCACCACCCTCCAAAAGTAAAGAATTTCCTCCTCATATTTAATCCAAACTCTCTGTCAGTGTGAAGCCATCCCCCCTCAATTATTATTGTGAGTAATCTCTCTCCCCATCTTCATTAACGTAATTAACAAAATCCAGGAGGATTCCTCCATCTGTGTCCATGTGGGACTCTCCTGCAGGGCTCCAGAGTTGTTTCTGTTCACAGGGAGGGATTTCACCTGAGCACAGCTGGATTTGGGTGGCCAAACCTCATCCCAGTGTGGGATGTGCTGCTGATTTCTGCTCCCTTTTCCAGGATTCCCAGGATTTGTTAATTGGCTCCCAATTTAACTTCATCATCTACAAGTACAAACACTACCGGTGGCAGAAGAGGATCCTGCAGGTGACATTCACAGTTCTCACTTTTGGGGCAGTCTGTACAAAGATATTAAAGCAAACTTCTGCCATCAGCACCTGATGGTGATTCCCTGCTCCCATGAATTCAGGGACAAAGGTTTCATGGGTTTTTTTCCTGGATTTCACTAAAACTTCTTGTATTTTAGACAAAATTTGGCAATGAATGAGTCTAAATTGTGTGCTACAGGGTGGTTTTTATTTATTTTATTTTATTTATTGACTGCACAAAATTTTAATTTTTCCAGCATTATCCATAATTTTTTTCTTTTAATGAAAAGATTATTTGTACAGACATAAAGTGGAAAATTGGAGAGAGGTGCAGTAGATGTGGAAGTTACCAGTCTGGGAATCTGGATTAGCTTAATTTCAGTTCTCTAATTACCAGCAGCCTTCAGAAGTCAGAGATAATAATGAGAAAGGTTCTGCTTTGGGGGTTCCCTGCTATGAACAGGACAGAGGGAAAGGC
>VWYE01016857.1:33368-72420 GCA_013398995.1 Alaudala cheleensis | reverse complement strand
AATATAATAAATATAATTTTAAAATTTAAAAACAGCCACTCCACATCTTGCTGGTGGAATGTCATTTTAAAATTATATTTATTCAGCTCTTTTATCTAAAGAGCAGATGGTGACACTGGGGACGCCTTCAACAAACTGACCCAGAACTCTCTGTTGCAGCTCGATTTCACCTCCAGGACCGTTTTTAACATCGAGAAGGGGATCATCAAGAAGCAGTTCCCTTTCTCGCAGGTCAGAGGCTGCGAGGACTCCGAGAGGAGGCGCTTCAGCATCGCGTTCCACGGCAGGCAGGACTACGAGCTGGAGGCCGTGTCCCTCGATGACAAGAGGAAGGTGACACACGTGGCGGTGCGAGGATGCTGAGAGCGAGGAGATCAGGCAGCAATAAATTGCTGCTTGTGTTTGAACTGAGCTCCATGCCTTTAGTTTTAATGTTTTTCCTTTCCAGATTTCATGTTGTTTCGGGTGTGGTTTTGAGCTTCACATTAAGTAGGGAGTAGGGAGACAAAACAAATCCTTTCCTGCTGGAAACCAAGGACAACTTGCTGGCCCAAAAGCATCAACAACGATGGGCTGGAGAGAGAAACAAATGTCGGAGTTAACCCTTTTGGGATTAACCCCAGCAGTGTACATTTTTCTTCTCACCTGCCCATGCTTCAAAGAAGGAATCATCNCCATGGGCTGAGACCTAAAATCTCCACTGTTTCAGGCACAGGCCAGGGAGGATCACCCCCCCCTGTCCAGGCTCCTGCTCATCAGGAGAACCAGAGAGATACTCTGGATTCCCACAACAAGAAGGATGAGACTGTCACGCTGCTACATGAAAGGATGGCACGAGCAATTACGAGGGGAAAGAAAAGAAAGAGTGTCTTTATTAAAATCATGGTTATTATATACAGGAAAGGGAAAAGGTTCTAATTGGGTGAGAAAATTCCCACCTCTACACACACACTGGTTAATCCACGTGCTTGGCAAGGAAATCCATCCCACTTAGAAGAATGAGAACATCTAAACTAGAAAACAACACCTGTTATTTACATGAAAAACCATGGGAAAACTGACTCCAAGCTACAACTTATCAGAAGGCTTAAAAATTCAGAGTGACATGAGACTTCCCAGCCTGGAGTTGTAATTGGACAATTAAACCCCGATATGCAAATGGACCCAAACTTACAGAGGGTGTGATGGGGGGCTGGGCACTTTTCAGGGTCCACCTGGTCAGGTTTGGGTGTCCCAGGGGTGTCCTGGGGCCTTTCAATAAATATCTGATTTATTCTCCAGCTCTGTCCAGTCTCTGTTTCAGCTCAGCCTTCCCAAGGCATCAAAGCTGAGCAGAAATTGTGTCCTGGACTGCTTTGTACAGGAATTAAAAAAAGTTCTGTTTTACAGCAACCCCTTAAAAAGAATAAATTAAATTCTCCTTAGACTGGCAGGTTTAGGATTGTGGGCATAAAACCAAATTGCTGTGAAGTCGTTTTGCATCATAGAAAGACCTGGGTTATTTTATTTTGATTTATTTTCCCCGTTTGACTGTGGCTCTGTACTTGTAAAATCCAACCACTGATGTCTTATTCAAGGGAATTAACGTGGAAAATCTTTGTTTTCTCTGCTGCCACTTATTCCCTAGATAATTTACCTGCTGAGCAGAGTCATCCAGAGCAATTCTTCCAGGAGAGCCGTGGAGTGCAGCCCTGGCAGAGCTGCAGAGTGTGATGTGATCCACGAGGGGCTGCTGGATCTGCAGCAGGACACCTCAGCCTCCACTCAATGGGTGAAGTATGAACTCTGGGTTTTGTTAACATTTCTGATGGGTGCATTTAGATTTGAGTTTCCTGTTAATTACTTAATTATTCAGGGGTTTTTTTAAGTGTAAAGGTAGATCCCAATCTGCATGAGCTGTCAGTGCATCAGTGGTACCCAAGAAACCAAAATTTTTGGATCTGGAGCCTGCTGGGAGCACTGGCAGCACAAATCTATAACTCAGAACGATTTTGATGCTGGGACTTTGTTTCTCTCTGGACTTTTCCCTCCATTCTCAGTAATCCAGTGGTTTGCTCTCCATCCTGCAAACAAACCACCCTTCCCTGAGGCAGCTCCTGAAACACCCGGAAATTTCTTAAACTGTCAAAGGAGAGAGAGGAAAAAAGAAAGGAGAAAATAAAATTCTGTCTTGTTAATAAAAAAAAAATTCACCTTGTAATTATCTGCACAAGGCAATTATCTCAAAAGCCTTCACAGTTCACAGAAAATGACTTTAATTGCTTTGAAAAGGCTCCCACTGCCTGTGCTGTGAACACCCTCCCCGAGTGTGCCCAGGATTTGTTACCTTGCAACACTGAACAGGTTTGTTAACAAACAAAAAATTGATTTCTGGTTATCTTGTGAAGCAAATCCCTTGTTGTTTTCTTCTGGGTGTTAATCCTCTCTCTTCCTCCTTTTGCATTGGTTTTTTTTGGCAAAGTGATGGTGGAAGCACCTGGAGATCTGAATTAAACCATGAGTCCCTGCCTGGGAGAAAGGAGAGATCAATAGCACTGCCAGCCCCATTAAACAATTCTTATCACTGTGACTGTTTGTCTGGGAATAGGTGCAATTTATGTTTTATGTTTCATTTGTTCTGGAGTGGCTGAACTTATTTAAATTCTTCACAGGACACCTGAATCCACCAGCCACAGCTTGAGGAGAGAGAGGAGGGAAAGAGAGTTTTGCTGGAACTGCCAGGATGATAAAGAAAGGCAGAAACCCTCCAGAAAAAATGAGAGGGTTTTAAAAAAGCAACAAAAAAAAGCTTAAATAAGAATAAAACCCACAATAAAATCCAGCCTATTGTTGGGACCTTGGTTATAAAGATCAGGGCAGAATTCCAGAAGAGAGGCTGAAGCAGAGGATTCTGCTGGAGTGGGAGCTCTGTATGCTCAGGCAGTTTCTTAATTATAATTTAAATTATCAATTAATTATAATTCCAAGAGCTTTTCCCCAAATTTTGGCACAGTTATTTCTGCTGGAAGCCCTCCAGAGCAGAATTCTTTCACCCTTTCCTGCCAAGTGACTCCTGGGAGTGAGGGGGGTCCAGGATGAGTTCCCATGGAATAACAGGGTTTCCAAGAGAGAGGGGGATGTTGGATGATTGGGGAACTAAATTTGGTGATTTGTTTGGAGCTTGGTGGAGGGAAAGCTGGAAAACACAGAACCTCTGACCCCTTGTCATGTTCTGCTCTGCTCAGTCACAGGGGGATTCCTTCAAAGTCCCAAAGATCCAAATTCCCAAATAAACAAGAGCAGTAAATGGAGAGGGAGAGACAGAGCATGGCTAAAAAAATGATCAGGACTTGGGTGATTTGTAATGGATGGTCAGGTTTAATTTTACCTCTCACTGGGCTGCTCAGATTTTATGCCACACTTTATTTCAGTTTCAGATGAACACAAGGAACTCTTCAATGAGAACATCTCCAAGGTTTTATGCTCTGCTATTGATATTTCTGACTGTTCCAGGGAGGATGCTGTAAAAAAGTGATTTATTGACATTGTGAGGTGCTTTAACAAGGCTGTGTGAATAAGAGAAGGAGTGAGCTGTGTGTCCATCCCTTGTCCTGCAGGTGCCTGGCACAGCTGAGGGAAGGAGAATTGTCCCTGTACAGCCTCGGGCTGGGGGGCAGGAGCCCTGCAGCCACAGTTCCCCTGGCAGCTGGGAGTGTGGGGGTCAGCAGGGACAGCACCTGCAGCACCCTGTCCCTTCACACCAGGGACCACCAGTACCTGTGAGTAATTACAGCTGGGAATTAATGATTCACCAAAGCAGAGCTCAGAGCGTCTCAGTGGCCCAGAGTGACAAACTTTGAGAAATGAGGCCACCAGGATGATGTGGGTCACCCCTCCCATTGCTCAGGTGAGGGTTTTCAGGAGGAATCCCGAGTGGAATGGAGCTGATGCACTGAAATGCTGCCCACAGCAGCCCCGTGGAGCTCAGGGACAGACCAGAGCAGGCTGTGAGTGCCTGTCCCCCCCCCAGCCCAGCCAGGGGAACACCCTGCTCCTGTCCCCAGGGGAGAGGAGGGATAACGAGGTCACTGCACAGCCCAAACCTCAGCTCTCCCACCTCACACAGGTGAGCAGCTCACTCTGGACAGGCCAGAGGCAGCAGCACTGGGCTCCTGTGCCAGGGCAGCTCTGAGTGTCACAGCCTGTGCCAGGCAGGGTGTCACTCACACTGCAGGAGAAACGGAGTTCTGCACAGCAAACTGATGTGGTTGTGCAGAAATTACTTTATTGTTTACAATAAGCAACAGTTACAGATTTTAGGATGCACATTCACACAGTCACACATTATTTGATTGGATCTTCAGCCTTGTCCACNAGAGCAGCCCCGTGGAGCTCAGGGACAGCCCAGAGCAGGCTGTGAGTGCCTGTCCCCCCCCCAGCCCAGCCAGGGGAACACCCTGCTCCTGTCCCCAGGGGAGAGGAGGGATAACGAGGTCACTGCACAGCCCAAACCTCAGCTCTCCCACCTCACACAGGTGAGCAGCTCACTCTGGACAGGCCAGAGGCAGCAGCACTGGGTTCCTGTGCCAGGGCAGCTCTGAGTGTCACTGCTCAGAGCAGGATTCTGTGGCAGGCAGTGTCACTCTGCAAGAGAAACAGAGCTCTGTACAGCAAACTGATGTGGTTATGCAGAAATTACTTTATTGTTTACAATAAGCAACAGTTATAGATTTTAGGATGCACATTCACACAATCACACATTATTTGATTGGATCCTCAGCCTTGTCCACGAGGCTGCCATCACCCTTTAAGGCACCAAATTGCTCAGAGTCCATCATCACGCTGAGCCCACTTTTATCTGAGGTTTGTATTTTTGATGCTCAGTTTCTCAGGCTCTTCATTCTTATTTCAGTCCCACTTTTGCCTCTGTGGCCTGGGTGAATTCCTGAGGGTTTCAATAACAACACTGCAGGTGTTCTGATAAGATCACAAGGAGTTTGGGCGGTACAGAGAATGACTTAACTCGTGTAAATCCATTGCTACAACCCTCCCTGGGTGACGTTTCTCCTTTCCAGGCTGCGGATTCCCCGCACGGTGCAGAGCAGCAGCCCGGAGGCTGCCCAGAGGCTGCTCAGGGACTGGCTGTGTCTCCTGGAGAGGCACTGCCAGCCGGGCAGCTCTGCCCCTCCGCAGGGACCTCCGGGCTGCAGCTCCCCTGAAGCCGATTACGAGGAGTTCGTTGTGCCTCTGAGCGAGGAGAAGGAGGAGATTCCCCGTTTGGGTGGGATTCCTGGCAGGAGCAGCCCCCAGGCAGAGGGACAGGCAGCCCCTGGAGCAGCAGCTGTGCCTCCTGCCAGGGCTGAGGTGCCACCAGCCCCTCCTGCCCCTCCCCAGCCCTGCAGCCTCTCTCCAGCAGCAAAGAGAACCAAAGCCTTTCACTGGGATGTCGTTCCTCTTGACAAGGTGAGGATGAGACTGTTAAAGGGGGGAAAAACCCCCTAAATATTGCTGTGTGACATGGATCGTGACAAGAATCCAGCTGTGCCACAGAATGACCTGGGGCGGTACAGCTGTGTTTGCACAAAACAAAGAGCCTCTCTGTGCTCCTCTGGCTTTTTGTTTACCCCGTGTCCCTCCTTTTTTTTAGAATCTAAAAATCCTTTTTTTTTTTGAATCTAAAAATCCCTGCCGTGTTTTTAGATTCCAAAATCCGTCTGGGCATCGTGTGAGCCGTGCAGGAGGAGGGTAGATGTGTGCAGGCTGTGTGAGCAGTTCCAGATCCAGGACACAGCAGTGTCCCTGGGCAGTGAGCCCGCGGGGAACCAGCACATCCTGCTGGACAGGAAAGTCGCACACAACTTCAGTAAGTGGAGGAGCAGAGGGGGCTGGGAGCTGCTCCCTGGGAGCCTGGGCTGGGCTCTGCCTGGGTTTGCTGTTTGTGCTTTGTGCCATTGCACATTTCCAGGTTGTGTGGAAATCACCTTTTAATGCAGTGCTTCTCTCTGTGTAATAAAAGACCCCATGGCTCAGTTGCTCCAAAGGTGGCCTTGATGCTGTGGAGATCCCCAAACTCCTTTTTTATTTGTCCAAATCTGAGCTGTGACACTGCAGTTTTGGGGCAGATGTTCAAAGTTATCAAAAACACCTGCAAAATCAATTTAAGCCTCTGACTTCAAAGGCTCCCCCAGTTTTGTGGGCTGCAGAGTCACCAGGAGCAGTTGGGAGGCAGAACTTGGAGAGCAGAGCTGCTGTGGGGTCAGGAGACCCTCAGGGGAGGTGTGAGGAGCCTTTGGGGCAGCTCCAGCTCCAAGAATTCCAAGGAATTCTCGGCTTTTCCCTGGCTGAAGGCTCAGGCTGTGCACAGGATCCTGTACTCTCCTATTTCAGGTGGGATTTACCAAAATCCTGACCTAGAACAGCCTTTCAGAGCTGATGAGGCAGCTCAACACCCAGTCCTGATCCTCCTAATGAAATATTGTAAAGGTCTTTTAATTCCCTTGATGAGGAGTGGTGGGTATTAAAGGAGCAGCAGTAATTGTTCTTCAAAGAACACTCTGATTTCTGTTCTTACAAAAAGATTTCTGTAACCTAGAGAAGCTTGGAGATGGTTACATGGGTAAAGAATTTGGGGCAGCCAGTTCTGAAGTTTTAATGATTTCATCTTGATGAATATGAATTTAAAAAAATGCATTTTGGAGAGCTTGTAAAGTTTTAATTGGGAGATGTAAATGGAGATAACTCAGGATTGTTGCATCCCTTGACTCAAAATTTGAAGGGTTAAAAGGAAGAGTGATGGGAAAGTGCTGCTGAAGATAAAACAATCTTGTAATATCACTTTTTATCTATTAAATGATTGCAGTTCCTTTGAGGAAATGTCTTTATTCTGCTTTGCAAACAGCACCATCCCTCCCTTTGATCCTGCCCCTCTCACAGCGTTTCTCACTGGGACGTTCTGCATCCCCCCCTTCATCTCATCCTCATCAGGGAGAGTTTTGGCACATCCTTATTACAATGACATTGCTCAGATCAAAAGCCAATTTGATCCTGAGAGTTCTGATTAATCTTCCTGCGAGTGCTGCAAACCACAGTCCTTAAATTAATGAATAAAAAAAAAAGATGAAGCTCCAAAATGCCAGCGGGTTAAAAATGCTGGAGGTTTTGAGTGGTGAACACCAGAGGAAAATGAGAGTTCTGAGAGATCTCCACACTAAATTCAAGGCCAGAATGTCCAACTACATAGGAAAATATGTAAAAATGGGGGGAAAATACAAATAAAAGCAAAGTTCTCTAATGGATTCCTTTTGAAAGAAGAAATTTCTGCCACACAGGGAGCAGGAATCAGTAAGACACGAGGAAATCACCCTCAGATTTGGTTTTCCTTGATGACTGCTATGTCAATTTAAAGAAATTATGTATTTACTGCTATGTAAATGAAAGAAAATATGAAAACTGTGTTTTTGCAGTTTAGCAGCTGCTAAATATTTTTATTCTGTTTATTTGGGGTGGGTTTTTTTGCTTTTTTTTTTAATTCTGCTTAATCTACATGAATTACTTTGGTGATTTTCCTTCCCTGTAACTCACAAATCCCTTTTTTCCCCAGACATTTTCCTGAAAAGCTTCCGCATCAAACCCAGTGAGCTGAAGGACAAACTGTTCATCATCCACGAGGAGGGGGGTGGGCTCACAGACGAGCAGATCACAGCCCTGAGAAGGTGATTTTTGGGGGGGGAATTGTTTGGTTTTGGCACGGGAAATTCACAGGAACTGCATTTTGTCTTTTTGAGCAGTTTGAGATGTGGAAAGAAAGGAAAGGAGTGGGATCCTGGAGTGGGATCCTGGAGTGGGATCTGTTCCCCATCCCAGTCTCCATGGGATACTTGGGCTGTTTTAATGAACATTTTTATGGTTCTTGCTTCAAAATGAGACCAAAAATTAGTGTTTTGCTAAAGAAAACTGGGAAAGAGACTGACAGACACTTTTAGGCAGTAAATAATTGATGTTTCTGCTTCTTGTGGGATCAGTTTAATTCTGGCCTGAAAATCCTGATGTGGGGCAGTGATGGTGAAATCTGCAGGATCCTCTCTGTGCTTGGGAAGGGATGAAGAACAACCATAAACATGGAATTAATTCATTCTGTGAGGTGGTTTTTGAAGTATGAAGGGACATGGGTGGGACACTGGGTATTTAAATGATTTTTTGAGTTCTGGGAGGTGTTTTTTGGCTGTCCCAGAGCTCTCCCAGTCAAACCCCACTCTAAATTAGTGTCTGGAGGAAGGTGCAGGACCCCACTGAGGGGACAGCAGAAAATCTGACCCCAAAGGCTCAGTGAGAGCAGGAAATATTTAATTACAGTGCTGGATTTGGGCAGGAAATAACAGCAGGGAAATGCCTGGAACATGGAGGTGCTCCCCAGTGCCAGGGGGCTGTTTCTGGAAATGCAGAGGAGATTTCCTGCATCCCCTGGTCCCACCTGGGCTCAGAGGGGAGCCCTGACCCCACCCAGGATCCAGCCCTGGCCCTGCACACCCAGCCCAGCATCTCCAGGCTGCTGAAATTGCTGGGACATCACTGATTTATGGCCTCTGGGCTCTTTGCCATCAGACAATAATAATAATAATAATGATGATGATGGCAATGAAGCTTGAAATATCATCTTTTTTTTTTTTCCCTGAAGTCTTTCTTTGATGGCAATAATGCTGTGGGAATATTCCCAGCAGAGGGATGTGTGAGGGATATTGATTGTTGTGTTGTTCTCTGTTGTATAATTTCAAGGGATGCTCTCTGGTTTCAAGGATCTGTCCCTGGGATTATTATTTGCTGCCAAAATCCAGGAATCTCTGTGCAAATCTTGCACTGAAAAGAAGCTGTTTGTTTGTTTGGTTTTTTTTTTTCCACCCCAAGAGTTTTGAGTGTAACTGAAATAATTGAGATTAATCTCAAAGTGAAGGTTTGGAGTGCCAAGGGGCTGGAAAGCTGAAGGAGCAGACAGGAATTCTCATGGAGCATCCCCAGTGCCAGGATTCCCTGGTACAGCACTCTGTGCTGGGCACCACACAAAGGGGGGCACTCAGCACTTCTGGAGAGCTTTGGCCTCGTTTTGGGTGTCCCAGTGGAGAAATCTCACCTTGGGGAGATCCAGTTCCAGTTTGGGCAGGACAGGAGCCCAAACAGGGCTGGAAAATCCCTGTCAGTGCAAATTGTACCTGCACAGTGTCCAAATCCTGCTGTGGGAGAGGGGAAAAAATACCTCAAATCAAAGCCAAAATTCCATTTTCAAGGCTGTGACCAGGGAGCAGAGTGTCCTGCTCGTGCTTCATGTTTGGAGCTTGGTGGAGGGAAAGCTGGAGGACACAAAAACTCTGACACCTTTGAAGGGGGATTCCTTCAGAAGCTCAGAATCCCAAAGATCCAAATAAACAAGAGGAATAAATGGAGAGGGAGGGACAGGGCATGGCTAAAAAAATTATCAGGACTTGGGTGATTTTTAATTGATTTTTAAGTGATTTTTAATTGATTTTTTAAATAATTTTAAATAATTTTAAAAATTAATTTTTAATTTTAGCTCTCACTGGGCAGGGCAGGCTGTTCACTGGAAGTGGTGGGGCATCACTGAAACTTGAAGGATGAATCTGATACACAAACCTCTCCATCTCTGAATGATTCTTCATCCTCATCTCTCCACAACAAAGCACTCCACATCTCTCTACTCCACGTCTCTCTAAAGTTAATTTTTCTTTCAGAGAAATGGGAAAATCTTTTCCATTGTGCAAATTCCATTAGGGCTGCATTCATGTACAAAGTTATTTATGGAATGCACTCACGTGTTTCTGTGCCTCCTTTTCTCGTGGCTCCCATTGTTTAATGCTTTAAACCTTCCAGATAATCTGTTGGTTTTATTTTCTGTGCATAATGCAGCTGAAGAATTTTATGGGGTATCAGAGTTCTGATTAAATGAAGATGTTTGCTGTCACCTTTTAAAACCCGTTTTATGAATTTGCTTAAAAGCCCAAACAATTTTTAATAATGAATAAACACCCTTTCATTTGCCAACAGCTCACTTATTTTTAAATGAAAGCTCATTTTTTCCTCTTGATGGTAAAGTGGGCTGAAAGAATAACATTTGAATCTGCTGCAATACAGAGTTAATTCAAACCCCAGCAATTTTACAACTGAAATGTCATATTAATTATTGACAACACAGCACTTGTCCTGTGTTTAGTGTGCTAAAATATTTGCTTTTTTTCCATCTTAAATTCCCTGACTTTCACTGGAAATGTGCAGCTCTGCCCATGAATGTTTAATCACTCCTGCTGAGAATTTAGAAGTTTGTTTTAAGAGGAAGCAAAGAGAGGAGACCTGAATACTTATTTCAGCTTCTTCACACTGCTCACATGGTGACACCAATTCCATGTTTCTGAAGAAGTGCAGAGAATTCCCCCAGTGGCTGCTGAGACAGGCAGGGAGCTCTCCTCAGGAAAGCTGCTGTGTTTGTTTTTCCAAGTGGGGGCACGTTTGAAAACATCAATCTCCAAAAAAATCCGTGACCTTGTGCAGCAGGGAGGAAGTTGTGGGTCTGTGTTTTGTGCTGTTACTGTTAAAGACAGTAAAAAAACCCTGTAAAAATGATGGTGAAGGAGAGAAACCCTCCCAGGTTGGGGTTTTTGGGGTGTCTGTGTCCCCCAGGAGGGACAGGGTGATCTTGGGGGTCCCTTCCAGCTCAGGATGTTCTGTGAGAACAGGGATAAGAAAGGATCCAGCCTCTTTGGAACTCCTCTGTCCCACGGTTTTACCTTTTCCAGAAAATTCTGCCATTCTGAATTCTCTGCAGTTGGACATTCTGGCTCTTTCCAAGCCTTTATCTACATGGAGACATGTCCAGACATGCAGAGGTTTCTGCAGGTCACTTTTGCTTCCCAGTTCAAAATCCTGCACAGGATAAGGAATGGACATGAAACACAAAAACCACACAAAAAGTGGGAAATTGCAGGGCAAGGAATGGAATTTTATCAGAATGAAGAGGGAGAGGACTCCTAATTTCAATTTTCTCTTTGCAGATATTTGCCCACCCCCAAAGATGCAGAAAGGTACCTGTCCTTCAAGGGGCCTTGCTCAGAGCTGCACGTGGTTGACCAGTTCATGTTAGAGGTGAGGAGTTTCCACATCCTGGTTTTGGGACATTCTCCAAGCTAAAACCACTGCCACAAGCTGTTGTTCAGAACTTCCATTTACAATCTCACCCAGAATCAGTATAAAGGGATTATTCTGAGGAAGAGTTGAGACAGGTGGATAACAAAAAGAGAATTATGGATCACTTTGTGTCTCCACACTCCCTCCTCCTCCTCCAGAGCAGGAGCTGGTTTATCCTGACCTCAATCTAGATTCCCAAAATCTAGAAGCCATCATCTATAAAATTAAATGTATTTTTGCTCACAAGAAAGGATTGGAATTGGTTTCAATGTTGTCTATCCAGGAGCACACAGTGAGTTTGCAGGAATGTGCCTGAGTGCATCCACAGGATTCTGGCCCAGAATAAAATGAATAAATGAGCACAGAAATCAGGCAAACAATGGCACAGCTGCATTGCTCAGTAAATAATGAAAGGAGCATGTTTTGGTATATAACTGTGAGGTTTTATTGATTTTGTTTTATTGTGTTTAACTCTGTGCAGATGTGTAAAATCCCTCAGCTGGGCCAGAGGCTGGAGCTGCTGCTCAGGGTCCGTGAGCTCCCCGAGAGCATCAGAGACCTGGAGCCTGTGAGTACCAGGAGCCCTGGTGGTGATCTGAATTTGTCCCTTCCATCAGACAGGCCCAAACCACCTCAGTGCACATTTCAAAGCTGTGGAGTTTGGCAGGATTCTTTTTTGGGTTTTTTTTTTCCCCCCCCACTTTTGTGTTTAATATCATCCTTATTCCACCAACGGGCATGGCAGTAAAAGAGACTTCCACAAAAATAGGGAGAAAAGAATGGGAAAAGATGTTCAAAATTTAATTTGGAGTCGTTAAACTTTCCTCCTCCTTTGGCCAGTGATAAGACAGAAGTGAATTTCACCATTAAAATTCAATTCCCTTTGTTCTGGCCCCATGAGCTGCAAGAATCAATCTCAGACACGGACGGGGTTTATTTGACAAATCCCAAAGAGATTTATTATTTCCTGAGGACTGAAGGAGCTGTTCCCCCTCAGGATTACAGCTCTGCACTGCAAATTTTGGGCACCAGAGCTCCAGTCCCTCCCTGCCTTTTCCCAGGGTGGGGGGAATCAAACAAGCAGGAGCCAGGGTGGTGACTGGACCCTCCTGCCAGCTTTCATCCATGCTTTGATTCCAAACAGGGATTTCCACACCCTGAAAACCTTTCAGAGGTTTTTGCCCTCGTTCTGCAAGGGAATGAAAATAAAATGTGAAAGTTCTGTGAGGCCAAGTTGTCCTCACCCTTTGCCTGGCTGTGATTAAAGCACAGCAGCAGAGAGGGGAGCTCAGAGGAGGAACAGATGGGAAGCACAGGGGACATGCAGAGATCCCTGACCCTGCAGCTGCACCTTTGCTGTCCTCCACTGGAGCCAAATATTGGATATTTGAGAGTTATTCCATGCACTGTTTGCCTTGATGGATATTTAATGTTCACTGAAGAGCTCATTAGTGTCTGAGTGTGTTCTTATGCATGCTAACACCTATTTTTAAAGCACTGAATAAACACCCCAAATCCAGAGGGACAATGTGAATCTTGGCTTTCAGCACCCTCTGGCCCTGGGCTGGGCTGTAAATGATTGAACAGCAGCTTTCAGAGCACCCATGTGCTTCATCCTCTCCCTGTTTTTAAATTTGCATGTTGGTGACTGATGGAAAGAGGTGTGGTGCTAAAAAAAATACAGATTTTTTTAAACTGAGAACAAAAATCACCTCCTGTGCCTGCAGCCCTAGAAGGGAGGTGGCTTCCCTGGGAAATCTGAATTTCTGAGTTTCAGCACAGGAAATTATTATTCTTCCTTGTGCTAAGAATTTTGATAACAGTTATTGAGCTGGTGGAAATGGGAGGGGAGGGAGGTGAAGGATGGAGCTCCAGACTCTGCTTCCCCTGACCCCTGAAATTTGGGCAACTTTTAGTGCACAGGAGTTGTTTTGGCAGCCAGAAAGGAGGTGAGTCCCTTTTGGGGTGACTGTGCCAGCACAGCTTTGTCCTGGGGAGTTTGGAGTGAAAACCCCTGAGGGGTTTGGACAGGGAATGTCTTTGGGACAGGGAAGGAATTTAGGTGAGAATAAGGAGGGAGGGCACAGGGAAGGCACAGACCCCATGGATTTATGCCCATTTTCACTCTGTCTGTTGGTGTCTTTCAGCTGATCCTCCAGAACATCCAGGCCAGCAAACAGCTGCAGTGCAGCCCCAAGTTTGTTGCTGTCCTGGAGTACATTTTGGCCATGGGGAACCACCTGAATGAAAGAGCTGGGAAGGAGGTGGCCAAAGGGTTCAGATTGTCATCTCTGGTCAAAGTGAGTCAATATTCTCATCCTATTCTAAGTTTTTCCAGCCATTAATTTGAGTTCTCCCTGAGTGTGGCAATAATTCCTAATGAGGAGCTCCCATTTTCCACCTTCCCTGGGTTACACAGGAGCAAATCCCACTTTAACAATGGATCCTCTCAGGTCTCTGATCACAAGCTGTGCTTCCCCATTTCAGGCAGCAGCTCTGGCTTTGTGCTGCTGAATTGGCTGTGTCTCTAATGAGGCAGAACATCAAAATTCTGATATTAAAATCCCTTGGCAAGAGGAATTGTCTGAGCTGCAGCCCTGGTTAGATGCTAGACATGAACCAGGAGTGTGTGGGAAACAGCAAAAACGAAAAGGAGAAGTTTAATTCCGTTGTTTTCAATTCTTGCCAAACATCCCTGGGATCTCTCAGCACCTCTGCTGTTCCTTTCTCGTGTTTCATGTAATTTTTGGTTTGTTTTTCATTGATTGGATGACTGAGGGTGTCAGTGACTGCTCTGCTCTGTTGCAGCTGCCTCTGCTGAGGGGCAGGGACAGGACTTTCACCCTTCTCCACGCCCTGGTGGAACAGATCCTCCTCCACCAGCCTGAGCTGGCCACCTTCCCCCAGGAGCTGGCAGAGTTTGAAGCTGTGCCTGATGGTGAGAGGAGGGAAAGGGTGGGGAAATAATCAACAAAACACAAATTAAACCCTTCAACTTCTGTGCAAACTCCCCTTCTCACTGCATAAATGATATTTCTGATCATGATTTTCCCCTCTCTCTTCCCTTCCAGCGTCCATGAAGGGCCTCAGTGCTGAAGTTGATGGTATGTAAATGTGGTTTCTGCATTCAGAGGCAGATTTCCATGCACTGTGCAGTCATTTGGAACAGGTTTTCGCTGCTCCTCTGTAGTTTGTAAAGAGAGTTAAAGGTTCAAAACATTGAGGTGAAGTGTTGCCATGGAGATGCTTAACCTGCCATGCTGCTGGGAAGAATTAAAAAAAAAATAAAAAGAAAGATTGAAGTGTGTCCAGGTGGTTTAGAAATGCAAAAAAATTTGTACTGGCCATGGTAAATAGAGTTCATCATCAAATACAGAAGTTAAGTGGTCCCAGTGCTCCATCACAGTGAGGGCTATGAGAGTCTCTGGGAGATGGGAGTGGGATTGCAGCAGCAGAAAACTTCCTGCAGTCCAAGATCTTTCTGGAAACAAACTGGTTTCCTTCTTTGAAAAGGGCTCCAGCAGAGCCAGGGCTGTGCCCTCTGCCCCAGCTGCTCTCAGGGAACCAGCCCAGTGCCTGCTGACATCTCTTACTGCCCCACAGAGGGTTTTTAAATTCATTTCTCTTTAAAGGAATGCAGAATTTCCTACACCAAACCGTGGGGCTGAAGGGTGTGGTTTCCATGGCTAATCCCAGTGCTCAGCCTAAGCAAGCTCAGCTTTATGGCACCACCACGCTCTTGACCTGTCCATCATCCTGCCCTCGCTGGGGTGTGATCACATTTCATTTTCCCCTGAGAAAACGCCTCTTTCAGGAGCTCCACCTCACACCAGGGAGTTCACACTCCCAGATAAATGTGGTTTTTGGGCCCTAAATCAGACAATCTCAGCCCTTTGGACACCTCTCCATGCTGGTGAAACTCCTCTTTTTTTTTCTCTCTTTTTTTTTTCTCTTTTTTTTTTTTCTTTTTTTTTTTCTTTTTTCTTTCCCTTTTGTCAGTTTTAAAAAAGGAGCTGGAGAACCTCATCCAGTGCAGGAGGCTCCTTAAACCCAAAGCAAGCAAAGCAACAGCCCAGGAGTCCCAGTTCTGCAAGGAGCTGAAGGTAAATCAGCCACAACCCCCTGGAGGGAGGGAGGGGTGACCTGGGGGTTGGTGCTGGCTCCTGGCAACCAGGAGAATTTGAGAAATGGCTTTTTATTCCCTTCTGAGGGTGTTTCACGTTGTCATTTGCAGTGTGGGAAGGGTTGGAAGGGTTTCTGCAGCTCCTGGGTTTTGCATCCCAGGCCAGTGGATGAGGAGCAGGCAGCCCTCGAGGAGAACTTTGGGATAATTGGGATTTTAGAGTGAAATTGTAAAAATTCCTTCTGCCCTCAGACAGGAGGGGGTTTGGGGAGGATCAAACAATCATGGAATGGTTTGGAAGGGACCTAAAAGATCACCCAGTTCCACCCCCTGTCACGGAATCACAACATCCTGATTATCCACAAACCATTCCCAGTCCTTTAGGCTGGAAAAGCCCTTTAAGAGCATTGAATTCAAATCCAGCAGGACCAACCCACGTCCCCAAATGCCAAATCCCTTCCTCTGAGCCCCTCCAGGCACGGGGACACTGCCCTGGGCTGCTGGGCTGGGGCTGCAGGACCTGAAATTCTTCCTGAAATCCAATCCAGACCTGCCCTGGGGCAGCTGTGCCAGGGTTCCACGACCTTTTTGGTGGAGAAATTCTTCCTAAAATCCAATCCAGACCTGCCCTGTGGCAGCTGGAGGGGGGTGGTGGCACCTCAGGTGTCCCCACTCCGGGTGGCCACACCCACCTCTGCTGTCCCTCACATCTCTGTGCCACCAGGAGTTTGTTTTTACATGATGTGAAACCGATTTTTCCTTCAATGAGACCAAAAAAATGAGTGTTTTGCTAAAGAAAACTGGGAAAGAGACTGAGAGAGGAAGTGAGGCAGTAAATAATTGATGTTTCTTGTGGGATCAGTTTAATTCTGGCCTGAAAATCCTGATGTGAGGCAGGGATGGTGAAGTTTGCAGAAGGGAAGGGATGAATAACACACATGAAACATGGAATTAATTAATTCTGTGAGGTGGTTGTTGAACTATGAAGGGACATGGGCAGGGCACTGGGTTTTTTAAGTGTTTTTTTGAAGCTGTTGAAAACGTGGCTGTCACAAACCAGCCAAAATGAAGAATTTTTATTTCCAGCCTTGTTTCCAAAGCCCTGCTTGTGCCCTTTCAGGACCTGGACCTGGCAGTGTTTGCTCTGCCACTTTTAATGGATTTAGGTTTTGTCATTCCATAATACAGTTAAAATTCTCTAATGTTAATATTTCCTTTTTTTTTTGTCTTTGATGTCTTAATACTTGCAGGGAGTGTGTGTGTGTGTGTGTGTGTGTGCTCCTCTTTTGTGAAATGTGAAATTTTTATGACATGAAAATTCCGCCCTCAATGGTTTTGTTTTCATTGCTCTGGTTTTGTTTAATTCCTGCTCCTCCAGCAAATTAAGGGGTTTTCTTTCATTGCAGGATTTGATTCAGAAATATGAAGGGGATCTCTGCCAGCTGTCAAAGAGATGTGAGGAAATGAAGAAGCTTTATGGCAACGTGCTGGTACGTGTCATGTTAAAATGGAATGGAAAGAAACCCACATTTCTCTTTTAAAAGGGAAGAAAGGAAGGGAAAGGAGTGCAAGAAATTCCCATTTGTTTTATATTTACACTGGCCAGAGAAAAAGAAAGAAAATCTCACATTTAACAGTGGTCAGAGATGAAGGAAAGAGGCAGAAATGCAGTGAAAACCTCTGAAATTGGAACAATGTCCTGGGATTAGGGCATTTTATACATATTTTCTTTAATTAATGGATTTATCTACCAAGCTGCAGAGCCAGGAAACTTCAGGATTCTCCTGATTTTAATCCTCTTCCTCTGCAGTCCAGCCAGAGACATTAACCCAGAATACTGAGGCAGTTCAGAACTCCTGAGATCACTTTTATTTGGGATATTTTGGATCTCAGTTCCCTGCACATTTCAGACAGCTCAGTGTGATTCCTGCTCCTCTTCCCCTTCTTCTTTCACCTCTTCTTCCTCTTCTTCTTTATATTCATATGAACATTAATAGAGACATTTAACTTTTCTCTGCCCTTTGAATTTCATTCAGCTCCTGGACATGGTTTAGATCACTCAGATGTACTGAAATTAAATATTCCTTTATTTCTGATTTCCAGGTGAAGTTTGGGGAGTCACCAGACCTGGACTCCCAGGAACTCTTTGGATGGATTTCTTCCTTCATCACTGAGTTTAGGAAGGCTTGTGCTGAGGTCTCACCATGAGAACACAGATTTTATGGAGAGCTGAGGGAAAGAGGAGCCCAGGAAAGAATTTTTAATTGTTTTTTTTCTCTTCACTGATGAGCAGCACCTTGCCAGTCTCACCTGAGCAGCAGAAAACCTTGGTTTTGAGAGAAATTCAGTTTATAATGTGTCATTTAAAATGGTATTTAACCTGCAACATCCCAGATCATTTATGAGCCTCTCAGTTCTGTGCTTTTGTACCTTGAGGTTCCCATCTAGTGAGAAAAGAAACACTTCTGACCTTTTAGAATTTCCCTTTTCCATCTTTCCCTTTGAATGCTTCTGACCCAGTTTTAATTATTATTTTCAATGAGCAACTTTCCATGGGGTGATCAAATTCCTAAAGAATGCTTCCCACATTTTTATAATGGAAATGGGGAATATTTAAACAAACTCTTGTTTGTTTTGCTATTAAAACATTGCAACCTTAGCATGGAATGAAGAAATTGTCTGGCTGAGTGTTTTATTTGGCTTTGTCCCCACTGAGTAGGATGAGAAAATTGTGCTTTTTATGGCTGATATCATGTAATTGCTATAAATATTATAGAAATTAATCAAGACACAAGATTTGCTTTGGCAGGAAGAGAAAAATATCACAGCAGCAAAATATAAAAGTGCCATGAAGCATCCAAGGAGTGGATCTGGGTGGGAACTGGCAGCTCTTGATGTGACTGCAGCTCCAAACCCTGAATTCTCCTCATTTACATGGGAATCATGTCAGGTAATGCTGGACACCAGTGCCATTTCCATGGCATCAGGATCCCTGCATCCCTGAGCAGCTTTTGTGATGCTCAGGAATAAGTTTCATGGGTTTTTTTTAGCTCCAAAATCCGGCTAGGTCTCTTTTAATTGAAGATTTTTTTTTCTTTATTTTTCCTTTTTTTTTTTCTTTTTTTTTCCCTTTTTTTAAAATTTTTTTAATTTTTTTTTCTCCTTTTTAAACTTGCTACATTTCCCCCCCCAAATCTTTCTTCTCCATTTTTCTATTTACCAGCCTGTGCTTGTTTTATAGCTCAGCTGGCAAAACCTCTCCCAATTAAAACACACATCCTGCCCAGTGGTGGAGATCTGTGCCTTTGTGGGAACATCCTGGAGCATTAATTAAAAAAATAAATTAATGCCCAAGAATCTTCTTGGCACCAAGTTCTGTCCCCTTCAGAGAGCACAAAGCTTTCCTGGGGAGGGGGAGATGTTCCCTTTTCCCAAATTAAGCTGTTCCTTCAGTGCCTGGCAGCTTGAGACACCCTGAGTTATGAATAAAAACAACCAGACCTCATTCCCTCCTCATTCTTTATTTCTGAAATTATTTAGCACAAAGCTGGGGTTTTTCCAACTCTCTTAAATTGCATTATTTTGTGTTAGTGATATAAAGAATGATGGTTTTTACACCTCAACATTTATTTGGGATTATGTAGGTGAGCTCCAAGTGTCCCTGTGGATAATGTCCTTGGAATCCCTCCTTAAAAGGTGATGGTTTTATCCTGCAAAAGTCACAGAATCACTGGGTGATGCTTCTCTTTGTGGAAAATATTACAATTAGGAGCAAGAACTGCAGTAATTTTACATCTGGGTTACTTTTTTTCCCCCACAGAGGTGAATTTTGGCTTATTCTGGGATATAAAATACGAGTGAAGGTGCTGCAAGGAGCTCTGGGCAGTGAAATCAGCCTCAGTGTTTGGCTGTGGGTCAGATCTGCACTGAGCTGCCTCTGCTGGCAGATCAGGAGCAAAAGGAGATTTCCACTGGCTCCAGGAGCAAAAGGAGATTTCCACTGGCTCCAGGAGCAAAAGGAGATTTCTCTCCATGGTTTTTGTTCCCTCCAAATGCACATTCCAGGCAGGGTGAGCAGGAGCAGCAGGGGCAGGGGAGATAATTTCTGTATCTCAGACAAGGATGGCTCAGAACAGCCCCAAACCTGGAGAAATCCCTGACTTGATCCAATGGCTCAGGGAGAGCATTAATTCCCCAGGAAATGCTGGAGGAAATGGAGCTCGTTTAGGTTCAGGTCGCAGGAGGGATTTCAGCTCCCACAGGGGCACCACTCACAAGAGGTTTTCAAATACAAAAATCTTTCCCCAAGGGCAGAATTCTCCCAGGCTTTCTTCAAAGCAATAATGTAAAGAGCAGAGATTATCCAGCACCAGAGTCAGTGGAAAAAATTTACCTTCCCTAACTGGACAATTATATCCCAGGGCAGTGGCTGAACTTTGCTTTCCAGTTTTTTATTTTTTTTTATTCCTTTCCTGCTTGAACTGCAGGCAGAGCTCTGTTCATTTGTATTAATGAGCAGTAAAATTAAATTGTGGTCACTTGGAAGGTGTTCTGTGCAGAAAAGCTTTGATATCACTTGTGAGTGCTGGTTTCTGGTTTGAATTAAATGCCTTTCAAATCCAAACCAGTTTTAGGAGAAGGGGAAAATGCTGTTAAATGAAGAGAATAAAAGTGGGGATTCTCAAAGGGCCCCTGTTGGGAGCTCATTGTCCAACAACCAGAGCCTGGAAGAGTTTTTAGAAAATCCTCCTGTGCTCAAGGAGCTGCTGCTGTTGATGGCTTAAAAAAAACCCACAAATGAGTTTTAAACTGCTCATCTTAAAGAAGAAAACTCCAAACCCTCTTTGGAGCTGCTCTGGTGAAGAGCTGAGGTGGCTCCAAGAGCTCCAGCCCTGCCTCACTCCCAGAATTTGGGCTGTGGATGTTCACAGGATTCCAGTCCCTGCACGAACGGCTCCACCAGGCTGCCAAAATGCTCCGTTTTCTCCCCAAATTCAATGCAAATATTCAGTTTTTCACTCCTCAGGATGCGCTGAGAGCTGAACCGGCTTCTTCATTCCCGGAGTAACAAAAGAACTTTGAAAGCTCCGGCTAATTCGGGCACGAACACTGGGTGAAAATGAGATTTTCTTTAGCACTGAACTCCAATCCTTCCCTTCCCAGCGTGGTGTGATGTGTCTGAGCAGCACTGAGCCTTTCTGGGTGTGCGCTGAACTCCCTCCAGGCGCTGCTAAATGAGCTTTAAACCTCCCCACTCGCCGCCTGTTTACCCGGGGATGAATTTTTGCCCGCTGGGGACATTTTCTGACACGGCACTCAGCACTAATTAAACAAGAGAAAGCCACAAAGTAGCTAAACATTGCTGGGAGCTCGTTTGGTAAACGAGACACTCGAAACAAAAGGGTTTAGATGCAGATTTGGGGTCCCTGGATGAAATTTAGAAGTGCTGCAATGGAAACAGAAATGGAAACAGAAATCACTGACACTTCTGCAGAAGGGTAAATAACCCGTGGTCTCTTTGCTCATAAACACTGACCTAAAAAAAAAAAAAACCCAAAGGTTCTTGTCCATAAAGATCAAGCATTGATAAACAGATTTATACCAAAATTCTTCTTGCAGCTCCTGGAATTTTATTTTTTTTTTTCCTGAACAAGCTCTGTAGGAGTTGGCCTGGAATGCTGCAATCAGAAATAGGAATTTGCTGAGCTCAGTTCCAACCCAGGAACTTTTCCCAGCCAGTGAATAACTCCCAGATCACATCCCAAGCTCACACTTTGCTCCCTGGAATTCTGCCACTCCAAACAACCTGATCTCTCCCTCTGCTGTCAGGAATTAAGCTGATCAGGAAAACCAAACCCCATCCCAGCCCTGCAGATGATGGAATTACTGAAGTTGCCCTGCCGGGAGGGCTCTGCCCTCCAAGCTGCTGAAGCGCCTCTCAGCCCAAAATGCACAAAACTTTGTGGTTTGGGTGTGTAAATCCTTTTCCTGCATTTGTCTCTCCTGTTTTTCAGGTAGCAAAGCTGTGCTGGCACCCTCCCCAAAAGGGCTGGGATTCATGCAGAAAATAACTGAAATACAAGAGCTCTTTAAAACTAATTTCTTAACAAATTTTGCTTTATGACAAGTTTTAAATGCAAGAATTAAATGTTGATTTACGACAAGTTTTAAATGCAAACACCTACTTTAAAAGCAGTTTACTTGTGTACTTGATCTGATGTTCTTAATCCACCAGACCTCTGTTTTCACATGCAAATATTTTCCGGAAATATCTTGAATAAACATAAATGCAAGAAACATCAAGCTGTTTGTGGATAGTTTAGTGAAGATTAACGGTGACATTTGATGCTGCAAACAACTGGCTCCTCCCTGGGGTGTCAAAAGGAGCAAGGAGAACTCCCAGGGTCACATTTTACTCTCACTTTTACACCCAGGCCAAGCCTTGGATTCCAGAAAACCTGGAATATTCCCAGACATCCACCGAGGAGCGAGCGCTGCTTGAAGGACTGGCCTGGGAGAATTTCAAACCCCGATTTCCTCCTGGTTCTCGGGGCTGGAGCTGCTCAGCTCTGCTCAGAGAGGAGCTCTGGCTGCTCAGGAAATGCTGAATAAAGAGCTCAAGTGCCAGAGCTGTCAGCAGATCCCAGCAGTTTTACCTTTTTTCACACGCAGACATCCTGCTGACTCATTTTCTTAATCACCTCTCACATTCACGGGGAGTTTGAAGATGCTCTTTTCCTGAGGAGGCCATGAGAACACAGATTTATCACAGCAGAGTGGCAGGGAAACCAAAGCAGCCCAACAAAAATTGGTTTTCATTGATTTCTCCGTTCTGCTGCTGCAAAAAGTTTAAAAAAAAATTCTTGAAGATGGGATGGGTTGAGGAGAGGCACATTAAAATAGGCAAGCTAGAGAAAAAAAAGCTTACTTAAAAACCAAGGCAAATTGGATTTTAGATTAAATTAAAGGAAGGAATATCTTGGCTTGAGCCCTCATCAGTGTGAATTAAAGCCCAAAAACATTCTGTTCATCACAGCCACAGCTGAAGGTTTTATTATATTCCTACAGGATCTGTTCACATTTTATTCTCTGGCCAATGAAGTGAAATTTACTTTATAAAACGCTTCCAGGCTGGTGTTTTAAGAACCACTCGGGCTCATCAGCCAGGCAAATTTGTCTTGGGTTTGGCCAACAAACTGTTGGAGCAGCAGAGAGCCACGGGCCAGCAGCCAGGCGGGGCCAGCAGCCAGCCCAGGAGCTGCAATTCCAGCCTTGGAGAGATGCCAGAATCCTGGGAAAAACCTCACCGGGAGGTGGGGATTGCCATTGGTATTATGGGATGGAATTCCCCTGTTCCTCCTCATCCCACAGCTCCTGATCGGGGGGGCTCAGCTGGAGGGGCTGGGGATGCTCAGCTCGCTGCAAAAACCTCTCCAAAAATAAGAAATCTCAGCCTGACAGAAGGGAAATGTAATTAGGCTGAAGAAGAAAGGCAAGGAGAGGAAGGAGGGCTCTGCCACAGAGGGGTTGGAAAAATTCCGAGAGCCTCCGAGCACGGAGCTCTAAAGAGTGAGAGGAAGTGTGAGGCAGATTATTCCTCCCTTTTGTCAGGCAAAAGGACTAATTAAACAAAGCAAGATGTTCTGTTTCTGGAGAGATTTGGGAGGGATCATGCAATATTGATACAGAAATTGCGTTTAACGCTGGTTTACAAGGGGAGAGGTGAAAGGAAATGTAAATGCAAGCGTGGGGTTTTATCCTGTGGCTCTTCCCTGTGTCAGAAAGCTGCCTCAGTGCTGGGAGTCTCCTGTGGAACAGCAAATTTAAACAGACTGGAGGCAGTTTTAGGCTTTCACAGAGTGTGCCCAGAAAGGGAAAGAAGCTGTGAGCTCAATCTCACTGAATTTCCATCGTTGTGTGCTGCTGTTGTTTATTTTACTCGTTTTTACTTCAAAGGAAGAAGCACAAAATCCCTGTCAGGGGGAGCTGGATCAATACTGAGAAATTCTTTGTCAGATAAAATAGGAACAATGATTAACCCTATTGCTTATGAATGAAACACAAACTCCACTTTTCCGACTCACCTCTCCCACAGCATCCCCTGCCAACCTCCCTCATTGTGCTCAGCAATTAAAGCCCAGCTCAGCCACCCAAACCAGGATTATAACAAATAACCTTGGAGCTCTTCCTTCTGTTTGGGTGGGGGAAAAGGAGGAGGTGTTTGCTGATGTGGATCAGGTGTTTTTGTGACAGGGACTCTCCAGGCTGCTTCCTTAGGTGTGGATTTGGGGTGATGGATGTTATTTATTGCCCTGATGTCACTTGGTGGCCACAGCCCAGCTCTGCACTGGTCCAGGGATGGGGTCCCCCGGCCAAATTCCCATTTCACTCCAGGGAAACTCATCCAGCTCGGGGTTCCCAGCACAGGAGGGACCTGGAGCTGCTGCAGAGCCCAGGGGAGGCTCCAGGATGATCCCAGGGATGGGGCAGCTCTGCTGGGAGCCAAGGCTGGGATTGTTCAGGAGAAGCTTTGGGCTGAGCTCAGCGTGGCCTTGCAGGGCCTGAAGGAGCTGCAGGGAAGATGGAGAAGCTTTGGGCAGGGATGGAGGGACAGGACACAGGGAATGGCTTCAGAGGGCAGGGATGGATGGGATATTGGGAATGACATCCATAGAGACACTCCATGTCATTGTCCACAACAGAACAAAATCAAAATTCTAAAATTATTGTCAAGTTTTTAATCCCTGGCAAATGAGTGACCTCCCAAAATCACCAGCAGTGTCAAGTTCCAATTGAAATTTATGTGCACATGGAATTCCATTTGCTGTTACTTGTGCAGTGTTTAAAAGGCAACTCAGCAGCTTTAGGGACAGAAGAGGTTTGGAGCAGGAGATGTTGAAATGGTGTGGAACCATTTATACCTTTGTATTTATTCACACAATATTTCCCCCCACAGCTTTGTTTTGCCAGAGCTCCCAAACAGATGTTCCTGTGCCCAGGAGTGAATGGTTTCATCTGCAGATCCCAGTTCCACAAAGCTGTGCTGCCACAATTGCTGTGATTTCTTGTTTCCTTCCCTTGCAGGAAATGCTGCTCCCCAGCTGGGCCCTGCCATCCTTTGTTGTGTCACTGAGGAAGAGGATGTTGATGGGATTCATTAAAATTTGAGCTTGGCCTTCTGAATTTTAGGGATTTTGATGCTTGCAGAGAAGAATTTTGGCTGCTTTCTGGCTTCTCAAAGACCTTGCTGAGTTCTGCAGAATCAGTGCTTCACCCTGGGCTCTCCACATCAGCTGGAAACCAGCCCCAGCTCTCTTTGCCTACAGAAACTTTGGAGTGAGAGTGGATTTTGATGATTTTTATTCCTCCTCTTAATTTCTTATTGCTTCTTTAATTCCTTCTGTCTGCACCTGGAGGTGCCTTGGCCAGGCAGGGAATGGAGGCTGCTGCTGGTTAATGGCTGACCCAGGACATTTTTGTTGCAAAGCTCCTACAGGCACAAAAACAAACAAAAACAAAAAAAACAAAAAACCACAAAATTCTGTACTAAAAATCATTTTCTCAATTTCTTCCCAAACCATTGGTGCTTTTTTTTGGTTAGGATGGCAATCTGTGCAGCCAGCTCTGGGAGCACTGTGCCATTTCTGCCAGTCCCCGGAGTGGGTTTAGGTTTCACCATGAGATTATTTCTGACGGGGGCAGGAAGGATCTCGTCAGGAAGCCAGCACTTCACCGAGCCACTCGTGTGTTTGATAACCTCGAAATTCACGGGGGAGCTGAGCTGAGGCACCTGCTCAGCCTCCTCCTCGCACCACGGAAATTAATGAATGACAGACAGCCAGAGGTGTCAGGTCACACCACGAGCGTGTGGCAGCACCCCGAGGTGACACCGGGTGATCCCCAGAGAGCAGGGCAGTGCCGGTGAGCTCGGGGTGTGATGTGAGGATCTCCCTCCTGCCGGGGTGTCCTGCCCCGATCCCAGCTGCAAACACCTGCCCAGGAGCTCCGTGCCCGGCGAGGCTCCGGCAGCTCCAGGCTCTGCCTTTCGGGGAGCCTGCGGCTCTTCCTCACCCTCCTCCTCCTCCTCCTGCTGAACTGGGGGATGCTGCGATGCTCTGGCGCTTCCCCCTGGGCTCCGCAGCCTCTCCAGGAGTTGCCGGGGAGGACGGGAGTGTGTGAGCGAGCAGGGGGCGATGCCGAGGGGAGGGTCCTGCCCACGGAACCCCGAGCAGACCCCGCTGGGTGAGGGCTGGGCAGGTTCGGTGTGACATAACCGCGGCGGAGGGGGGATTTGTGGCGGGGGAAGAGAGAGAGACACAGACACAGACAGAGAGAGAAGGGGAGTGCGCAGCTCCCGCCGCCGCTATCAGAGGCAGCATCTGGCAGCTCCGGGGGAAGCTCCCGGCTCTCCGCTCCTCCGCCCCGAGCATCCCGGACCTCCAGCACCGATTGCCGGCGGTCATGGCAGCGCCAAATGGGTTTATTTCTCCTCCGCCTCCCGTTCCTCTCTCCCGGCAATAATCCACCCGAGGGCTTTTTCTTCCCCCCGCCTCCCTTTCCGTCACGCTCTTTTTGGATGTGCGGAGAGGGGAGGAAAGGGCGTTCTGGACGGGGCGAGTTTCGCTGGGCGGCTTTTGGCGGCGTCATTTAAAGAGGAGCCGGAGGAGCCGGCGAGAGGAAGAAAGAAAGAAAGCAAGAAAGAAAAAAGGAAAAAAAAAAAAAAAAAAGAGAAGAAGCACAGAGCGGTGTCGGTGGGAGGAGGAGGCGAGCAGAGCAGAGCTCGGGCAGCAGCAGGAGGAGCCGGGCGGGTGCGCGGAGCTCCCGCGGTGGCCGGAGCGGGGCGCGGAGCGGCCGCGGGTGCGGACCATGGGCTGGCGGCTGCTGCTGCTGGCCCTGGCGCTGGGCGGCCGCCTGGCCGCGGCTCAGAACGACACCGAGCCCATCGTGCTGGAGGGCAAGTGCCTGGTGGTGTGCGACTCCAACCCGGCCCCCGACGCCAAGGGCTCGTCCTCGTCGCCGCTGGGCATCTCCGTGCGGGCGGCCAACTCCAAGGTGGCCTTCTCGGCCGTGCGGAGCACCAACCACGAGCCCTCCGAGATGAGCAACAAGACGCGCATCATCTACTTCGACCAGGTGAGCCCGAGGCGCGGCGGGCTCGGAGCGACCCCCGAGCATCATCAACAGGTTCTGCTCCCCTCGCCTGCATCCCGGCCCGGAGCTGGGAATCCGCCCCGAGGAATAGGGGCAGGGCAGGGCAGGGCTGCGGAGGTTCCCCCGTGTGCCCCCCGGTCCCTCCGCACCCGCAGCCCCGGGAGAAGCCGGCACCGAGCCCGGGGCAGCGGTGGCACCGGCGGGTGGCATCGCCCCGAGGGGCTTGGGGACAGGGGGATCTCGGGTGCAGCCTGGGCAGGGTTTGTGCGGCTTTTGGGAGGGAAAGAAGAGAGGATTCTAAGGGGAAAATCCTGAACTTTCCCAGCGCAGTTCAATGGGCAGCTCCGCTGGGCTCAGCATCAAAATTAACGTGCAGATACCGACACACATTTTAACCCCAGCTCCCGTCCTGGGGGGAGAACAAACTCCTTGGGACTGATGTTCCTCTCGTTCCCACACGCTGCTGCAGCCAGCAGCGAATTGGCTCCACAGCTGGAGCCAGATGTGCCGCACAGCTCAGTGCTGGCGCTGTAAATGACCCCAAAACTCCCAGGATTGTCCCAGAGGCTCCCGAGGGCTGCGCCTGGCACTGAGGAGCCTGGAAATAGCAATTAGAAACAAAGCATGATTAGGTGGGAAGAGAGCAAAACGCAGTCATGACAGAGGATGTGGTGATGCACTCATCTCACACCTTCCCCTCCCTGTTTAATTAAACCCAAATCATTATCGGTGCTCATAAAAACAACCAAAGGCTCCCAGGTTTTGCTGGGATGTGCCAGGAGCTCCAGGAATTCTGGCTGTGAGCGGTTCATGTGGTCCTTGCTCACACCTGGCTCTTTGGGAAGGCAGGGTTGGCTTGGTCTCAGCCAAAAGCCATGTGCCACCCCCAGATTTGGTGTTTCCTTGTCATTTTGGGGGAATCATGAGCAAAAATGCCCTCTGAAAAACATGTGTGGAAGAAAGGACTTGAGGGTATGGTATAATAGCAAAATAAGAAATAATTCCCATTTTAGTTCATCTGTAGTAAAATTATCCTATAAATACAAATAAATACCCATTTTATGAGTTACATCAAAGTAATTGAGAGAAAAGGAATAAACCAGCTTAGATGTAGATTAAATTTTTCCCATTTTTTTCCTGAAGTTACCAATCTGTATTTTTCTTTAGCACTCACTCCCTGTTCTAACCCCCACGCTGCATTTTTCTGTTTGTAGATCCTTGTCAATGTGGGCAATTTTTTCACGCTGGAGTCTGTCTTTGTAGCGCCACGGAAAGGAATTTACAGCTTCAATTTCCACGTGATTAAAGTCTACCAGAGCCAAACCATTCAGGTATGTTGATGTGTACGATTGTAAAATCTTTATGTAAACTCTTCAGTTAGGACAGAATATTGACTGAGCACTTCATATGATTTTAAGGAAGAACAGCTTCATTTACAGCAACCTGTGGTGTTGATTTCCCAGCAGTGGAGTCCATTCATTTCAAATGAACAGAAATAAGGCAGGATCCTCACCTCAGATAAATCATCACCACTTCCATGCCATGAATGTCTGGGGTGACATAAAGCTTTCAGTGGAATGAATGACCCAGGAGTCACACAGAGCTCTGAATTTCACTTAAACACTGCTGAAGAGACGTGTTTTACTGCAGGTTGAACTCCCTGTGTGGAGCACGAGATTTGAGTATTTTTGGAACAATTTGTGCCCTGGCAGCAGGTGCTGAGTACCTGGTTGTGCCCTCAGAGTGCTGAGGGTTGGTTATATCCCTATAGCTGTGTCTTCTAGGGAACCTTTACAGCAATTTAAACTTCTTTTTTCATCATACAATGCATCAGAGGTGTGTGATGTATTAGAGAAAAGGGGTAATTCTGCCCTTCCTTCTCTAAATTAATAGCAACAGAGCTGCCTAAATAAATTAATAATTAAAGGGGGAAAAGCCTTTAAATTCCTGAACATCCCCTCGCTGAGCCAACAGCAAATTCCTTGCAGCGCTCCCTTCATCTCCCTGCCAGGTCCTGGCAGCTGCTGTGGCACCTCCTGCCTTTCCCAGAGCTGCAGGAACATCTGTGCCTCCCCTCCTGCCCACCCCGGAGCCCTCTGAATGCTTTCCCTGCTCTCTCTCCTGCTCCTGGGTGTGGATTTAGGCCAGCCAGGCTGAGCTGGGGTGTGTTTCTGCAGGAGGAGGGTGGTGCTGGATGTTTTTGCAGTGAGTTAGAACATCTCAGGGGCTCTCTTGCAGGTGAACCTGATGCTCAATGGGAAGCCAGTGATCTCTGCCTTCGCTGGGGACAAGGACGTGACCCGCGAGGCCGCCACCAACGGGGTGCTGCTGTACCTGGACAAGGAGGACAAGGTCTACCTGAAGCTGGAGAAGGGGAATCTGGTGGGGGGATGGCAGTACTCGACCTTCTCTGGCTTCCTGGTCTTCCCCCTGTAAATCCATTTCCCCACGTTCATCCCGGTGTGGATTCCTCCTCTCCTCTGCTCCACGAAGTTCATTCTGTCATCGTGGGAGTGACGGCTCTTTGTTGCTCCCTCACGGGTGATTTGGGATCCTCTCCCTGGATTTTGGCCCCTCAGAAGCCCCACACAGAATTTTGTGATGTCTTTGGACTGAGACTAAAGCAGACAATAAATATCAGTGCTTAAGGTTACAGTCCAAAGCTGCCTGCAAGATTTATTCCCATTTCATTTCCTGGACTTACCGGATCCGTGGAAGAAATGGATTTTCTTTAACTGGTGAAAAGACTGGCACCACATCAATCACGCAGGAATTTGAGTTCAGACTTTGAGCAAGAGTTATAAGTGTGTTGCTGCCAAAGAACTGTGTGTTGATATCTTGGTCATGTTCCTGTCCTGGGCCTGCCCTGCTCCGTCCCATTGTCTCACCGAGGTCATTCCTGTTGCTAAGTGGCTGCCCTGAGCTCCCCTCTGCCTGTTGTGTGTTGGATGGTTCCCCCAAATGTTCCAGCTCAGCCACATCCAAGCCCAGCCTCCCCCAGGGGTTTTTTGGGTGTGGAAGGGGTTCTTCTTCTCCCCGTGCTGATTCCTCAAAGGAAAAGCAGTTTGTCACCATTCAGGGTCAAAGGTGCTCACTCAGGCACAGCTTTGCTGAACAGCTTTGCCCTGCAGGACACCTCACACTCGTTCCTCGGTTTTAATTAACTTGATTGACAATTTCTGCTTTATTCAGCTCCTGAGGGATTCCTTCCTTAGACACAACCACTTTGTCAGCTGGAGATGAGATTCCCCCCCCTTTGTTTGTATTTGTGTGTATTTTCCAACCCTTCTGTTGTGTTTAAGGTCTTCTCTGGTTTTGCCTTAACTCCCCAGGTGTGTCAAATTTTAGATCATTTGTTCAACCTGAAATCCAAATATCTGGTACCTAACTTGGTACAAAAGCTTCCCAGCTCTTTGTACAGGTCATGTGAATTCATAAACTTATTTATTATCTCTCATAATAAAGATTAACATATGTTAGCTGAATTTTTCAACCTTCGGATTTTAGGAGTCACTCCATACTATTTTTTTATTGAATATAATTATTATATGCAAAGTGGAAGCTTTTGGGATTCACAGAAAATATCCCAGGAGGCAGAAAAAACTGCCATGAGTGCGTCTGGCAGAATCCTGGAGGCAATCAGAGTGATCTAGAAATAACCTATGCATTTTATTTAAAAAGTAAAATTTAGGCAGAAAATCCTGGCCTCGTTCAAGTTGGTGTTAAGAATCACATTGATTCCAAAGGATTTGGGGTGAAACCTCTGCTTTAGGTCCTGCCGTCAGCACCAAACCCCAGTGCCACCAGACTGAACATGGAATAAAGTGATTTTCACATGAGCTGCTGAGGAAACCTTCATCCCTCGTGCCCCAGAGTGAATGGATGGATCTTTGTGCCTTGCATTTCGTGGAGGATGTGGTTCTGAATTAAAAGTTTCTGTGTACTTGAAGATGTTTGTGGGTGGAAGCATCTGCAGCACCCTGAGAGCTTCCCTAAAAAAGCCAGTCTGGGCTGGGATTTGCTGCTTTTGGGATCTGTTTCCAATCCCTTCCCTTCCTGGCCAAGTGCAGTGTGTCCTGTTGATATTTCACTGGTTGCAGATCTGATTCGTGGTTGGTGCCCCTGGTAAAAATATCAGGGAATTTTTGGCGCAGCTTTGTGCCCAAATTCCTGATTTTGCCTCACCCACCACACCCAGGATATTTTTTTGGGCTGTTTCAGGAGGGTTGGTGGAGTGCAAAAGTCAGATGGGAGGTGATTTTTTACACAGTTTTGCTCCTGTACTGACCACTGGGGAAGAAGTGGAAGGACCTGAATGATTCCCATTGCTGAAAAAATTCTTAAAAAATTATAATGACCAATCAAAATGTGTTACTGCTGTACCCCCAAAATGTGTGTATATAAATATCTGTACATCTCAGCTGCCTGGAATTGCAGATCATAGTTTGCATGACGTTATAAAGAGGTCACTTGTCCTGAGAGTTTATTTCAGATGGGACCGTTGGTATTTTGTATAAAACTGGTAAATTCTGCCATCTCCCCCTGCCCATGGATATATCTGTAATGTAAAAGAAATGTTGCTACTGAGACAGAAGAAAAAAAATGGCATTAAAGGTGTCAGTATAATTTCTGAATGATTAAATGTATCTAAGTTCTTTAATTTGGGTTAATTAGCACCCAGCAATAACCCTCAGCTACCCCAGCATTGCTTTGGTTGCCCCTCAGCAAAACATTCCTGATTTCTTCACACATTAATGCTTATTTAAACTTGAGCTGTTGTTATATATATATATATATATAATAACTGATTTATTTTATTATCAGCGATTTCTTTGTGAACGAGATCAGGATTGTTACTTTTTTACCTGGTTTATTTGTATTTTATCCATATTTTTTTTGGTGAAACTAAGAGGAAAACCCCTCTCTATTTTCCTTTCACTCCTCAGTGATGTAAATGTTGATAGAGCCAGGTCTCCCTGCTCACCTCTGTTCATCCAGAGTGGAAATCTGCTCTGTCTGTTGAATCCTCTGTGCTGTGCAGAATTTGGGCTGCACAAGCCAAAAAACTGCAGACCCCCAAAAAACTGCAGAGCCCCAAAAAATCCTGTTCAAAAGAACTTGGTGGCAAAAGTATTTCTGAAAAGGCACCGAGGCAGCTTTGAAATTTTCACAAGCTCTTTTGTCTCTACATAAAAAGGAAAAACCAACTTTGAAACAGAGAGAAGCAAAACATATTCCTTTTATTTTTTTTATGTTACATCATTTTCTAGCAGTGTCTGAACATTTTATGGGTGTTAATCCAATCACTTTGGCCTTTTCATGGCTGAGCAAGTGTTGTAACCTACTGAGAAATTTGGGAACAGGGTTTGGGAAGTGATTCCCAGCTGCCAACACATCCTGGCCTCATTCAGTTTGATGGATCAATCCTTTTTATTTGAGACATTTTTTAAATACAAAGGATGGTTCTGGAGTAAATGGAGTTCTGCTGAATTTCCCCCTTCCATATTCTATCCAAACACCATTCCCAGAAGGATGAAAGCAGTGAAAGAGTTTGAAATGCCTGAAGAATTCCCCCATCAGCTGCCAGCTCTTTGTTTAAGCCCTGGAGGAACACATCTGCACACAGAGCGTTTTTACAAGCAGGTTTTAGGACAGAGAAATAAATGCAAGCAGCTCTTTGTCACAACCACACCAAGGAGCTGAGCCATTAATGTGAAATATGGGCTGAAAAAACCAGAAATTTTCCTCCTTTGTGTTCTCCTTCCTTTTGGAGAGGCTTCTGAGCTGGGAACACCTTTTACCTCAGCAATTCCTGTTTCCCTTTATATTGTAAGAGCTCTTTAAAATATTCAAACTCTTTGTCTTCTCAAGATAACATCACCCAGAGAACTCAATGGAAATAAATGAAGATGCCCAGGGACTGAATTTATTGGCTGGCACACACCACAATAACTTTTTTTTTTCTTTTTTTGTGCTCTTGCTGTCCGGGCAGAAAAGGCTCCTTTGAGAAAAGAAAATTGTCTCAGACACTCAGCTGAAGTTATTTATCTCTGGCTGGTTGGGAATGGGGAGGGGAATAAAGCCCTCTCCAACCCTTAGGGGAATTAATATAAAGAATGATGATAAAATCAGTCTCTGTTATAAAATTGATGATGAAAACAATGGGGAAGAGTCTGTTTGTGTGAGCTGTGGGCTGAGGGAAGTTGTGATCACTGTTTTAACCCTCACTCTTGGAGGGA
The DNA here is from genome assembly GCA_013398995.1 of Alaudala cheleensis. Taxonomy (NCBI): domain Eukaryota; kingdom Metazoa; phylum Chordata; class Aves; order Passeriformes; family Alaudidae; genus Alaudala; species Alaudala cheleensis. The sequence goes on along the minus strand of VWYE01016857.1, from coordinate 39,741 downwards.
AGGGAAAAGCTGCATCATTTTTAACAGGTTCTTCTCCTTCCCCTCTTTCCCCCCATTTTCCTTCTGCCTGGTGCTTCTTCTTTGCTGCAAAGGAACAAAGTGATGTGAGATGATCTAAGGAAGGCTCATTTCTGGATGAGCAGAGGATGAGGTGGAATTTTTGGTTGGTTTTTTTTTTGGCAGTTCTTTTTTGGTTTTTTTTCCCTGATATCTGATGTGGGGGAAATACCCAAGTATGGGGTGAGAGAGGGAAAAAATAACAAATAATTCAATTTCAAGACAATCTTCTCCTATTATTTACTTCACTGAATGACCAAAATCTGTTTATTCACACGTTTTCTGCAGTGCCTGACTCTGATCCAGCCACCACCTTGTGGCTGAAGGAAGAGGAGATGTCCAAGTGCAGTGGGGAGCTCTGGAGGTGAGGAAATAAAGCAGCTTCATCCCTGGATCCCCTCGTGTGCTGGATCCATCCCCTCAGCCCAGCTGGGGGTGGGCAGGGGGCAGAAGGAGCTGGGAATGAGGAGGTTTGGGAATTGCTGATCTCACTGGTGTAAGTTTTTTGAATCCTTTGAATTCAGGATGAATGTGGTGTGAAAAAGGAGTGGGTACCATGGAGTGTTCGAAAATTAATTCACTTTAATGAGAAAATAAATGAGGGACATTGCCCAGAAATCCAGCTCTGCATGGGAACAAACCCCACAGGACAGAAATGGGGGAGGAGCCACCAAATATGGACTTGGGGGTGGAGCAACACCAAATATGGGACACAAGCGACCAATAAGGGAAGGGAACTGGGGTTAATTTGCATACTAACCCCAAAGGCTCTTGGGAGGAGGGTTTAGGCTCACCCTGAGCCTGGCTTGAAGCTGGAGCCAGCTTTCCTGGAGCCCTGCTCGCTGCCAAAATCAATGTTTGGAGTTCAATTTTCTCCCTGTCTTTGTGCAAGGAAGTCTTGCAGTGAACAAAGGGTGTCCCCAACAAAGGGTGTCCCCAACAAAGGGTGTCCCCAACAAAGGGTGTCTCCAGAATTGGCACCACCTGAAAATAAATGTCAGGAAAAACCCAGCAAGGCTCGATTTCTCTGAATTGAACATTTACAATTAAGCAGCAAAATGAATTAAAATAAAGATTTTTTTTTCCTGTGCTCTGCTTGAGAACTAAATGTAAAACAGCAGAACTGAGAGATGTGTGGTCAGTGCCAGAGTTGGGGCATTTTCCTCCTCCCAAACACCTGAGCTGCCTCCCCAAGGCTCCCAATTTTAATTCTACTCAAAACCATTCCTGACCAGGAAATGCCACTGGGATTCAATTACTGTTTGCAAAATGCAGATGAATAATAAAAAAATTAAAAAAAGAGAATTTTTACATTCTCAAATGGAAGTAGAGAGGTGTTTTGCATCCAAAAGCCTTCATATTTAATTTAAAACTCATTTTTATTTGGAAGAATAGAAAAGGGAAAGAATTGATGGTGAAATAAAAGATTTGAGCTTTTGAAATGAATGTTTGCAAATCAAACAATTAAACTGCTCCGAAGTATTTGGTTTCTTTGTCACCAGAGTTTAATTTAGGGAAAAAAATAATATTGTTTTGAAATTTAGTCAGTTTTTTTGGTTACATTTTCAAATCTCTCTCTTTTGTTTATTTCCTTTTCTTTTTTTAGACATAAAACAAACATCTTCCCACAATCTTTACCTTCATCCCCTTGATTGATTTTCTAAAGCACACAGAACTGGCTGCTGAAAACCCTGCACAAAGATTTCATAAACTTGCTTTCTGTTCATTTTTTTCATTTCAGAATTTCCATCTTTAATGTCATGGAGAGTGCTGATTTCCCTTCAGGGGGGATCAAACATTGTGGATTTATTCTGCTGATAAAATCCAGATCACATGAAGCTCACCTGGTTTAATGATTTCACCTGAGCCTCATCCCGGTGTTCAAGCCCAGGGAAATTTCCAGGAAGATTTTGGACACTTTAGGACCTGGGTGTGCAAGAAAAGGTCCAGGTTTCACACAAAAACTGATTTTCTTTGTGCCTAAAACCCACCTGCACCTTCACCCTCAATCACTGCTTCATGATCTGATGGTGGTGGCCAGTTAATTTCATTTGTTTATTAAAGATTTCCATTAATTGCAATTCTGGTGGTCTTGTGAGACCCCCCAGAACTGGCTAAAAGTGTCACCAGCCCCTCCAAAGCTGGGGAAGAAGGAGGATTTCATTCAATCCTCCCTTTCCCTTTCCCTTTCNAACTCTATCTTCCAAAAGCTGATTTTGCTTCATAGCAGCACATTGCCACTGTCTTCCTTGTTTACCTGGAGAAGGATGTACTTGGAAATTCCTGACTAGGCTTGGTGGAAGAGTGGTGGAGAAGAGTCTCCTCCCTTTCCCTTTCCCTTTCCCTTTCCCTTTCCCTTTCCCTTTCCCTTTCCCTTCCTTCTCTGTGGACTTTTTAGACAACCACAAATATTTTGAATCAATATTGAAACACTGATAAACATTCAGCAGTTATTGGTACAAATTAACCAACTCAGCTCAGTTACCCAACACGATGAAATTTGGGAAATTCCTTTCCCTTCCCTTCCCTTCCCTCCCCCTCCCTTCCCTTCCCTACCCTAGAAAGGAAAGGAAACAGCCCAGCCTAGGCTGTTTGTGGGTATTTTCAGTAAGTGGTTCAGTAGTGGGCACAAATCTCCATACCCAGCTCCACTGAACAGGATGGGAAGGGAACTTGCTCACAGACACACTGGGAGTGTAACAGTTTGTCTGAACAAAACCATGCACTAAAACTCCTGTCTCGGTGTGGTTGGAAACTTTGCAATATATCAGGAGAAATCCAGACAAGAGGGCAGTTCCCAGAGAGGCACTACAATGGCNTTTCCCCTTTTCCCCTTTTCCCCTTTTCCCCTTTTTCCTTTCCTCACCAGGAAAATGGAAGAACTTCCAGGCAGGAGCTGCAGGTGGAAGTGCTCAGATTTCCAGCCAGAAAACCCCAGATCTCTTTAAGGACACCCCATTCCTCATTTCCCTGAGGGAAATAAACTCTGGCTCGTTTCCTGAAGTCCAAATAATGAAAACATTTGAAGGATGAACACCTAAAACACGGGAATGCTGAGGAACACCAGGGCAGTGTAAGAAATGAATTCACCAGCAGCATCGAGTGTTTTACTTTTTGTGGAGTGTTTAAATGGATTTCTACAGAAATAATAAAGGTTTCTGGAGGAGATAACTGCAAACCCATCTGTCTTTGTTGCCTGGAATTCAATAGTGGCTCAGGGAGATGTTCTGGGCTGTCTCTGCTGCAAACCCTGATTCAGGGGGCAGCATCCAGCTGTCAGCTCCTTTTTGGGCAGGAATGATTTCCCTCAGCGAGCAGGGGGAGCTGCTTTTGCTCAGGTTTGTGAGGCAGCGGAGGGTTCAAGCTCTGCTCACACACCAGGGGCAGGAAATGAGCTGGGTTTAAACACCAGCCTTGCCCAAACCCAAACCCCTGGGTCTGTATGAGCTGGGTTCAATATTCTGCACACACACACCTGGTGGAAAAGGGGTTTTTTGTGCTCACAGGTGCCAGTCCTGGCTCAGTCCTGGCTGAAATGAGGGTTCCCCCAGCCCAAAATAACAACTGTGAGCACCTCCAAACTCTGAACTCACCCTGAGATGAGACATTTCCCTGATCTGAGGGGTCACAGGGAGAGGCTGCTCAGCACAGCAGGACAAAATGCAGCAAATACATTTGGTGGAAAAAAAAAAACAAAGGTGGTGGTTCATAATATTTAATTTTTTTAGATTTTTTACATGCAGGAAAAAAGAGCAAAGCCTGATGTGCAACAGCAGCTGCAAAACTCAGAAAAATAACATTCAGAAAGTCACAACAGGAACACAGACTAAATAAATAACTAAATAACTAAATAACTAAATAACTAAATAGCTAAATAACTAAATAACTAAATTTTGATGTCTAAATTAAATATATAAAAATTATATGAATATATAAAATAATGAAATAAGATAACAAATAGATAAATAAAAATTAGAATAAATAAATAAAGCTTAAAGAGTAAATAAATCAATAACTCTTTGTGCACTGCAGGTTGTACAAAGCCAGGGCTAAAGCCACGAGCTGAGTTTTGTCCTCTGTAGTAAATCTGAGTTTAAGGNGGAGGGTCCCCACAAAGCCATAAGTCAGCATCATTTTCCTGCTGCAGCTGATAACATTTATTGCTAATTCTTTAAACCCTTCTTTAAAAGAAAACAAGTCTGCAGCCTGCACTGCACCCACAGGAATAATCTTTCTTTCCCTCAGTTTGGTAATTCAATTGTCACTTGTAAACTTGTGCAGCTGCAGCAAAAAAAAAAAAGAAGAAAAAAATTCTGCAGTCAACTCCAATCTATCTTGAGGAGAGTAAAAAGTGCTTACCAGCACTGGTGTAGTAAATCCTGGCTGCTTTATTAAATAAATGTAGAATTTCACTCAGGAGCCTTAAGGAAGACGAGTTTTTTTAAGTATCTGAACAATTGAGCACGTTCTGAAAGCTGAATAAAGATGGATTGAATTTGGGAGTGAGATATAAACTGATGACAGACCAAATCCTGCTTCAAGGGACTTGAAAAATGTGGCCATTATTGATGTGTGTGAATGGTGAGAGGCAAAGCAGGGGAAATGAGGATCCCAAATCCTTCTGCCACTGGAAAAACAGAGTCTGAACATCCCAAAAGGTATTTATAGGTGTGAGTCACATCTTGAGGGGGGTTTACATAACCAGCACACACAAAGCAGGACAGATCCAGGAGCTCACATCCAGAGCTAAAGTCTGAAGAGATTTCCTGGATTTGGGTTCAGCTCCTTCCCTGTCTGAGCTGTGCATCTGCTCCACTCTGCACTGCAGCAGCAGCAGCAGGGATTTTCCAGGGACAGGCAGAGCTTTCAGGAGGAATTTGAGGTGCAGGAAGCCCAAGGAAACTCCTCTTGCAGGGCTGGAATTGCTCCCAGGTGGAACCTGCCCCCTCTCACAGGGCTCTGGGCTCCAGAGACAAAATCTGGGTGAATCACCTCAATATTCATCAAAAAACCCCCAAATCTGCTGGTTTTTAGCAAAGGAAAGGGTGTGACAAGGTGATAAATATCCAGCCCACCTCTCCTGAGCTCTGTGTCCAGAGGGTTTCGGAACAAAGTTTGATCCTTGGGAATGTTCCTGCAGCACCAGGATCCTCCCACTGACCTGTGGGATTTGAATAATTTTATAGATTTTTTTTAAGTCTAAACTCATTTATCATCTCTAACAACTCCTGTTTTTTTATTTTCCCAAATAACCAAGCACAGAAACACCAGCATGGGGTGGGCTACAAAATACACAAATACCCTTTAATTGTGTTAAAGGAGCTCCCTTAAAATTCCTGCAGGCATTGGGAGCACACAAATCCCCTTGGCTGAGTGAGAGGAGTGGATGCCACTCACCTTTGAAGTGGTTGAGGACTGGATTTTTCATGTATTTATGAACAAAATTGGTTTTTAGAAGTTTATTCTTTAGCAGCAGATGAGGAGTCCCAGTTTGGGCTCAGCAATGTTGGTGTGGGTGAAGTGGAGATGCTGCACTGCTGGGGACTGGCTCCAGCAGCATTAATTCACTGAGCTCCAAGGTCTGGAACACAGCCCTGAACATTAAAATGCAGCTAAAACACAAATCCAGAGACAATTATGGATGGCTCTCATTAGTGGCTGTAGGGCTGCTCTCAATTCACCCTGTTTTCAATGGGAGGGAGATCCTGGGCAGCTGCAGAACTCAAAATGAGGATCTCAGATGGGACAGGATTAAAATCACCTTCATTTAGGGCAGTTCTAAATTCAAACCTCATTTCTGCAGGAGATCTCATTAAAAACTCCCACCCTGAAAACACCCAAGTGCTGGAAGGAAAAGCAAAATGTAAAACACCAACAATGCATTTTCTTTTTTATTTTCTCTTTGGAGCTGGAGAATTTTGGGGTTGGTCACAGAGGAATGAGCAGCAGAGAGCACAGGGGTGTTTCTTTACCCCCAGCTACCCTGGGCAGTGAATTTTCCAGCTTTGGGGGGATTTTTGGGGCAGAACTGACTGAGAGTCTGGGATTGCAAACACAGCAAGTCAAGGTGAGTGTGTGAGGTGACAAGAACCTGCTACTGGTTGGAGTTTTTGTTAAATATGATCTCAAGTGAGAAAATTTCTGCTTTATTGCATTGGTCTGGCCAGAACTGACTCAACAGATGATCTATGGATCCAACAAACCCTGAAAATGAAAAGTTCTTGCCTGATATAGGCACCTCCTCCAGAAAATGGTACAAATTGCAGAGGGATGTGTGGAGAGAGTCCTGAATTTCAGATTTCCAGAGCTGGGCTGA
>VWYE01016857.1:0-20269 GCA_013398995.1 Alaudala cheleensis | reverse complement strand
CCAGCTCCTGCAGGAATTGTCCAGCTCCTGCAGGAATTGTCCAGCTCCTGCAGGAATTGGCCAGCTCCTGCAGGGATTCTCCAGCTCCTGCAGGAATTGTCCAGCTCCTGCAGGAATTCCCCAGCTCCTGAGCCAGCTCTGTTGATGGACATTGATTCCCTGCACGGTTTTCCAGCCCAGACAAACCCCTGCAGCCTGGTGCTGTCCCTAACTCCCTATGAACAGCAATCCCTGAATGCTCAGGACTAAAACCCACCCTCCTTCCTTCCCTCCAATGCTCCTGGTGATCCCCAAACTCTGAGGAATTCCCAGATTCCCTGGCTAAAGGACCATTCCTGACCTCTCCTGACTGATACCTGGTGTTTTTAGACTTTCCAAGCTGTTTTTAGACTTTCCAACCTGTTTTCTCCAGGTCACAGATTCCCCCGTGTGGATTTTTCAGACCCTGAGAGGTTTCACACCCCCTTCCTCAGCACTTTGACCCTTGCAGTGCTCCCAGTTCTGCTGCTGCAGATCCTCCCGTGCCTGAGAAACGCCCACTGGGGCTTTTCCCACTTTTTTGGGTAAAACTGGAATCAAACAATGGGAATTCTGAGCAGGCAGCAGAGAAGGACAGATGGATTTGCATAAACCTCCCACCCCCCCTCAAAACACGAGGGTTTCCTTAGGGAAAAATGAGGGAAAACATCCCTCAGGCAAATATCCCTGCCAGGGTTTGTGTGACTTTGCAGGAGCTTGTGGTGCCTGGAATACAAAATGGGATCCTGCCTGGAAAGCCAGAGAATTCCTTGGAGATTTGAAGGTAAAACAGGCAGTGAAGGAATTTTGCAGTAGTTACCTGACTCAATACAACATTCAAGCATTTTCAGCAGAATGAGCTTTTCCATTCCGTGCTGTCAAACCTTTGGAAAGCTGAACAATCCTTCAGCAAATGTCAGCAGCAAAAAAAGCACAAATCCCAGTTTTTATGAAACCACCACACGCTCATCAGGTTGAACACCGGGTTTTGATTGTGTGGCCGGGATTTTTTGGGCTGATTTGGCATTTCAGGTGCAGGAATTCCTTCTCAGGCAGAGCCTGAAGCTCAGCCAGCACTTCCAGGAGGTGCTGCTGGGAGCAGGGACAGCAGAACTTGTGGAGCTGCAGAGCTGATCCCCCACAGATGGCTGGGGCTCCTCTCCTCCCCTGTCAGCATCACTGCTGGGTCTGTGCTCACCCAGAGCTTCCTGAGGAGCAGGGGATTGATGGAGGATCTGCCTCACGAGGAAAATAAACCCCTGGCCACGTTCCCCACTTTCACCTCGTTTCCTCCTTTTGATGCACCTTGATTTTCTCAGGTGGAGGGGTTTTGGTGCCAACAGCCCCAGCTGGCAGCAGGGAAATGCTGGATCCTGGAGCCGAGCAGGGAGGGCAGGCACTGGGAATGCCTCCCTCGGGGAGCTGGCACAGGGAAACCCAGAATAAATCAAGTTTTGTTCCTTTCCTTTCCTTTCCTTTCCTTTCCTTTCCTTTCCTTTCCTTTCCTTTCCTTTCCCTTTCCTTTTTTATGTTTAAAACCAGAAAATAAAGTTTTATTTAATAACAAACCCCTTTGATTTCTTTCTGTAAATTTAACAGAGAAGTCTGTTAAATTTAAACAATGAAGGTGTTTGTGGGGGTTCCTTTTCCCCACCAGGGAGGATGGAGATGGAGGAGCTCAGAGGAATCATTGGGGTGTTCCTGGCTGGGATATTTTTGCTCTCTCTCCGTGGNGAGGATGGAGATGGAGGAGCTCAGAGGAATCATTGGGGTGTTCCTGGCTGGGATGTTTTTGCTCTCTCTCTGAGCAAACCACGAGGCCTTTGTGGAGCTCTGAGGTTTTCCAGCTGTGGCTGTCCCACAGATCAGCTTTTGGCACGTTGCTGTAGCTGCCAGCCCGATAAATCTGTCCCTTTGGGAATATCCTGGGCTTCACTGAGAGATCCACAGCAATGAGCCATGGTCTCACCCCCCTGTACATCAAACAGTCATTCCAAGCACTCAGTGCACAGAATGGTTTTTAAAACAGCACCAGCCCAAAGCAATGATTCTGGAAATAAATGTAACCAATCTTTAGTCTGTCTCAGACTGAAGTCATTTGTGCTGTGGCAGGAATTTCTCAAATGCACCCAAAAAAAAGCCAACTCTGACACAACCTGGCAAACTCCAATTACTTGTGATACTCTGCCCGTTTTGGTTTTGGGGTTGGTTGTTTTCAATTCCCTGACAAAAACGTGATAAAAGTTCTGTTTCCTGGCCACCAGCGCCGCTGACTCCTGTACCTCATCATCTCTGTGATTCTGCAGAGAGACAATTCCATTACTGCAGAACACCAAGGGAACAAAAACCTGCAGCCCTTTGTCCATCCCCTCTCCATTGCCTTGGAAACCAGGAGAGATCAGCAGGGCAAACTGGGGGAGATATGGAATATCCAGAAGGGTGGGAATGCAGCTCAGGTGTTCCTGCTGCTGGGACAAAAGCCAGGAAATTTGTGTGTCCCAGGACAGAGGTGTCAGCAAATCCCTCCTGTCGAGGTGAACACTGCAGGGACACGGCCCTGGATCATTCCTCATTCCTCATTCCCAGCTTTATCCCGCTGGGATGGGCACAGGGAGCTGCTGCACCATCCTACCCATGTTCATGGAATCACTGAGGCTGGAAAAACCCTCCCAGTGCACCAAATCCAGCCTGTGCCCCATCCCCACCCTGTCCCCAGTGCCACATCCAGGAATTCCTGGGACACCTCCAGGGATGGGCACTGCAAACCTCCCTGGGCAGCTCCTTCAATGCCTGGCCACCTTTTCCATGGGGAAATTCCTCCAACGAAGTGTAAATGTGTCGTGTCTGGGATCCAGAGCTGCTGCCGTGGCACCGGGTCCGTGAGGGAACAATTGAAAGATACAAATAAATCAGGAGTTTGGAGCCTCGGGGCTGTCTCTTGTCCCGTTCCTGTTTGTCCTGGGCAGTTCCTTCAGTGCCTGGCCACCCTTTCCATGGGGAAATTCCTCCAACAAAATGTAAATCTATAAAGTCTGGGATCCAGAGCTCCTCGGGTTCCTGCGGAAAGAGCTCTTTGTGCTCTCGCTGTCACCTGCAAAGATGCCCCGGGCTGGGAAACGCTGGAAAAGGGACAGAAAACAAACCCATTCCCTTTCCTGAGCTGCGATTCCATCAGATATTCGGCTGGAGAAGGAGCAGTGACTGGAACGGGCGCAGCTAAAAGCTCGGGATTCATTGCCGGGGGTGTTCGTGGTCACTGTAACACGTTCCTGTGCCTAAACCAGGGGATGGTGCCATCGGGGAGGGTGGGACAGCTCCGGGGAAGGTCTGGGATGGGACAATGGGACACACACCTGAGGGGTGGGCAGNGGGACAGCTCCCGTGGCACCGGGGCCGTGAGGGAAGGTCAGGGATAGGACAATGGGACACACACCAGAAGGGATGGGATTTGTGGGAATTTGCGCCAGAGGAGATGTTTGATGGGGAATCACTAAAGAAAAACCCCGTTTGCACGGTGCAATATTGCACTGGCACATCCCAGACGATGGAGCCACAACCGGGATCTGCCCAGGACAAACAGGAACGGGACAAGAGACAGCCCCGAGGCTCCAAACTCCTGATTTATTTGTATCTTTGAATTCTCCCCGGTGCCACGGGAGCTGTCCCGACTGCACCATCCCCTGGTTTAGGCACAGGAACGTGTTCCAGTGACCACAAACACCCCCGGCAATGAATCCCGAGCTTTTAGCAGCGCCCGTCCCAGTCACTGCTCCTTCTCAAGCCGAACATCTGATGGAATCGCAGCTCAGGAAAGGGAATGGGTTTGTTTTCTGTTCCTTTCCCAGCGTTTCCCAGCCCGGGGCACCTTTGCAGGTGACAGCGAGAGCACAAAGAGCTCTTTCCCCAGGAACCCGAGCAGCTCCCAATCCCAGACTTTATAGATTTACACTTTTTTGGAGCCCTGCAAGGGAAGAACTGCAAACTCATCGTTATACAGCGATATGCAAATCCCTCCTTTGTTTTCCAAGGAACCATTTAATTGTCTATTTTTCACCCTCGGATTTTCCCCAGCAGTTCCATTAGCTGACATGACAAAACGCCAGCTCGTTTCATATTTAAATGTAGGAGCAATTTGAAATAATACATCTTGACTCCGGGAGCACATTCATCTGTTATTACCCCATGAATTATGTCCAAAAGAAAGAACCTGAGCCCTTTTCTCCTGTTTGCAAGGTTGACAGAAAACTTGTATTTTCTGCACGAAATAAGGTGCTTTTGATTGGTTTATTTTAAAATTTATTTTCTGCTTTATTTTTTTTTTCCTCTTTCCCAGCTCCCACTAAAATAAAGGGTGTAGGTCTTTGTCTTTCCCCTTCCCTTCCTCTTTGCAGATTTTTCTGCTCTTTGCTCTGAGCCTCTCCCTTTCAAGCAGGCAGAAAATAAAAGGAAAAAAGAAATGTAATTACTTATATCTCTACTGATATTTCCATTGAAGCAATGGGATTTTTTTTTTGCTAACAATAGACAATAAATGAACACAGGAACAATGGGTCCCACCTGGATTTGCACTTCTGTTCCCCTGATAACAGCAAATCCCAATTCCTTTCCTATTTTTATCTCGTGCTGTCCATGCAGGTGACTCTGAAGGTAGATAATGGTTTGGCAGCCCCACCAGAAGATTCAAATCCTGGGGTTTGGAGGGAATAAATTTGGAATATTTGAAGCCTGGGTTTATTGTTTAGAGGGGGGTATTTCTCAGTTCATTCACAGCCCTGGTATTACACAAATTTAATGATTTATTTGTTAAAAAAGAACCTGCCAAGCAAAGAGAGCCCTCCCTGTGAAACTCATCCTGAGACAGAAGAGCTGCAAAAGCTCCCAGGGCTTGGTTAAACTCTGCTTGAAGTGCTCAGAATGCAAAGAGTGAGGGTCTCTGTGGGGATTCCTGTCAAAATCCAGCATTTCCAGCCTCTGTGAGTCTGGGAAAGCCCCAGAGAGGGAATTCCACAGGGAACATTGATCCTCTCACATCCCTGCCTGAGCCAAGGGCTTCCTTCCCAGGGAAACACCAAAGGCCAGACAGGTTCAGAGCAAGTGTAATGCACATGGAGAGGTGTTCTGAAAAATCCCATTCTGAAAAATCCCACTCTGAAAAATCCCATTCTGCAAAATCCCACTCTGAAAAATCCCACTCTGGCACAGCCAGGCTCCTTCACCCAGCAGCTGAAGGGGGGAATTCCCTGTGGAAAGCAAAATATTCCCTTTTTTCCCCCATCAGGACACGTTGATTCATTGAAAGTGGAACATTTTCCACATTCAAAGTAAAATTTCAGAACCATGACAGAGGGGGAACTTCCATTATTTTGTTTGTTTAATTGCCAAATCCNTTTCCACGTTCAAAGTAAAATTTCAGAACCATGACAGAGGGGAACTGCCATTACTTTGTTTGTTTAATTGCCAGATCCAGATGGAAGGACAAAATCCCATGCTGGAATTTCCTCTCTTTAGGGAACACAGACCTGATCTTCCTGTGCCTAAAAAGCATTTGGTGGCAGGGTTAACTTGGTGCTGTTATTCACTGGCCTAAATCCAATATTTGGGTTTTTCCATGCCTCCAGTGAATTGCTGAAAGCCAAACCTTCTCCCTGAATTCAGGGCTTGCTTTTCTTTCTCCTCAGAAATGATGTTTGGGTTTGATGCAGCCTCAAACATTTTAATTGTTCTCTGTTTTTTTGCTGTGCCTTGGATCCCAAAGCTGCATTTCCCATGGTCAGAACTCTCAGGATGCCCTTGGACACACGTGGCTGTCAGGAAAATAAAGGGATTTCTGCAAAACTGCTCTGTCAGTTAAAATAAACCCCCAAAGCTGTTTTCATAAACACCTGCACCATGAAACCCCTGACGAGGATGACAAGAATTCCTCTCAGCCTGCAGCAGGGAAACAGCATTTTGTTTGAATTATGAGATTATCCCGCAGTTTGACCCAAATGATTTGTTATTTGACACAAAATATCTTTATTTTGGGCTGCAGTGGGATTGCCAGGCCATGGAATCCCAGGCTGGCATTAATTGATCTCAGCTGGGCAGTGCCAGGCAGGCAGAGCATTGATTTATGATTCAGGGCAGGAGGATTCACTCCTGACAATCCAAGTTGTTATTCCAGCCAATTTCAGAAGCCCTTGTTTGGGAATTCCCACAATGAGGCAGAGCTTTGATCCCTTTTCTCATGAATGTTTGGATTTATTGGCCAAAATTTCCCCTTTATTCAGCTGTCAGGTTTTCCTCTGCTGGAGAGGGAAACACTAAATCTGATTTAAAGGTCAGAGGAGACGTGTGGCACCTGCAATCTGCCTTGGGATTGTTTTTGTGACACTAAACAGGGTTTACAAGGGGAGGAAATTGGAGGTGGTCAGCACAAGTGCCTTGGGAAAGACAATTTTCCTTTGGCTCCAAAGAGAGAAGGGAGAAGGACACATTGGGGTGGAACTCTGGGATTTCTGGAAGCCCAGGCTGAGTTCTGGGGCTGTAATTGTGGCAGCTAAACAAGGGCAAACAGCAGGGGAATGCTGCTGTGTCAGGCTCAGAGCAGCAGTCACATTCCAACAGAGCTTAATTTGGGGAGACATTTTAATCTGAATTTCCTGGAGGTCTAAATAAACTCCCACCAATCCTCTCCTGAGCATTCTCCCAGCAGAGCTTGTTATTCTCTCTCTGCATCTCCACGTCTTTTAATTCACCACCCAAACAAGGCCCCAGAAGAGATCACTTCCCTTTAAAATCATTTCACCACCACAGCCCAATATATTATCATTTTAATTAAATATGTGAAGTATAACAAGGGCCAAGATATAAATTTCCAGGGGGCTGAAGCTTAATTTTATTTCCAGCATTGAATAGGTGAAACTTGGGACATAGAAACACTCCTAATATCCCCATTTGCCTCTCAGTGCAGCCCTTTCTCTTGGGCATTTCATCAGTCACAGAGATAAAAGAAAACAATTACAAACTAACTGGGAATTCTGCAGGAGACGTTCCTTGGGAAGGAAATTGGGTAATTCACTGAGAGGAAATTTCTGTCTCAGGGAAAAAAAAAATTAAAATGTTGTCAGGCAATTTCCCTGTGCCTCGTTAAAGGAAATAGAAGTTCACTCATCATCACCATGAATTCTCTGCTCCTGATTTCCCTGCCTGGAAACTGAGAGAGGAGCAGCTCTTCCCTGAAAAAACTGAGAAATTTGGGACCTTCAAGGGACCCCTCTTGTTCCTCCTGGCGTGGAAAAAGAACTGAAATAACCCAGACAAGAGTGAAATCCATGAAAATATTGATATTCAGCTGAGAAAGGAGCTGGGAATTGAACTTTCCTCAAAGTGCTGATTCCACCTCATGAGAGACACCCAGGGAATGACTCCCCATGGATTCAGCAGCTCAGGGCAGGAAAACCCTGGGGTTTCAACCTCTTTGCTGCCCTGGAGCTGCCATTTGGGATGAGTTATCCCACCTCACCTGGACAAGCTCCAAATGCTCCTCCCCAGCTGCTCCCCTCAGCTTTCCACAAAAAACTTGATTTTTTTTGGTCTTTTACATTAAAGGAGGCTGTGGATTAAAAATAGAGTCTGAAGTGAGGAAGTGCCCATGGTTTCCAGACCAGAGCTTTGACTTTTTTTCTCTGAGGTTTCACATAAAACAAAAAGCAAACCTGAGCCTTTGATTCAAAAAAGATCAGAGCATTATCCCAGCTCAGGGCTGCCCAAGAAATGCGACACTTCAGAGATAAAGTCAGATAAAAATTATGAATTCCTTCAACCAAACAGATTTTGGAGGGTTGTTTTTTCTTTTCCCTCACTGCTTTTTTTGAAGGGTGTCTGGCAGATTAGGACAAGAAGAAAAAATACCTGAAGGGTTTCAGAAATCATGAATTGTCAGGAAATGCAGCTTTTCCATTGAGACTCCAGGGTTTGTCCCTGGGCCAGGCCATGGGGAAGAGCCATGAGAAGTGTGGAGAACTTGGACACCACTGAATTGGTGGGGTCTGAACTTTAAAGAGAAAAGAGTCTGGAAAGAAAAAAATACAAATTTTTGAGAGAAAGACAAAAATACAAATCAATCCTTGAGGTTGGGCACCTGTGGTTCTCTGAAGGAACAAATTCTGTGTGCTTTATTTAGAGGGACCACAAGCAATTAATGGACACTGAGCACCCTCAGTACTCTGAGTTCTGCATCTTTGAGGAACACAAATGATGAATTTCCTGACTCAATAGCTTCAAACAAAAGAGTCTGGGTGAAAAATGTCCAGAAGGACACGTTTAATAAGATAGCACAGAAAAGCTGGCAAGGCTTTCTCCCTACAAATGCTCTCAGCTGTAATCACAGAAGCATATCCACGGATTTACAAACTGCCATTAGTTTGATATATGGCTGCACTTCTGCCTGAAACTAAAATGAAATGTGTTGAGTTTGGCCTGAGATGAAATACTGGATTTCCAGGACTAAAATGTTTCAATTATTCCCACTGAAAAAAAATCAGGGAAGCAGCAAGGGGATAAAGGTTGTTGTCCACACGCTGACAAGGAGTGCCAGCTCCTCAGAATAATCTAATTAACATTAGCAGGAGTGCTAATTCATTAACTCATTGTGCTGCACAGAGTTATCAGGCTCTGATCTCAACCTCACTTTCACACAGTTAAGTGTTGGCCACTCTTCCACATTTCAAGCAATATTTTCTCTTAAAGAAGAAAGGGAAGGAAGGATCCAGGGAAGATCACCCAGTGGCACTTTGTGATGGATCTCTTTGCAGAGCACATGGCAAAGCTGATGGAGGGCGTTTTTACTGCACAAAAAAGCTGGTTCTGATAAATTGGAGAGGGTTTATTTCATCTGGATTTATCAAAATAACACCAGCATGGCAGAGACTTGCTGAGGGCACTTTTTAAAGCTTAGGTCTGGGAGTTGAAGGTGTTGATAAAGAGAAGGAAAATCACACACCTGGGACTGAACAATTGTGTGTTTTCTCAGCCCCTCCGGGGGTTTTCCCTGCAGCTTTGGGCTGTGGCAGCTCTGCAGAGGAGTCAGAAATCTGGATAACCCTGGGAACCCAGGCACAACCTCCAAAAAAACCTCCAGGGAATACCTGAGGAGTTAAAATTAAACACAAGGGTTAAGATTTAAAACATTGGGCTCATTTTGAAGCTGCTTTGGGGTCTCCCTGGTTCTTCAGGCTCTCCTCAAACTCAGTGAGAAGGGGCCCTTCAGAGGCACAGAGGAGCCAGTTCTGGTCATTGCTGCCAAATTTCCACCCAGGGAAAGGAAAGTCTGGCCAGGTGGGAAATACTGACACAAAACAATCTTCTCCAAACTTTTGGGGGCTGATGTTCTCCCAGCAGGAAGGTCTAAAATGAGGTTTTGAGGCAGCTGCAGTTCATGATGGATAAGCAAAGTCCCAGGATCAACAATGCAAACTTGTTGAAAAACCACTCACCTGTCTATCTCTATTTATTTGTTATTGATTATCATTAATTGCAAAGGCTCTGACTTGGGCAATATCTGACTGATGATCTTCCATTTTTCATGGGAATCATTATTTTATTCATCCAGATATTGCTGACACTTCCAGGTGCCATAACTCAGCTGCCATGCAGATCATTTCATTATCCAGCATTCACCTGGGAAGAAAAATACCTCAGGCAGGGGAACTGTGCCAATAAATATTCAATAAAATTCACATTTTGGTGGGAACTTTATTGATAATTTGCAGAGGTGGGACTCAAAGCCCAAACTCAGGCAGTTGGGAATTCAAAAGCAAAGTCTCCACCTGAAATTCCTAAACAATGCCTAAACTCCCATCCATGTTTTGGGATGTAAAATGAGCAAACTCTGATTTTCCTGGGAGATTGAGCTTCTTCCAGTCAGAGTCTGCACAGAACTTTCATGGCAGGATCTGGAGAAATAAAAGAAACATCAGAGAAATGAGAGGTTGTGGTGTTCAGTTTTCTGATGGGAGCTCTTCAAACCAGGCAGCAGCTTCAGCATCCAAACTCAAATCCCAATGTCTGCTCCAAACTCAGCCAGAATTCCCTGGGTGACCCTGGGGATGGTTTGTTCAGCCAGGAGAGCTCAGTCCCTGTCCCCTCAGTTCAAACACCCATTTCCCCTCACCCTGTCCCTGCAGCTCAGTGGCTGCTCTGAGGCTCAGGCAGCCCCTGCAGAGCAGTGAGATCCCCATCAAACCACAGAGGAAATGAAACAATCCCTGCCAGGCTCCCCAGTGCCCTCCCCAAATCCTGGCTCACCCACAGAGATGTTTGTGAACAACAAAATTAACTTTTATTGCTCCCTTTCTGTGTCTGGGTTTGCCAATATTTATTTTGGACATCACTCAGAGTGACCAGAACAGAAAAATTTGGATTAAATTGGGTTTGCTGGCCAAGATGTGAGGACACAAACATGACTGGGGCTTGTATTAAGCCATGATTTAAATAATGTTATATAGTGCAGTCTAATGAGAGAAAGGAAGGGAAAGAATTGATCTCTGTGATGCTGAGCTGTGATCTCTGGTGCTCACACAGATCCTCTGCATCCATCCACCCCCCAGGGTGAGCTGCAGCTTTCACTGCTCTGTGGGCAGGAAATTCAAACCCAAATCCAATCCAACCTGTCACTCCAGGGGTCCCAGTGGGGCTGAGCAGATGCTGAGCACCAGATCCTCACCAGGGTGGGGCTCTGAGGGGCCAAAACAGGTGTTTTGGCACCTCAAAAAATGCCTGAGTTGCCCCAAAGTGACCACTGCTGCCAACAGGAGGGGAAATAAGGCAAAGGAGGGGTCAGGATGTGGGAATGGCAGCCTCAGTCCTTGGTTAATTATGGATCCCAGCTTTGTGAAGTGGTTTTTTCCCTCCTGGTGAAGTCGTGCAGGGGGCAATGATTATAAATAATTCTTTTTGGAAGCTTTTCTTTAGCTGGGCACTGACAGTGCCCACAGCCCTGAGCCCTGGGAGTGCCTCAGGGGCTGTCCCAGCCCTGCCTCTGCTCCTGCCAGGGGCTGAAAATCACATTTTGGGGGTTGTTGATGACCATAGGTAGGACAAAGCTGAATTTTACTTTTTTTTTTCCTGCTTTCCTGGTGTCTGTTCCTGTGTCAGAGCCAAGGAGAGAGATTGAATCCAGCTCTGGTGCACACTGACCTTGGCTCTCATTGTGAAAATCTGCCAGGTAAGGGATAGCAGGGAGAAATAATTCATTTTTCTCCCATCAGCACTGTCCAGAGGCAGCAGGAAATGTATTTTTTAACACACTGCCTTGATTCTGGAGCTTTCCTTGACACGTTTGTGAAGAGGGGAGGTGAGGATCCTTGGGCAGGAATTATGTTAATATTTCCTTAACAATCCTTCAGCTGGGATTGATGTGAGAAATCAGAGGTGAGGATTTATGAAGGACTCTCCTGACAGGTCTCCTCTGCAAAAAAACAAAGAGGGGAAAACAATAAACATATTGTTAATGACAATAAGCATTAAAAATAAAGGAATAAAAAATAGAAACTTGAAAATATCTCAGAATTCTCCTGAATCCATCTCTAAGCAATTTCCCAGCAATGCACCAACAACTCCCAGTGCTCTGCCTGTGCATGGACCAAAGGATGTGGAGTGAAATAATCCCATGTAAAACATGTGGAGTAAGACTGGGATGGAGCAGAGACTGGGCAGAGCTGGAGAATAAAGCAGATATTTATTGAAAGGCCTTTAGGGTGCACCTTGGGCAGGACAAGAGGGTGACCAGGGCTGCACCCAAGGGGGACACGAAATGGGCACAAAATGGACAAAAAATGGGCACAAAATGGGCACAAAATGGGCACAAAATGGTCATAAAATGGACACAAAATGGTCATAAAATGGACCCAAAATGGGCACAAAATGGGCACAAAATGGACCAAAAATGGGCACAAAATGGGCACAAAATGGACAAATGGTCACAAGGTCTGACACTTTTATAAGTTTTGGTCCATTGGGGTTTAATTGTCCAATTCCAGCTCCAGGCTGGGAGGTCTCATCCTTCTTGTTCCTCCCTTCAGCCCAGCCTGGTTTGTGCTTTTGGGCCTGGAAGTTGTCCTTGGTCAGGGACAGGATTTGTTTTGTGTCCCTGCTCTGTGAAGAAAATTAGTATGAAGCTCAAAACTGCACCTTGAGACAGCACAGAATTTGAAAAAACATAAAAACTCAAACTTAAAGTATCAAACCAATCCCAAGTGCAAAAGGAACTGAAGAGATGACATTTATCTCACTCCAGCCTGGCCTCCTGCAGCTCTGCAGCTGCTGCAGTGAATTCCCTGAGGTTTTTTCTGGTGGAAATTCCCAAAATGCCCCCAGGGAAATGTCAAAAACCAGCCTGAGGCCTCACCCCGCTCCCCTCTGAGGGTGGGGTTTGTGTCTGGGGGCTCCCTTTGCTCCAGAGAAAGGGAAATTCCCTCAGTCTGGCCTGGAGAAGGAGCTTGTTCCTAAAATTCCCTAAGTCTGGCCTGGAGAAGGAGCTTGTTCCTAAAATTCCCTAAGTCTGGCCTGGAGAAGGAGCTTGTTCCTAAAATTCCCTGAGTCTGGCCTGGAGAAGAAGTTTGTTCCTAAACCATCTCCTCAGTGTGCAAAGGCAAATCATCCTGGACTCCTTTTATTGCTGGCTGATTTTGAGAGGAGGAGGTTGCTCTGTACAAACTCAGTGACTAATTAGCCCGTGATTTGATGAACTCAGAGCTGTGATCACTTTTACATTTCCCTGTGAGCTGCTCTGGTGAGCTGAGCTGTTCCAAAACGTGGAATTTCTGAGGCAGGGAAGCATTTTTTGGGGAGAGGGAAGCTCTGTGTGCTCTGTGCTGAGCCTGCAAAGCAGCAGCTGCACTTAAAATTAAATTAAATTAATTCAAACTTCTGTCCTGCACAGCTCTCTGTGAGTGTTGGAGCGTTGCTTTGTTTTTAATGAATTTTTTTGAGATAAAGGGAGCTTTTCAAATTATCTTTCTGCCTCCTGGTGCTCTCCTTCCTTATTCATTTTTGCTATCGTGCCTTTTTTTTTCAATTTATGTGACCAGATTAGGCCGTATCAGAGTTTTGGAGTGTATTAAAGGTGATGGCAGCAAAACACAGCTCAGTTCCTTGATCCAGCCAATAAAAGTCTCTTTGCTCATCCTCCCTTATCCCTCTGCCCTCCACACAAGCTTTAATTAAGGTGACACACACGGATCTTAACGGTATTTGACAAAAGAGTAATGAATGAAATCTCCACAATCCCCAATAAAACACTTCAGCACTGGGTTAAGTTAACTTTGGGATCATTCTGTGCATCTAAAGGGTAAAATCAGGGATTTCCCACTCAGGGAATGGGGTTGGACCAACAATTCCTGGGGAGCTGCTGTTCCAAAGGGTTTCCTGGCACAGGGCAGGGGGAGTTTTGGCAGTGCTGAACTCACACTTGAATCCAGCAGAAGTCAGGGGAGGATTTTTGGCTGCTTTAGATCCCTGTGAATGTGAAATGTGCACTTTTCCAAAGTGCTGGCAGGTGATTTTCCTTGCTCATGTAGAACCTCCTTCAATTTTCCTTTTACGGACTAAAAAAGGCAAATTTTCCTTCATTTGTAAAAAGCAGAACTATTTTTATGTATATATAAAATAGAATAATAATATAATTCTGCTTAATCATATATATTTATATATATTTAATATATCATTAAAAATCAGGAAATTTTTCCTTAAAATCAGGAAAATCTGGTTTAAATTTGTTTCCAAGGGATTGGTCAGGAAAAAGAGATAATTTGGAGAAAAGAGGTTCAATTTTGAGATACCAGTCCTGGGAATTTGGTTTTCTGAGCTCCCTTTCTGCCAAGTTTTGCTTGCTTCAGTTTTAATCTTGGAGCAAAACAGCTGCTGAGCATAAAAGTGTGTTTGCATCCATCACCCCAGAAATGTAAACAGACCAGAAGCAGTGGAATTATGAATGAAGGGTTGATTAGGAAGTGACAGGGAAATTTGTGATAATGAAGGGATGAATAGTGCTTGCTTGGAAATGTGCCAGCTACTTGCAATTCATTCTGCTGTTCTGGCAGCAGGAAAACCTGAAATTTCCTCCCCAGGTTGGAGTGCAGCTACAAACCACTCTGGAGTAAAGTATTTGTAATATTTGGTGGCTCTGGACTGGAATAACAAAAGCACAGTAGATCTTGAAGTCCTGGAAATGTTTGCTGTTAAATTTAGGTGCTGTAACCAGAGGTTTTTGTTGTTTCTAACCCTCAAAGCCCTGGGTTTCAGCAGAACTGCTCCTGGACATGGCCACAGTGAGTTTTTGGTGACAAAGCAGCTCCTCAATTCACAAAGTGGTTGCAGAGTGTTGATGGGAGGGAGTCCCAGACTCACCTGCCACCAAAATCATCCTCTGGTGGGGGTGTGAAATGAGCTCTGGGGTGGAAATTCCACTCTCAGTCAGTGGGAAGGTCCCTGTGGCTCAGAGCAGCCAGGTTTGAGTGTTCAGTCCCTGCTGGGACACTCCTGCCTGATCCTGCTGTAAATTCCCATTTCTCCTCACAGGAAGAGATGCTCAGAGCAATAATCAGAGCTGCAAAGGTGCCACAGCACGGGATTTTGGCTTGGGAAGGAGGTCTGGGGCTCAGACCCTGCCCATGAAATGAGGGAACAAAAGCCACTCTGGCCACTGAGCACACCTGCCCAGAAAAGAGGATTTTTGTGGGGCATTCATCAGTTCTGCTTCAGAGAGAGAGAGAAAAGCTGTGAAAGATGAGCTGGGGCAGTGCCAGATGCAGAAATGTCCCTGAAATCAGAAGCAAAGGACAGACACACCTGGACAGGAGAGCCCTGGTGCTGAGGAACAGCAAAAACCCCAAATCAAACCTCCAGGAAAAGCACTGGGTCAATGAAACAACTCCTTAATGCTCCTTAAACTCTACAAAATGCCCATTTCTATCTCCTGGCTGAAGTGTTTAACTATTCCCCAGTGCAGGCTGATGATTAATCAATGCCCAGCCAATCAATCTATTGAATTCAGGAGTAACCAGCACCTCACACACTTTGTCAGAGCTACTGAAGGAGAAGGATTTAAAAAAAAAAACCCATCAAATTGAATGGATCCAATGTTCCTCTCTATTACAGGCAAATTACCAACACATTGCAAAGGAAGTCTGGGGTGAGATAATTAAAATGCAAAGTTTTTCTGATTCTATGGTTCGGAGCATGAAGGAAAAGCAGGAGGTGAGAGGGTGAAGGTAAAGTATTAAAAGGAAAGCAAATGATTCATTAAATTAAAGGGCTGATTAAACTCGAAGACTTGTTAAATCTCACATTTTTCATTAGCAAACATTTCTATTTAGAGGATTTTTTTCATTTTTTTAAATTGAAGCTGTTCCAGATACAATGGGTGATTTAGGGACACTGCTCCTTTTGAAATCTTCACACTGATTAAAAAAAAATCAGACTTCATACAGGCAAAACTCCTTTTTTTTTAATGAATTCTCATTTCAGCTACAGTTTTGTCAATCCCAAATGATTTTATGACAGAAGACTTTGGTGTCACAAAATGTTAGGAATGCAATTAGGTTTTTTTTTATTTTCTCTGTGATATTCCTGAGATGTAAAGGATCTTAAAACCTGCAGGCTGAGATTACAAATTCCATGATTTATCCAGGTTCTGTGGCACTGTCAACTCTGGGCACAGTTTTGTTATTGAGATGTCTCTTAGAGGGCAAATTAATAATTGTTATTAGAACAATATTAAGAATTAATGAGGTTGCATTTAGTTGGTGCCAAGTAATTAAACGGAAAGTAATTAAGTGCTAAATATATCCCTAACTTTGAGATCTGAGCTTTTAATGTAGGACTTGTGACGGAGAGCGAGGGGAGAGAAAGAAAGAGTCAAAGTCATGGAATCTTTTCTGCTTCTGTCTTTTAATTCCCAGCCATTCATCCATTGAAACAGGCTCATTTCAGATCTCACTGTGCAGCTGACAAGCTGGGAAATTAAATCTTTTCTGAAATGTGCTGAAACTGCCCCAAAACCTCGGCCGACCTCGTTCACTGCGAGTTTTACTCAATTAAAACTGCTAAAAACACGGCTCAGACTGTGTGTGCACAACCCCAGCGATTAATTGCTGGGTGAAAAGAGGGAGCTTTCCTCAGGGGCACCTCTGCAGGCAGAATTTTAAAACATCAGGGTCCAGAATCTTTTCCCCAAGATCTCTGGTCTGTAAAATTCTGCAGAAAATCTGCATAACACTGAAGTTATTTATCTTATTCAACTTCCTGACTGATACAGCCCAAAGGCAAATTCTTGGTCCCCAGAGGTCAAAATTGAGAGAGAAAATCTGGTCCCTGGGGTGGTTTAAATTCCAGATTCCTGCCTGGTGTTTGCTGGGCAGAAACTGGAAATTTAAAATACTTTAAGTTTATTCTCCCCTTGTTCTTGGCCCAATAAATAACAGATTTTATTTATCCCTCCCAGCCAAGCACCACAGTTTGATATTTGCAGCAATCAAGTGAAAATGTGATTAATAACTAATTACAGCCACGGAGGAATTTCAATCCCAACAGCTCTGGGCTGATTTCCATGAGGATTAATCCTGCTCCAAAATCCTGGTATTTGGGAACAAAGTGCCTGTAAATCACTGCTCGTTAGGAATGCATCAGTAAATGAAAATTCACAGTGCAAAAACACACCTGTGGCAGGAGATTTGTGCCGTATTTTAAAAGTGATAAAAATCCCACCATTTTATTGATAAAACCACTCAAACTCTCTCTCTCTGTGCTTCTCTTGGGAGCTTTAAACTCAAACGACTCTGATAAAAAATGAAAGCTGCCATTGATTTATTGATAATGGCAAATAAATAAATGTGAGGGGGGAAATATACTCGGGGACATGACTGGCACTGAGGGAGCAGCAATGTCCTCAATTTCCACAGATCTGCAGAGAAATCTGGTGGAAATCTCTCCTGCATGTTCCTGGCCATGGCCATTCCAGTGGGGAATATCTACAAACAACATTTTTCCTTCCCTTGCTGAGGAAAAAAACTCATCCTGAGTATTTGGCTAAAAGGTGAATATTAAAAGTGGGTGTTTTTTGTTTTTTTTTTTTTTCCTGGAGTGAAACAAAAAGGATTTTATAGAAACATCAGCTGTGCAAGGTTTTCCTTTTCTTATTCCAGTGTTAATGCAGAAGGAACCAGGAGTAGTTGGGACTGTTTGATTTCTTAGGAGTGTTTCTGGCAGTGCTGACAAAATAACCAATAAACTGCCCCTGGATTTTATTTCCCTTCTTCCTCCGTCACTTTGTTTATTGCTGGAGCATTTATAAATATTTTTATTGCAGATTCTGTGCTCCATTTAGGGCTTAAAGTAAATATTGTGCTCCTCAAGTAAAGCTGATATTGTTGTATTACTGGCAGCAGGCTGTGCCTTATCTCTCATATTTCACAAATGTGAGGAAGTTTCACTTTAAAGAAAATCTCACAGCCCTAAAGCTTGTTATTTAAAATCACAATTTTGGGGTAAATCAAGCCCACTACATAACAATAAAAATTTGTCTCCATTCCTCCATAATTCCTCACACTTGCTGTGTCCTCCAAGGGCTGAATTAAAGATCTCTGCTGAAATTCCACCCAGACAGGAGGAAAATTCCTCCAAACCCACTGTTCCCCTCCTCCCACAGCGAGGAGATTTATGAGGGGAGATTTATGAGGGGAAAGACAAGGGAGAGAAAAAAAAAAGGGCCCATTCTGGCACTTGGTTCCAGCTGAAGGCTTGTTTACAAAAATGTGATTTATGTCTCAGGTGACAGCTCATCCACACTGTGATTTCCCAGCTCTGCCTTTTTGCCTTCGCCCATTTGAGCCAGAATTTCGTTTTTCCTGGTCCAGAAACTTGGGATGGGCTGGAATTCCACTGAATGTCACCTCTGGTGCTGTGTGACAATTCCCCATCCCTGACACCCCCAGAGCTGCAGTTTGTCCCATCTCTGTGTTAATTAACAGGTTCACAGGCTGAGGCACAAACCGGGAAGGGGAAAAGTCCAGAGGGTTTTGTTTTTGGGGTTTATAACAGTTCTGTTCCTCCTTCACAGAGCAATTCCAGTGTCCCAGCTCCATGGGGTGGGCAGAAAATGCAGTTTGGAGTGGTTTGGTTTAGAAAAAGAGCAGGAATGTGAGGGGACATTGCTGTCACCTGAGGGCTCTTTGGTGTTCCTCATGAAAGGAGCTGCCTTCAAAGAGAAACCAGCACCTCCAGCCCAAAATACCTCAGCACATCTGACAGCCTCATTGAAATCTCCAGCACAGAGGCCTGTTCTCAGTTTTACAGGTGACAGCTGAGGCAGAAATCGCAGGGTTTGTGAGGATGTTTCTCCCACTGATGTTCACAGCCTCGTTTGAAGAGGCCTTTGCCCGAGAGTTTTGTTCACATCCCAGCTCAGCAAAGCCTTTGGGAACAGGCAGGACCTCAGTGCTGGGGCTTTTCTGATTCATTCTCTGCCAGTTCCTCACAGGACTCGCTGTCCTAAAAAAAATATTGACAATTTGGGGCTTGGATTCACACAGAGTGCAGTGCAGGAGTGAGAAGGGAAAAGGGTGTGATGATTTCTTATTGATTTCTGGTGGCATTTTGTGGGGCTTTATCGAGGTGCTCATTAGCACAGCCTTGTCATGTACCGAGATAAATTAAACAAACATTTGCATATGCAATGGGAACGCAAATGAAGCATCACCCCAAGTGTTCCTCATGGCCAAACCTGAGTATGGCTGATGCTGTTGTCCATTTTTGAGTGTTTTATGCAAAGATTCAGCCAGATGTGCACCAGAAAAGGTGTTTGGGGTACAAGGAATTAATCAAGAAGGCACTAAAGTGGTGCTCAAATTCCCAATTCTCCAATTCCCACAGCATAAATGGCAATATCACCCTAAAAACTGGAATCCTCTGCATCCACCACCTTCCCTCCCACTTTTCTCTTTCCCCCCACTCTGTGTTTGGGTTTGTGATCTGCTTCCAATCCCCTCCAATTCTCCAGCTGGGAAAGCACAACATCGAGTTTTGGAGTTAATACCTGATTCTCACCTTTTGTGTCTATTTTATTTTGCTGCTTTCAGTTTTAGCTGCAGGATGATTTTTTTTTTTCCCCTGCTCCCTCGAGAAATTTTGCTTGGAACCAGACCTGAAACACCACAGGTTTTATTCCCTTTCCCTCCACTGTCCTAATCCTTATCACACAGAATTTGGAATTGTTTGTGGAACCATCTCACTGATGAGGAATGGATTGAAATACTGACACTGAATCACAGTAAGGGAGGTAGGAAAAACTGCTATCACCCCAAAAATCACCTAAAAAAATATCTCTGCATGGCCCAAAAACTGAGATTTTTTTTTTTTTTTTGTGGTGAGCACAGGAGTGAGGGGAAGCTGAGAGGAACAAGCACAAGCAGACTCCTCATTTTACAGCCCCTTTCTACCTTTTTTCTTTCTTTTGTTCATTTCTCTTTATGGGACCTCAGAGCAGAAAGATTATTGCAGTTTGAGGTTTAATTCCTCAGTTTGTGCAGCCTATTAGTACAGTTCAACTTTATTTAATAATTAATGGCCATTTCAATTAATTGAGCAGGAATATTCACATTTAACAAGCTCATTTACTTAAAACTAAAGCCTGGAGCCCTTTGCTGAAGCAAAGCTCAGGGATCTGCCTTCTTTGCAGTGCCCTCCCAGCATTTTCCACCAGAATTTCCCATTTCTCTGACTTTTCCAGGTTTTTTTGTGCCTCAGACAGGTGAATCCTTCCTGCTGGTATTTGCAATTCATATTTAACAGCGTTGTGGAGCCTTCACTCAGAGCTGTGTGCCCCATCCTTCCCTCCCTAATCAACAGCTAAAGCAACTGGCAGTAAAAGTCAAATAGGAAATTAGGGGAGTAGAAAAGGTGAAATTGCCCTGCAATGGCACTCTCAGAGTCTATAAGAGACTGATTTCATTACCAGTTATTTCCCCAGCTTTGAGCTTTCCCTCACTTGCTGGTGATTGATGCAGCAAATTTGATTTCCACATTTAACAGATTCGAATCAGGGAAACATTTCTGTGTCAAAATGAACCTGGAGCTGCTCCTTACAAGGTTTACCTGGCCAGAAACTCCTGGGGGCTTCTCCCAAGCTGAGCCTGTCATTCCAAGGTCAGCAGCAGATTTTTGGGGAAGGTTGGGGACACATTCACAGAGCAGGGATTTCACTTGGTCCATCAGC
>VWYE01016856.1:91643-109093 GCA_013398995.1 Alaudala cheleensis | reverse complement strand
ACACTTGACTACACCAACTTTCTGTGGAGTTTCAGGTTCTACTCTTATTCAGTTTAATAATTGTGGAAACTGTGAGAATTTTCCCAAATTTTTATGCAGGTTCTCCATGGTTTTAGTTTCCCATTATTTTTTAGAATGATATTAAGAGGGAAGGGAGGAAGCACTGTCATTCTTTTTTTCTGGATTCTGTAAGGTCTTGTCTTGGATTGGGAGAATGGGAAATACCTCCTTGTCTGACCTGCCATTGTTTGTATTCCTGAAATGAAGGGACCCAAATCTAGTCCAGGGAAAACTCTTACTTGACACAGAAAATTTCAATTTCATCTTTACCACCCTCAAAGGCTCCCTTTGATTAAAACCTGTTTAGGAGAACAAAACTTCCCCTTTTCTCCTGTTGCCCTGAATACCTTCCACTTATGGTTTTTTTTTTTTTTGCCTGGTTACTTTTGTTTTCTGTAAACAAACAACTAAAAAAAGGCTGGACTGATTTTGGAAAACTGTCTTGGAAATTGGTTTTGATTACCAGTATTTTGGCAAGAATACATCTCACCCTTCAAGAGATTTCAGAGCTGTGCCTTTTAGGCCAAAACTTAGAGACAAAATCCACACTGGTCCCCTACCACTGCATAGAAACTGCCACAAATAAATTCAAACATTAGCTGAGAAAGCCATAGAAAAGTAAAAACTGTGTACTGTTAAAAAGAAATTAGTTTTTAATATCCAAGAAATGGACTGAGATCTCTTATTAAAAAAAATCAGAAATGCTGGACTTGGGCTCAGCGATTTTGAAGGAATATAATCTAAGAATCAGTGAAATTAATGGAAAGACTTCCAAACACTCCCAAAGGGCTACAAGTCAGGCCTCTAAGATGATGAACAAAATCAAAAAAGATTTAGAAGTTTCTTAAATAACCTGTTTTTTCCTCAAGGAATTCAGTAATAAAACTCCTTGAGCAATGCAGCTAAACCAAATGAACAACTTTTGAAACTCCTTGGCTATACTGTAAAGTATTTTTAATGGCTCAGTGTGTGCTTTTCCATGAGATGCTCCTCACAGTGATTTGTGTGGAATGTTTACAGTCTTACATAATATTATCTTATCAGATAATTCACAACATCCTCACTTAAACAAGCAGACACAAGGTATTTAAACTTGACAAGTGAGAGGAGTGCTGGCAGGTATGGAAAACACTGAGCAGTGGGTGGGGATGCAATATTTTCTAAATAAAACACCATGAGTGTAAATATCAGAGTGTAAAATGTGATACAAGAGCAAATTCTTCCTGTTTTGCATTCAGGTGGCAGCATGAATTGTCACACTGAGTGACACTGCTCACACTGAGTAAAAGTAGGAACCACGGGATGGCAACGGGGCACCTTGAGAGACCAAACTCCAGAAAAATGTGATAGTGCTGGTGCCTTTTTGGGGCTACCTAAAACAGTGGCCAGGCAAAATTAAGGGGATAAAATGCAGTTGTATTTATTGAAGGGCCTGCAGGTACATTTAGGGCAGATGAAGCCTCCCCTGGGGTTACACCCAAAATGGATGATGGGTTACGGGTTTTCACATTTTTATCAGTTTGGTCTATTTGCATATTGGGGGTTAATCTTCCAATTACATCTTCAGGTAATGAAGTAATTTACTCCAAGTTTGCTCCCCTCCAACTCACTTCTGTTTACATTTCTCAGGGCTTGAACAGTGAGCTGTCCTTGATTCCCAGGCCCAGAGAGGAATCGAGTTTGACCAAAGTGTGAAGATATTTGGAGTTTAGAGTTATACACTAAAGAACTGCAGAATTACCGATATATGAAAAATATGAAAGCTAAAACTCCAAGGCATCAGTGCAACATGGGTGATGGAATTCTTTGTGCTCTATTCTGTCCCTCTGGCTGGGGCAATGACCCGCTGGAATCGCCTCTCGCTTTCCACGCACAGCACCGGACATGGCAGCAGTGCTCCTCACTCAGAACCCTGAGGAGCAGGCACGTTTCCAGCCCCAATTCCTGCGGGATCACCTCCCACCAGCCCGGCACAGGCTGTCCTGGTGCTCCGTGGGACACCGGCCGTGCAAATCCCGGCAGCTGCGGCCGCAGCTGCTGCAGGGACACGTGTGCGAGTGGGAGGGGAGCGTGGGGTCTGTGTGTGCCTGCAGGGCTTCCCTCCTGGAAATTCTGGGATCAGCGACACATGAAGCCCTCTCCAAGGGAGTGGATTGAAAAAAACGAGAGAAAGGCTGAGGGGGGGGAAAGAAAAAAAAAAAAAAATTGAAACGGGCAGGCGGGTTGATGGGTTTTCCTGCAAAGTTTAGGACTTCAAAAGTTAACTTGTAAGCAAGTGCAGATGCGCGGATAAAAGCTGCCCTGGACACTATGCAGCAGCCCTTCCCTTTCCATCAGCATCTCCAGCTTGCTGCCTACCTCTGCTGGATTCCCTTGCTGGCCATTAGCACTGAGTCAGCGACATTAGGTAAGGATTTTGTGCTCTTTAATTACTTGATGGTCGTCTGGGGGGTGGAGTTCATGTGCACTTGAAACTGAGATGATCTGGTTTGTGTTTACTTTTGAATATGGGTTAGAGTGACACAGGGCTATTATTAGAGAGTGTCTGAAATGGGATGGAAGTAAGGTTAAAATAAACAGCTAAAGTAATGAAGAAGGTCACAGTGAAAGCCAAGCACAATTTCAGCACATGATGTATATTGATCATTACACGACATTCCCTCTCCTCTGTTACATATCTTTTTTAACAAAAAAATTAAAACCTGTGAAAACTCCTACTTCCTACTAGGAAAAACAAAGCTATTTAAGGAATGTACATAACATTTTCCCATAAATGGAATAAATGAAACGAGCCATAAAAGAAAAAAAAAAGGCTTTAAAATAACATTCTATTCCTCTAGGAAAGAATTATATACACCATATATCAGAGGAACATTATGGATTACTTAATTACACATATAATAATCATACACAGCTCTACAGCCTCTGGCAATAAAAAGTTCTGGAGTAATTTCTCTACTACTGTACACAGTAAATGTGAGTCTTGTTTCACTCTAGCAGAGAGTTGGAAGGGGACATAGATTTTACATACGTGGCTTGTTTATACAGCTTTATTAATTGAACACAGAAACACATTGGGAATCATGTTAGACATTATTCAGCCAGTGAAAACTGAGTTAATAAAAGAAACTGAGAAAAGCAAAGAGCGTGGTGCTGTGAGTGATTATGGATCCAGCTTTGGCAAACTCTGCAGAGGCACTCCCCTTTAAAGGAAATGTGCTGTAATATTTGACAGAATTTAATTCAGGCAGAGTCCCAACTGTCTTAACAGTGACTGTCAGCCAGCACTCATTAGCTCTATGAAGATAAAACAAACTCAGAGCCCTCCTCACTCGAATATCAAAGGGTCACCCAGAAAGTTCTGCAGGACTGAACACAAAGCAAATGACCTTATCGCCTTTATCTTCAAACAATGCCTTTAATTTCTGAAACCTTTTGAAGGGTTGCCAGTTTTATGGAGTGTAGCAGCTACTTATCTGATAGAACAAGCTTTTCATCGGGGAAAACGACCTTTTAACTCCCAGTAACTAAGTAACTGTATTTGCCACCGTGTTTTTCCTACTGCAGGTAATATATACGGACACGCTTATTAAACTGGGAACACAAAAGAATTAGGTATTGTGCTGCCTCTTAGGTGATGCAGAAGGATTCATCAGGCTTGTTGTGGGGTTTTTTTTTTCCACAGAGTGAACCTGAAGTAAATTATATTGCTCAAAAATTTTGCATTCTGACAGATTGTGTTGTGAGATTGCGAGGATATTAACAGAGCCATATGCTGTTTACTTTTTTACTCTAGTAAACCTGCTAATCCCATAAGAATTTAAGGATGAATAACAAAGAACTGACCAAAGAGCTCTTTGTGGATGCTTTTTTAAAAGAGAAAAGATGAAAAAGTAATTTAAAGAACTTTATCACCTTCTACACTCTTATTTTAGCTCATGAAGCTCCCTGTGATTGAGGGAATTCTCAATATTTGGGGGTTTTGCATTCTTTCCCAGGACTGAGAAACACAAAAAGGTTACCAACAACACCTGTAGCTGCTCTCTATTTCAAGCCTAAATAAAGCATCAGGGACAAAAGCAACTCAGTGAATCACAGATGTGGGAGGACTGACACAACACAGAGCTTGCCAGACTTTTCTGAGAGGAAATTCTGTAAATAAGTCAATCAAGAGAAAAAGTCAATAGATTTTGTACAGTGGTATCTCACAGAAAAAAACATTTATCTTAAAATAGTTGCTTGTAACATCACCAGTGAAAAGGAATTTCTCCCCATCCCCTCTAGAGCCTTCTCATAATGTACAACTGAGAAAGTTTTTAATTTGGATATGAGTTTCCTGCAAAGGTACCCTTGAAGCTCCCCAAATCCACTGGGGCTTCACTGCAAGATGTTACAAATGTAGGAAACTCAGATGCAATTAATTGTTTGCAAGTCTGCTCCTGTGGGTTTCCCTCAACCCTGAAACACACAAGTTAAAATTTGAGCATATCCAGAGGTGAAGAAGGAGGAGAGAGGATGGTGCCAGGGGAAGGTGAGGTGCCTACAGCCAGCATGGAAAGATGGTGTGTTTTCCATCAACCCAAGTGGTCTAATTTGATTTAAGAAAGTAAATGGAAATAGTCTAAAATGGCAAAAATCACTCATTATGTCTTGCAATTAGATGAGCCCTGGTCTTGCCTTGTACAGAAGAGTGAAATGAAAATCAGAGTGTGTAATTTGCTTTGTGAACTACCCACAAGCAACCCATGATTTCACTGTGAGCTTCTGCTGTAAAACCTGAGTGCCATGGACTGTCCATCCTGGAAACAAAAATCTGCTGGAGCTGAGAACACATTTCCCCATGGGTATTTCATAAAGAACTAATCAAGCTATCCAGGACTTTTCCCACTTGCTTTGAGTATCTGCCACAGGTGACAAACTCTCCCATGGGGTGTTTGGGCTCTGACATTCTGACATTCCACACAGGCTTCCAGCAGCACCCTGGAGCCCCAGGGCTTCTTCCAGCCTCAGGGTCCCTGAGCAAAGAGGGGTGTGACCACCCCAGGGAAGCCCCAGGATCTGGAATCCCAGGCCTGGAAGCAGTTTACAGGGATCAAGCTCTCAGGCCATGAGTGGGTTTGGTCAGACCATTTCCCATGGAAGTAACACTGGGATTAATCTGGCTCCGTGGCTTTGCTCTGTGGAAAGCAGAGCAGACATTTATGGACAAACAATAACCCACTGAATGATTTCCTATAGAAATAGAGCCAGGACCATGCCAAAGAAATAGCAACTCCTAAAGGGAGAGGAACAACCTTTACAGTATGTTTCTCTCCCAAAATTATTTTTAACCATCAAAAGTCGTTTACAGGCTAATATTTTATTTCCCTCTTATTAAATTTTGTCAGTATCGAGTACCAGTATAGCCTCACTGCCTGCAATTATCATGGGTTCCCAGAAGAAGTCTGAGTTGGAAGGGACCTTAAAGATGACCTGGTTCCTACTCTCCTGTCATGGACAGGGTTGCCACCCACCAGACCAGGCCACTGGCCCAAATTAAGCCAGTTTGTATTTTTTAAACTAAGATTGAAATCTGAATTTATCTGATTTTGTGCTGTCAAAGGGAAGCAGGAGCTGTACAACGATTTCTGCTTGCTGATAACTTTTTTGTTCCTCTCCTTTATACCTGAAGGACAAGGGAAAGTTCATTCATAAGGAAGGCAAAATTGGGCACTGCTGCAGTCTAGAGGTGAGGGAACCTCTGTCACCTTAGTTTTTGACACTCATGACCTGTACTGATACGTCACTATTGGATTTTCAGACTTAGAAATTTTCAGGGAAATAATTATTTTACTCACCCATTTGCCTCTTAATCCTCTGAGGAAAATTAATGATTGTTTTCAAAGTTATAAATTAAAGATATGTTTGGTGTGAGGGGGCTGCCTTTCAGCTGCATCTGCCAGGAATTTGCCTACTTCCCATTGGCCTGTCCAATGTGTAAGCTGCTCAAACCCCTTAGCAGCTATTTACTACTCTGCACTGTGCTAAAATTGAGAATCAATTTATTAGACACTGCTCATAACGGTGTAGGACATTCATGGCCAAAATGTTTCCTTTAATGGCCCAGTTGCTCAGAGTTATTTTGTCTCTGAATGCCAAAGCTGAAGAAGTATTGTGCACATCCGACTTCCCTGGCAATCGATAGGAGCCGCCAGGAGCCGAGACAAATCAGTGTTTGCTCCTGACCCGACAAGACAGATTGCTGAGGAGAGGGAGCATCATCCCTCTGCCTTACTGATGGCACTGGGACGTGGAGTGGCTCAAGGTCATGAGGAAAATCCTCTGGTGAGGCCTCAGGAGTCACAGCCCAGCCCCATCAGCTCCAGCACGGCTCAGAGCTGGCACAAAGGGCAGTGCAGGAAATTGGAGGGCAATAAAAACCCTCAGCCTCTCACCATCTCCCCCCTAAAGTCTGAAGTCAAATGGCCACACACAAATCCAAGGGGACACAAAGGATTTCTGGTAGGTTTTAGTCTGCTTAACATGTTTTAGGTGGCCAGTACTTGACATCCACCCCCAAATTCCCTTTGTTTTCAATGAGAAATTATCCATTTACCTTCCAAAAGGCTCTAAATTCTTTATCATAGCAGGAGAGCAGAAGAAGTTAATCCTGAATTAGCTTCATTAAAGACAGAATTTCTTTTCCAATTGTTCCTATTACTTCCTAGACCACTTCTGTAGCCTATTAAAATAATTATGGCTTTGGAAATGGCTCTTTCCTCCAGATACATGTCCTCTCTTGTTTTTATACCATAGCCTCAAAAGGCTAGGCACATGTGGAAGTATAAATTTTCTGATTTTTCATTGGGTTTGTACTGCACTTTGGATTTTTTGCTGGGAAAAGTCTTCAAGGTAGCCAGATTACTGATTATGTCGAAAATTTCATTTCCCTGGAAGATTTGTACTGACTTTTTTGCTACTCACTACCTGGATGAAGTGTCTTGTCACCCAACAGATGGAAGGTCAGTGTTGGACATTGCCAGTCCACTGCAGAAATGGACATTGTCCTTAGCATGGTTTGCAGCACGTTGCTTGTTTGATGTTTTTAAAGTCTTTTTTTCAAAGTAGTATATTTTACCTTCAATTATGACCTTTACTAATGTCACTGTGGCAGCTACATTACGTGTTTTGCCTCAGGTTGAGATTATTTACAGTGAAATCTGAGAAAAACCTGGATTAGATTGAAGAATATTTTTATCTGCCTTTGAAACAGCAATAAAACCATGTGTTAGTGCATGCAATTGTTTGTACAGCTTTTCTGGGGAGAGTTTTGTACATTAAGCTCTTAGGAGATTTACTTAATGAGAGTATGTACTCATTTGCTTCTTTCTGACACATCTTATTTTGATTATTCTGACGTCTATTACTTTGATTGCTGTGTTCACACTGCATGGCATCCACGGGGAGCCACGAGGGAATATTCTACATATTGAAAGGGAAAAAATAATTGATTGCCTAATATAGCTGAGGGATTGTAGTAGTCTGCTCTGCTCCTTTTGCTGGTTTTATATTAATTCATCGATTGAGAACGAGTTTGCTCATTCCCCCTTTTGGGTTTTTTTTTTCCTACAAAACAGCTTCCAAATGCTGGATAGCAAATTATCTGCCTGCCACAATAATGTAATGCATCTCCTGTGGTAGCTGAAGTGTTTTACAACTCAACTTTCCCTTGGCAGCTTTGAGTGCTGTTTCAGTAAATGCCCCCTCCTGCAGTGTTTGCTAATCATTTCAGTAGCCACTGCACTTCCCCCAGACTGCTGGATACCCCAACTTTTCCTCCTCCTCACGCTGGTAAGAAGAGGCACAATATTCCCCAGCCTGACTTTCTCTCCATTTTTTAAAGGGCTGATCAATTTATGTTCAATTTGTCTCAGAAAGCAAAATTCTGTGGAACAAAAGCAGCATCTTTTACATTCACTAAGACAAGAAGGTTCTCAGAAGTTCCTGAATAGCTCTCTAATGAGTTTAGTGGTAAATATGAAAAATTACTTGGCATCTGAACTAGGCAATTCCTATACAGAAAGGAGCCTGTCTTGTGTCAACACTTTCTTCCTTCTCATCCCCATTTGAAATGATATTTTGAGGATGTTTGGCCATCATGCAAACTTTTCATGGAATTTTATCTCACTGATATCCTGCAGATCTATATGAAGAGCAAAGGAAGGTAAAATTCAATCCAGGGCTTATTTAACACCTAAGCTAATGTTTTGTTATTCATAACTTAAAATTTTCTTTAGAATTGGAATTATTAGACTTCACTGCATCCATCAGATGTGTTATTTGTTGGTCTGCTCCAGGTACCAGAACAGTCCAATTCACAAACCTGATTCAGAGATCACTTTAATCTTCTTTGCCCCTTTCCTCCAATTATTTACTTTATAATCACCCATGGGCTTGCTATAAAACTAGTTGTCTGTGACCCAGCCTCCCTCAACAGCACAGCTCAGATATTCATTTGATTCACTCAGGCTACCTTATCATCAGCTCTGTTCTTTTCTTAATGGACTAGAGGAAAAAAAAATTATAAAAATTCACAGAGCCATTTGCTCTATTTTTCTATTAGATGTTAAGATTAAAGCTAGCAACAAAGACATAAACAGGATGAATTAAGTCCATGATTTTCTTTCACAAGAAATAGAAGGAAAGTGAAGAGAAGGCTATTTCCAACCCCACTGTACCTGAAACTCCTTCAAATGCTAAAATACATGGACATGGATTTTCTGAATGTGTATAAAGCAGAATAAAGGCCAAAGAAACCTAGCCTTTTCACTTAGCTAGCCCAGAACCAACCCAGAAGTTTTTTTGCATCCAACAGAGTCTTGTGAGAAGCATTTGGGCTTATTTTCTCCCATATTATCCTTTAAAAGTCTCACTCATAATTGTTATATATACAAACCCCCCAGTTTCTGATAATTTTCAGTCTTTTGTCAGGTTTAGCTTTTACAATTGATCATGCAACAGAAGCTGGACACCTCACAGCATTCCCAGTCTGGAGCAAGGATGCACTGGGCTCTCTCTCCCCTCCCTGGGTGTGGGTCCCTGTGCAGGGGCAGGACGTGCCATCACCCCTGGGTTCAGCACCTGCCCAGACAGGGCTCACCTGTGCCCCTCAGCACAGCTCAGGGGAAGGAAGCTTTGGCATTCCCTGAAGGGATCACAGCCAAAGCCCAGGAGGACGTGGAAGTTCTCAGTCCTGGATGTGGAAGGATGAGGTTTGACTCATGCCCTGGCGTGTGCTTGTGTGAAGGCACGAGGCTCACAGGTGCTGATGTGCAGCTGGATGGGGGCTGCAGGTGATCCCAGCACAACTCTGGCATCTCCCAGAGGAGTTTCACAGCTCTTTTCTCCTCTTGACACGATTGCTGCCTCACAGTACAAACAGCTCTGACACAAACCATCAATCTACTACCCACCCCAGTCCCTCACTGCTCCTTTGTGTTCCCCCAATAACTGATGTCTTAATCATGGAAATCCCCCACAGTTATTCCTGCTGCTTCCCAACGCCTGTTCTCCACGAAGATTTCTTGTTCTGTTTGCTATTACCTCTGCTCTGCATGGGTGTGGAGACACTTCCCCTCATTAATGCACCTCTGACAACGTTATTCATCTGCTGTTTCCAAACTGCTTCATCTCCTGTCTCAGATCTGAGCTTGCAGCTTTCCCCCGGAGGATACCAAGCACCCTCATTAGGGGCTGGAAGGATGTGAGGGGACCTGGAGAGCTGCCCTTGGTCAGCCCCACACTGCTCCCAAGGACCCTGGTGCAGAAACACTCACAAGGGCAAAAAGCTGTGTTGGGAGAAGGCAGAAGCTTCTTCACCACTCAGAAAAGCAGGAGGCAGAGACTCTAAATACCTGTAGATGTGATGATTGGTTGGAAAACAATCAGCTCTGTAAACAAAAAAACCTGGGTTTTGTGGTAGCATCAGGTTTTAATTTTTTAAGACCCTTAGCAGACAACTTTATGTTGTTTTCAATGGGGCTAAATTGAGTATGAAACTAAAACACTGCAGTCCTGAAAAGGGGGCACAGGTGGCACATGGGGACCTAAGCACAGGAAATACCCCTTTGGCCACCACAGTTATCCCTCCTTCACTCAATTATCACAGCAATCAGTGCTGCAGAAGTGCTGTGAGAAAAATCATGGTCACAAAAAATAAACCTCACAAATCCACCCATTAAGGGGGAGATTTTGCCTCTGAATTCCATCAGTGCTGTCACAACCCAGCTCTTCACTGTGTTTATCTGCATAGCAGCTCACAGGCTATGTGACTTCCCAAAAATATCCTACTTCAGCATGAGTGACCACTGCTGAGCCACACAGAAAGGTTTTCTTCTGCCTGATTGCTTTCACAACTGCAAACATTTAAAAACCTTAATGCTTTTCCACTGAGACATAACCAGGAAAAGCCCAAAGTGCTAACTGATAGTCTGATATTTTGTAAATCACTCCTGACAGGAAAGATGTTGTGTTGTAGTGTACAGGAACTGGATCAATCTCTTCTGTCACAGACAGGTGCCCTCAGAGCTGCCCCATTGATTATGCCAGGGAGAATATCTTATCTGAACTGCTCCTCTTCCTATTAGTAATTAAATACACCTTGAAATGAGGGCTTTGGTGTCAGTCTCCCATGATACCTGTGATGGACAGCAGCTTCAATCATTCTATGGCATAATGTATATATGCTAGTTATAAAAAAAATAACAATTAATCACTTCTAAAGTAGATAGACTAATCATCAATTGATCAGTGCATGTTATTTTGGTCAAAACTTTATGCCCAAGTGCACAAGCCTTCAAATGCTTCCCTTCCTAATATAGAACCTACACTAACAATGAAATTTGCATTCAAATTTCTATGAAAAGTTTCATTAACAGCATGCAAAATAAAAAACACTTAAAATTCCTGACCAGCTCTAAACAAAGCATACTTTTTTTTTTTAGAAAAATTAAGAAGCTGAATAAAAGGGGCAATAAATTTCAATATTAATAACGACGCTTGTTTGTGAGTCCCCAGCAATGCCAAAAGGAGTGTTTTATGTTTATTTGTGCTTGGTAAGCAATGCTTAAACACACCAGTTTTCAACTTTTTTTTTTTAATCAAAGGTCCTTTTCTGCCAAAGGAAAGCCATGCAGTAGCCTGCATCCCCTATTGTTTTATCCTTAAGGGAAGGCATAAGGCAAATAAATGTTTTGCGTAAAGAAAAAGGGATAAAGTGAACCTAATTTCCACTTTACAAAGAGCACCAAATTAAGGACCCCTTAATTTGGGAGGTTCTGGAAGGGTCCTGGAGCTGGGGCAGCAGGTGCCCACTGGCACACAGCAGCCAGGGATATATTGGAGCCAGTTCTGTGTGAAGGGCTGAGGGCTCTTGGGTTATTTGTGACATGAGCTGGAATCTGACACCTTAAGAGCCCTCATAACTCCAGTAATATTTCAGCCCATAAGATATGCTTGGGAACACCCCTCCTGTAATATCAGAGGCTCTGAGCAAGGGACTGGCAATATATTCCCTGCACCCTGAGTGGGCAGCTGTGGATTAAAGAGGCTGTTCTTGATCTTGCTCTTTATTCATATCCAATAACTTCTTCAAGGCCACGAGCTCATTCCTGCTCTTTAAAGCCACCTTCATTTCCTAAAGTGTTGCCTAGCACTAAAGTGCTCTGTTAAGCTGCTGCCATGTTTTTCCATTCTGGTAGAAATGATTGTTCTATATAGTTTGATTTTAAAAGTGCCTTCTGGCATCCATTTGGGGAAAAGGCACTACATAAAAGCAAAATCAATACGAGGGACAGTTATATTTCCTGAGCTTTTTCATTAGCTGTAAAATATATACATTGGAGGAGGGAGGAGAAAAGAATGTCATTTCTACCCAAACTGAAGGAGGACAAGACAAAGTGTGGGAGAACTTCATAAATGTTCACTGATGGGAGCACAGATCTCAGCACATCCCAACACCCCTACAGACTCTGGTCTCTCCTGTGACAGGCACCAAGCCATTGGAAAAATGCAGAAATAGATGTAATTTAAAAAGAGATTGATCTCTTGACTTGTTCTCAATTTTTGTTAAAGCCAAATTGACCATTAGCTGAGTATTCAAAGGTAAACTTTGCCTTTGTTCAGCACTAAGACTTGGGCTTGGCATCATTTTATTGGCCTTTCTTCATTCTTTCTCAAACTCCACCCATGTTATCTTTGCTCTTTTCTCCTAAAATGTCCCAAAATATTCTTCTTTCTACCTGAGCAGACTGTCCTTGGATAAAGTCCTCATCACCTCATGTGATGTCTTTTCCAAGATTTCCAAGCAAAGAGGTAGAACAAATTCTGAAAAGCTGTGATCTGTATTTCTACAATTTTGAACTTAAATAGATTGCAGGAAGCTTTTTATCAGAATCAAATCACTGCCGCTTCATTTAAGCCCAGCTGAAAAATTAAAATCCAGACTGCTAAATTAGCCAGTATTCTGACACAGGTTACCAAAGCAGAAAGGCAAACATCTTATTTTAGCTTGGAGTAAAATTTCAAACCACAGTGTCTATTCAATATCAGGATGCAAATATGGGAGTGAGGAATTGCACACAAGCCTTTTTCCCCTCTTTTTTTTTTTCAGTACAAGCCTTCTATAATGGCATTTTCATTAGCAGGAAATACCTGTTGTCTGTGGAAAAATAATTTGTCTTGCTTTTTGAAAACTAAATTACCCTCTCTAAAAGATTAGCTGGAAAACACTGTGTAAATTCATCAGCATTCCAGGTTAAATAACAAAGTTTTGCTTCTTTCTGGTGACCCCTAGTGATGCATTTTGAGAGAGAGTTCAAGAGTAAACCCACCCAAAGTTATTTATTTCTGAAACACAGATAAGGCATCTGGAAGATTTTATCTGTGTGATTTTGCCACTAGCCCATAATTCAGGGAACTGGAAAATAAAGGCCCAGAAAACTTATCAGTGTGTGATTGCTGATTTGAAGCCCAAGTGGAGCTGGGGAGGAACGTGAGCTGGCAGTGACAGACAGCACCAAGCAGCAGAACAGCATCTGTAGGACAGCCACTGCCTAAAATCAGCCTCTTGGGTTTAAGGCACCACTTTCATGATGTGCTTATCATCGAGGAGTTTTGCACATCCCTCCCTGTATTTGCCTCATGATCTCAGTGTGGCTATTTAAGGAAACTCCCATGCTCTTTTGGCTCCTCTCAGGGCTCTCAGTGAGGTGAGACCATGAAGCAAACAAGAGCTGGGCAGCAAAATCCGAGAAAAAGCAGCTGTTGAGTAGAATTTCATTTTTATTTTCACAGATACCTGACACAGAGATCAAAACTCATGCAAGCCTGTTTCATGAGGGTGCATCACAAGGATGCCTCTCCCCCTGTTTGCCCAGCCCTTCCATCCCATGGCTGCGAGGCAGAGCTTGCTGAACACAAACACAACCCGGCATGAGGGAGAACCCCTTGCTGTGTACAACTGCTGTATTCCAGGGAAGGGCAGGATGGGAGAGCAGGAGCCTCCAGCCAGCCCTGCCCTGCTCCTGCAGTCTCACACCGTGGTCCAT
The DNA here is from genome assembly GCA_013398995.1 of Alaudala cheleensis. Classification (NCBI taxonomy): domain Eukaryota; kingdom Metazoa; phylum Chordata; class Aves; order Passeriformes; family Alaudidae; genus Alaudala; species Alaudala cheleensis. The sequence goes on along the minus strand of VWYE01016856.1, from coordinate 95,447 downwards.
ACAAATTCCTATGCCTGAGCCGTTCTGCTCCACCCAAGGCTCCTGAGAGGAGTTGCGCAGAGGGTTTTGGTGCTGTTTTGCCTCCTGACCCCATCCAGGGACTCTGCTTCCCTCCTGCCCTGCCCAGAGCCTGCCTCATCCCACCTGCTGCTACCCAGCTCCTGCTCAGTCTTCTCCTTGGACATTTTGCCTCTCCCAGAACCCTTGTTCCAGGGGAAAAGGGTAGGAAAGCATTCCTTGTTTCATCTCTAATCACAGCAACAAGGTAGAACTTTGCATTTTCAGCAGATCTTTCCCGTGTCTCTGTACCCTGCTCAAACAATTGGTTTGATATCAAATAAAAAATAGAATAGTGTGAGTCTAATTTTAAACTCCTGTTATTTAACATGCTGAATTCAAGGCTGTTGGTCCTGTCCAGCTCCACTGATTTTCACTGGGAACAGAGCAGCCATACAATGAACAGAGTTTGGCTTATTTTTTCATTGTAACAGCTGTCCTCAAACTCATTTTCATTAAAAAAACATTGAGACCAGCCTTACGTGTCACAGATTCCCCTCTGCATAGTTTTACATTTTTTTCTCCTAAATCAAACTATTGAAACAATAACATTCATCATCTTAATATTTGTATTACTAATGCAAAGGAAGGCAAGAAAATTCCCCTTCTGCTTTTGTAGCAGAAAATTTATTGCAGCTTGCCAGGATCTGGAGTGATTAAGTCATATTAAAGACATTTCTGTCTTCTGAAGTTTTATATTTGGTTAAAGAACATGTTTTGATTTTGTATGTGACAATATTTCTTCACTGTAATACAAATATTCCTGTCCTTTCCCAATGGGTCACAACGAAGTCAATAAAATATGCACAGAAAAAAGTGCAAGCAGCATTTGGCTCAATATAAAGATTGATAATGTAACCACCTAAAAAAAATACCTTTTATCATCATAAGTCTCTCCTGGTTTTTTATGGTTTTCAGTGAGCAAAACAATCCATCATACTTGAACTTCATACACATTCCTGGAGCCAACATTTAGCACAAGTCAATTTTTAATTATGATATTTTTATAAAACCTACAATTTATTTCCTGACTTTGTAGAACACTTTAAACAGCAAGTCATCGATATAAATTATGCAAATCTCGAGGGACCCCAAATTCATTAATCTGCCTGGATTTCACAGCAAAGCAGAACACAGCACAATTGCCTGGCTCTCCCTCTGACACCCCAGAGCAGCAGAGATGGGTACAGCAGTGAGGCACAGTGGGAAAAAAAAAAAAATCACCATTTTGCTTTACAGCAATGTGCTTTTTAACCTTTGAAATAAAGTGCCCATTATGCTTAGAATACCTGTTGCACTCTCACTTTTAGGGCTAAAGGAAAATGGGCCTTTTAACTGTGAAAGGACTACAAAGGCTCTCATCTACAGTGCTGCACAAAGAGCAATGAGCCCCTTCTCCAAAATCCTGAGCTTTACAGTCAGCCTGGCCATGAACCTGTGGCTATCCCATTCCTACAGAAAACCCCAGGAAACCACAAAGGCAGAAGAAAGGAATCTGCCCAGGAGGGCTGGGAGCAGCAGCAGCCCTTTGGGAGCAGCAGCCTCGTGCTGGTTTCCCCCCTGACTTTCTGCTTNTCTCACTTGAGCCAGCGCTTGTCTGCCTCCTTTAAAAATATCTCCTTTTTTTGGGGGGGGTTTTGTTTTTTGGTTTTTCCAGCTGTTCTCCTTTGGTGGCCAAATCTCAAATCTGTGCTGGCTCCATCCCCAACCCTCCCTTTGTGTGCATGGACACAGCCTGCATCCTTCTGGAGCTGGTGCTGTTAAAGTAGCATTGATGGAAAGGACAAGAACACAGCCCAGGGATGAAGGAGGATAAGTTTTGCTCAGGCACAGGAGAGAGAATCACAGGATTTAGCCTGTGTTCTTTAATAAAAAGAGTATTTTGNTAAAAAAAATACCTTTTATCATCATAAGTCTCTCCTGGTTTTTTATGGTTTTCAGTGAGCAAAACAATCCATCATACTTGAACTTCATACACATTCCTGGAGCCAACATTTAGCACAAGTCAATTTTTAATTATGATATTTTTATAAAACCTACAATTTATTTCCTGACTTTGTAGAACACTTTAAACAGCAAGTCATCGATATAAATTATGCAAATCTCGAGGGACCCCAAATTCATTAATCTGCCTGGATTTCACAGCAAAGCAGAACACAGCACAATTGCCTAGCTCTCCCTCTGATACCCCAGAGCAGCAGAGATGGGTACAGCAGTGAGGCACAGTGGGAAAAAAAAAAAAAATCACCATTTTGCTTTACAGCAATGTGCTTTTTAACCTTTGAAATAAAGTGCCCATTATGCTTAGAATACCTGTTGCACTCTCACTTTTAGGGCTAAAGGAAAATGGGCCTTTTAACTGTGAAAGGACTACAAAGGCTCTCATCTACAGTGCTGCACAAAGAGCAATGAGCCCCTTCTCCAAAATCCTGAGCTTTACAGTCAGCCTGGCCATGAACCTGTGGCTATCCCATTCCTACAGAAAACCCCAGGAAACCACAAAGGCAGAAGAAAGGAATCTGCCCAGGAGGGCTGGGAGCAGCAGCAGCCCTTTGGGAGCAGCAGCCTTGTGCTGGTTTCCCCCCTGACTTTCTGCTTCAAAAGGAAACCTTCAAAAAATGTCTCTTTTGCCAAACCCCTTCCCCATGGCCTGTTACTGCCACAGCCCAGAGGCTGCAGAGCTGCTGGAATGGTCTTTCCCCCAACCTGTGTGAAGCACAAACTCCCTTTTTTCCTTCCCATCTCCCAGTGCTGCTCCTTTCCCAGGGTTTCCCCCCAGGCAGGACTCTCCTCTCCAGATCCAGCACCTGCTCCTCTCACTTGAGCCAGCTTGTCTGGGCCTCCTTTAAAAATATCTTTTTTTTTTTGGGTTTTGTTTTTTGGTTTTTCCAGCTGTTCTCTCCTTTGGTGGCCAAATCTCAAATCTGTGCTGGCTCCATCCCCAACCCTCCCTTTGTGTGCATGGACACAGCCTGCATCCTTCTGGAGCTGGTGCTGTTAAAGTAGCATTGATGGAAAGGACAAGAACACAGCCCAGGGATGAAGGAGGATAAGTTTTGCTCAGGCACAGGAGAGAGAATCACAGGATTTAGCCCGTCTTCTTTAATAAAAAGAGTATTTTGTGTGTCTCTATTTATTTTTTTTTCCTTTTACAAGTAGGATGTGGTTATTGTCTGGGTCTCAGCCTGCATGAACTGACATCACCCAGGTTCCTGTAGACCAAAGAGAGGAGGAACTATTAGAAGGCAAAGCATCCTGGCTGATAATCCTTTCCAGCTTCTCCTGCTCAGTGCCTTTCACTTTGTGAAAGTCTGTGCAGGAGACCAGCAGGGGAGAGGGAGCAACTGCAGCACCTGAGGATGTTTGCTAAAATGTAGTTGTAGAGTAGAGCACAATGGCTTATAAAAAAAATCCAAATTTTTTTTACCTTTCCTAGANGGCTGCAGAGCTGCTGGAATGGTGTTTCCCCCAACCTGTGTGAAGCACAAACTCCCTTTTTCCTTCCCATCTCCCATTGCTGCTCCTTTCCCAGGGCTCCCCCCCAGGCAGGACTCTCCAGACCCAGCACCTGCTCCTCTCACTTGAGCCAGCTTGTCTGGGCCTCCTTTAAAAATATCTTTTTTTTTTTGGGTTTTGTTTTTTGGTTTTTCCAGCTGTTCTCTCCTTTGGTGGCCAAATCTCAAATCTGTGCTGGCTCCATCCCCAACCCTCCCTTTGTGTGCATGGACACAGCCTGCATCCTTCTGG
>VWYE01016856.1:20925-90472 GCA_013398995.1 Alaudala cheleensis | reverse complement strand
CCCCAGAGCAGCAGAGATGGGTACAGCAGTGAGGCACAGTGGGAAAAAAAAAAAAAATCACCATTTTGCTTTACAGCAATGTGCTTTTTAACCTTTGAAATAAAGTGCCCATTATGCTTAGAATACCTGTTGCACTCTCACTTTTAGGGCTAAAGGAAAATGGGCCTTTTAACTGTGAAAGGACTACAAAGGCTCTCATCTACAGTGCTGCACAAAGAGCAATGAGCCCCTTCTCCAAAATCCTGAGCTTTACAGTCAGCCTGTCCATGAACTTGTAGCTATCCCATTCCTACAGAAAACCCCAGGAAACCACAAAGGCAGAAGAAAGGAATCTGCCCAGGAGGGCTGGGAGCAGCAGCAGCCCTTTGGGAGCAGCAGCCTCGTGCTGGTTTCCCCCCTGACTTTCTGCTTCAAAAGGAAACCTTCAAAAAATGTCTCTTTTGCCAAACCCCTTCCCCATGGCCTGTTACTGCCACAGCCCAGAGGCTGCAGAGCTGCTGGAATGGTCTTTCCCCCAACCTGTGTGAAGCACAAACTCCCTTTTTTCCTTCCCATCTCCCAGTGCTGCTCCTTTCCCAGGGTTTCCCCCCAGGCAGGACTCTCCTCTCCAGATCCAGCACCTGCTCCTCTCACTTGAGCCAGCTTGTCTGGGCCTCCTTTAAAAATATCTCCTTTTTTTGGGGGGGGTTTTGTTTTTTGGTTTTTCCAGCTGTTCTCCTTTGGTGGCCAAATCTCAAATCTGTGCTGGCTCCATCCCCAACCCTCCCTTTGTGTGCATGGACACAGCCTGCATCCTTCTGGAGCTGGTGCTGTTAAAGTAGCATTGATGGAAAGGACAAGAACACAGCCCAGGGATGAAGGAGGATAAGTTTTGCTCAGGCACAGGAGAGAGAATCACAGGATTTAGCCCGTCTTCTTTAATAAAAAGAGTATTTTGTGTGTCTCTATTTATTTTTTTTTCCTTTTACAAGTAGGATGTGGTTATTGTCTGGGTCTCAGCCTGCATGAACTGACATCACCCAGGTTCCTGTAGACCAAAGAGAGGAGGAACTATTAGAAGGCAAAGCATCCTGGCTGTTAATCCTTTCCAGCTTCTCCTGCTCCCAGTGCCTTCCCTTTCCCTTTGTGAAAGTCTGTGCAGGAGACCAGCAGGGGAGAGGGAGCAACTGCAGCACCTGAGGATGTTTGCTAAAATGTAGTTGTAGAGTAGAGCACAATGGCTTATAAAAAAAATCCAAATTTTTTTTACCTTTCCTAGAGGACAATTCCCATACACTCCATTCTTTTTTCAGTACATGAAACAGTTTCTCTTCCTATTTCCAGAGTAAGACATACATAACTGTGCTTCAGTTCATATTTCCTGAACTTCAGATGCTCTTCTCCACATTCTCACAGGCAAATGCATATCTTTATTTATACTTCTTAAATTAACCCAGTTACATAGTGACTATAAAAATCCATAATAAGAAATAGGAGCTCTCACTGCACATTCACAAAGCCCTCCAAAGAACAGAGGAAGAACAGGCCATAAGCCTCATAAATCCAACTTAATTTATTCATGGTAAGAGTGTAAAAATCTGATATCTTTATATTCAGGGAATTTATGATAAGATGGTGAATGTATAAACCTCCCCCAACAATAATTCAGTAATTGATGATAAAATAACCAAATAGATAACGGGTTTCAAAATTCTTGCATCAGAAGAGTGAAATATTGTAAGCAATAACACGGTTTGTAAGCATTCAATCAAATCTGCAGTGGGTGAGGACGAGAATATAATTTCAAAACTTTCAGAGCTCTCTGATCCCCTGATCCAGAATCTTCCAGCCTCACTGCTCCAGTGTCTGCAGTAATATGCAGACATTTTCCTTTCATTAAATATACCCAAGTAACCTGGGGGGTGGGGGGGAGAGATTCTTTGTATCATGCTCATTTTTGGTCTCCAGGAAGTTTTCCAGACATTATATCAGGAAGAGAAAGGGGGTGGTAGGAGAGACCTCTCTGTCCAGTCAGTGTGGCTGGGGACCTCTCTGGTTTTCTGCCTGCCACAGAGAGGAATCGTTTTGGTCACACCCATGTTCTGAGGAGAGAGGGAACAATGGATTTGGCAAATGCCACCACACAGAGCTCCCTCAGTGACAGGGCAGAAACCCCTCCTGAACCAACCAAACCATGGCTCTTTTCAGTTCAAGTCCCTTGCCATAGAGGAAAGGGACAAATCCATCCGAGAAAAAAAAGATATTTTGCTTGAATCACCTTGATCTTTACCTTTCAAAAGAAAGAAACCCCTTATTTTCCACCTCAAATATGGCCACAGATGTTGCTCTTAAAGCAGATGCTTGCACAACATTCTCCCTTGCCCCAAGTTCCCCTCCCTGCTATGCACATTCCAGCAACACAAAACGCATCCTCATTTTCCCTTTTGCTAGGCTAAGCAAATTAATTTCGACCCATACTTTAAAAGCAAGCTCTTCATTCTCCTGATTATCCTAATAGCCTTTCCCACTGCTTGTGCAAATCAGAACAAGCGGGCAGGGATCCAAATGAGCTCCGTACAGTGGCAGTAATTTAACTGTTGCTCTACTGTATTTCCAGCACTGAAAGCAGCTTTTCACACTGCAGTGGAAACAGCCTCCCTGTGATCAGATAGTGTATCCTTTTCTTATTGACCCAATTCTATTGTTAATTCTCAGCCTTGCTAATGTACTGCTCTGCCCTGGAAGTGCTCAAGGCTCATTTGTGTGTGAACAGGACTTGAAAGGGTTTTGGGAGGCGATTCCAGATAACTGTGTGTAAGACGTGTGCCTGCTCAATTCAGTGGTATTTGCTAGAGGAAGGAGGAAAAATGAATGTGCAGCAACAAAGGGAATTCTGTGACTCAGCTAGAAAGGCAAAGAGCAGGAATCCAGCAAATATCAGTCTTTAAGGATAATAGCTTTCACTCTTCAGCTGTTCTTCACAGGTTCCTTATCTAAAGCCTCTGTGGCAGTCCCTGAGGAGAGAGAGTTCAGCCCACAGAGCCTCTCAGGGGAAAAGGATGCAAACTCTGGGCCCACTTTCCAACCACTCAACAATTATGAATGCTTTTTTCTTGATCATTTAGTTTAGAAATCAAGCGAACAGGACTTTCCTACCTGGAAGCAAGGTTCTGATTTACAGTGTTTCTGCCCATAGAACCTATTTAAGATTGTTCAAGTCTGTGTCAAGGTTAGTTTTCTGTCAGGGGCCAACAATGCAAAGTTTGTGCTCGCCTGATTTTGTGTGATTGCGAAATCCTCTTGCTGCTCCCAGAAACTGCAGCACAAGCAATCATTCCTGCTTTGTTCTTTCCCATTTAAGTGGCTGTGAAATGCTCCACGAAATGCAAATGCAGATCCTCCTGCTTCCTGCCTGACAGCAGCATACAAAACTGATGGGGAATCTCTTCACAGCTCTGCTTTATTTTATTTTTTTCCCCTCCAGGCATCCTGGTGAGTCTGTATTTCTCTAGGAAAAGTAATTCCTGCCTGCCTTGTTAAAGGTCAGCTTAGGGAGCAACACCCAGCACTACCAAAGCCCGTGCAGTTTGTCTGCCTCTGCCTCCACCACCACCCACATGTCTGGGAGGGACCAGTCCTACCCTTTTCTTCATCATCAAAGAGGGGTTTTATGACAGCAGGAACTGCAGAACCACAATCCCAGAGCTCACTTGGCTTTGGAGGCCACCACAGTCCCTTGTTGTGCATAAAATACAGGAAAGTCAGACAAAATACAGACATGTTGAAATAAAACACATTTTTCTAGAGTGAATTAGATAATAATTTTATCCAAGAACTGGAGAAGATCACTTATTGCTGCCTGGCGTCTGCAGAGAGCTCCGGTTTCATCTTAATGATGCTCTGGCATTCACACTTCAGTCCTCAGCAAGCACTCACAATTAACATTAGAAGGGTGCTATTTATGCATTAGGTTCTGAATTTGACTTGAAGAGGCAAATGAATAAAACGAAATAAATGTGAACTTTTAGACCAGGGGACTTAATATCATTTTGGAAACAGGCAATGAAAGTTTTAATTGCAGACAGAAAGATTTTGAGATCACTGAGATCGCTTCCATCCGACACTAATGGCTGTGGTTTCCCAAATCAAAGCCCGGAATTTACAGCCAGGCTCAGCACCCACTTTGCTTAGATCCCTTTCTCCGAGCAGTAATGACCACTAACGCAACAGCCAAAAGCCCAGGTGGCTCTCCTGCAAATGCACATTTCAGAGCCCGGAGACCTGATCCTGCAGCTGCCAGCTTCACCCTGGGAAAACCATTAGCAGCTGGCTTCACGTCTAGGAAAAGAAAATGAAATATGTTGCATTTTCACAGCCATCAATCAGCAGATGCAGTGCCAGGAAAGCTCCATAATGATGCAGATATCACCAAATGACTTTGCAAAAAAGAAAGAAGTACTTTTCTGGGGAAAACATGCAAAAAACCCCAATAGATGATGTCAGTGCAGACTTGTGTGTGTGGTGTGATCCCTTCCTTGTTTAGACAGGAGAGGACTGAGGTCAGAAAGCACCTCCATGGGCAGAGGGACAGTGTTCACCCTGCTCCCTGAACACTTCTCTTCAGCCCTCAGCACCACCTCACTGGAGCCATGGCAGGGGGCTGGGCCCCAGCCTTACATGATTAAATGAGTGCCTTTTCCTGCCCTGCTGAGCTTCCTATTATTCTGTGGAGAAGAAAGTTCTGAGAGCAGAAGACCTTAAAATGAACAAAGAAGATGGATCTTTAGAGTTGCACAATGATGCAAGTAAGCCCAGAAATAACAACAACAAAAAAAAGTAAATGAATAAAATGACACTTTTGGCATTTGATTGGGTTTTCTTTTCCTTAATGTTCTGCTGAAAGTTATCAGCAGCATCACTGCTCCTAAGTGTTGTATTTCCAAATGTTTTTATGCTTTTACCCCTTTTTATTATCTTTACTGTTTTCCTGCGAGAGACACTGAAGTGCCTGGCATGACTCACGCTGTGAGCAATCCTTCTGTGAGAACTGAATGAAAACAGGCTGATAACAAGGGTGATTTCATTAAAAAGAGCTCAGCCCGGTGACTGGTTTCACGGGATGTTATTGAAATTATGCAAGCAGAACTCCAGCTCTGTCATATTGGTTTAGCTCACGCTCTCCATGGCACGGGAGAAAGTACCTTTGTCAGCTCAGTGGAGAAAGGTTGGAGATGATTGAGGTAAAACAGCAGGAGGAGACCGACATGATTAAGTGACACAGCCAACTGCCCATGTGTAACACGGTAATGGAGGGGAAAGTAGAGGGCAAACTAAAATTAAGTCAAAAGGACACAGGAGACAAGAGGCTACACAGATAGGACATGGAGAGGATGTACAGTGAGCTGATCTCTGCAGCAGGCAGAGAGCTGATTTTTCACGCCCCGTATTCAGATATTTCCTGTTAATATTGATGGGAACTCTGCACTAACTAGTGCTGGAATGGACAGTCTGTTTAGTGAACATGCATGGAGAGAGGCATGTTTAATTAATTTTACAGTCATGGGCAGAAAGGTCAGATGACAGGCTGTGAGTAAAATCCCCAGCAGCCAAATTGGACAAGAGAATTTAAGTAAGTACAAGGGGAAAAAAAGTATTTGAGAGAAAAGCAAGGTCAAGTCTGGGCTCACTCTGCTGGTTGTTCACACCCCTTCAGCAGAAAATAAGATCTTAATTTTGCTGCAGGTCACCAGGTAAGAACAGCCTTATTGCAGGAAATCTTGGTCACTTCAGAGACAACATAGCTCACTTTAATTGGTTCCCTCTGGGTAGATACAAGCCACAAAGGAGGTGCTCACATGGGGCAAGCAGGGTACCAGCACTGCCTGGTACAATCAGTCACCCATCATGCACTACAGCAGTGGAAATGCCTACAAATGTACTCACTGAGAGTATATTCATTATTCTGTCCTTTTCCAGTGGATAAGGAACTATGAAAGTAGGGAACAGATGCAAGTCACAATCCCAGACAGGAGGGAAAGACCCACCTCCTTCCAAGGCAAGGAAGCACTCCGTGCCCTGAAGAACCTGACAGAACACCACCAGGGCAGAGCAAATATTTCCCCTTCCATCCATCAAACACACGAAGCCACAGTGGGAAGTGCTCACCAAGCAGGGAACCCCCAGGCTGCAGCTGTTTGCACCACTGCAGTTTGCTCCTCCTGCCTGTACATTGTGATCCAGCCTCTGTGGCACCATCATGCCCTGATTTCCTCCAGGCCTGGTGCTTCCTGCAGCTCCCAGGATAGATGACACTCCACTGCAGAGCAGTGAGCCAGTATTTCATGTCACTCTCATTGTGAGCACATGGCTTTAATGCATGCGTTGCTCAAAGTAGCAAAAAAACCCATCTTGGAAATGCCATTTATTTCCAGACAGGCTTTTTTCTTCTTTATTATACTAACTGGGTACCTAATTTACAGTTATTCATTTACTTTCATAGCCTTTGGAGGGTGAAGACAAAATAATATCGATGGTAAAAGCAAAGGAAAGTACTACAGCTCCATTATCAAGGAAGAAGAGCAGGTAATACAATGGCAATATAAATGTATTCAAAATCTTTTTTTGCTTCAATTTTCTCAGAGACATTTCATTATAATCAGATATTTAGCAGTTTATTTCAAGACCTTAATAAGAACACAAGGCACAAAAAAAAAAGAGAGAATGAGCTAAAAATGGGTATAACACCATGAGTAAAAACCAAATCATTAGATACAAAAGTTGCCTTCAAAAATGAGTGCAGAACTTCTGACATCAAAAGGGCAAAAACAGAGGCAAAAATTCAGTGCTTAACAAGAAAAAGTGACAAGAAGGATGGTTTGGGATGCTACAAACCAGCCAGACTGCCTTCCATGCAGGTTCCTAATGATTTGCAACTTGCAGAGTTATTAGGAAAAATTAAGAATGGAATTTGTCACTGAGTGCAGCACACATAAAACACAGCCACTCATTAGACCTGTGCACATGGATTTGAGAGACCACAGCTGGACTACTGTGACTACAATTCTGATCATCCTACTGAAATAAAGCTGGACAAATTAGAGGCAGTTCAGAAAACGAGCTGAAATGCTAGCAAGGGACCTGGAAATGTGACCTGAAAGGAAAGTGAAAAGGAACCAGGCTTACCTTAGAGAAGGGAGCACTGGAAGGGGCTGTGTTTATTCTCCTTACACGTGGAGCAGAGAGGCAGCAGTCGGATATTCCTCATAGCAAATGATGGTGAGGGAAGAGGGAGAGCAGCCTGACCAGGGCTGGAATAGGGTTAGCCATGATTTAAGGGGTGAGACACCTGGGAGATCATTGCTCACAAAACTCCCTTCACCTGCAACTAGAAGGGAGCAAACCACACAGGAGCATGGCTTGGCAACCTTAATTCCTCCCTCAGAAAACAGGGAAGTAAGGAAAAAGCTGGTGTGGATCATTAAGAGCCAATTGCACCATGTGAGCCAATTCTCATTTCTTACAGCACTACTGGTCTGGTAAGAGGCAAGAGTGAGCTGCCCTCACCAACATCTCCAGGACAAGTTAATTATTGCAGAGACAGGGAAATGGGGCTCAGTGTGTCCCATCTGCTGAGGTGTCTGATCCCTGAACCCAGAGCTGGCCAAAGCAGAGCCAGGCACAGAGCTGCTCTTCACTTTCATGAAAAGCACAGAGACTTTTTTTCACTCTTTCACACTGAAATGAAACAAATTCTTTTGAAATGTTTAGTAAAAGCACATGGAAAGAGAGGGAAAGGGAGAAATATCCTCTTTTCTCCCCTTCCCCCACATCCACAGCCCCCTAGAAGCTATCAGCCCAGGAGACAGTGTCATTAATTCGGGAAGTTTTGCCCAGGCAGACCCAGAGCAGAGCCCAAGCCCCTCATTTTGTGGTTTCTCATGTGCTTTGATTACGCCAAAGTGCAGAGCTTCTTCCCTTTTCTTTTCTCCCTTTTCCCCCTCCAGCAATTCTGTACTAAAAATCACACAACAAGAACTTCAATGCACAAACACACTCTGTGAAAATCTCAGCTGTGGCGAGTCAACATTTTTCCAACAGACAAGAAAGGATTTTCGTCAGAAAGCTCACAGCCAGCTCCACCAGCAAGATTTTGGAGGCAGCTCGGCTCTAAGTGCCTCATATTTCTGCATATCAGGGTCGTCAGTCAGGCTCCCAGGACGGGAGGGGCACAGGAGTGATGATCACCCCTGACACGGCTGGAGTGACTTATCCAGCCCGACACGGGCCCCCGTGGCATCCCCATCCATCAGCTCCTCGGGGCAGCATTCCTGTAGTCGTTTTTTTCCCTCCAAAACATCAATACTAGCTAACATTTTGGGGCTTTTTTTTAAACACTGTCATCCATTTCAGTCAATCTTATTCTTCATAATTTCGGTTTCTCTCTGTTGGGAAATTGGAGTGTATTTCACAGTGTGAAGTGTCAGGAGAACAACTGCGTCAAGGAACAACTTCCTCTCCCCTGCCACTTAGATTTGTTTGCTGGAGCAAGATGCTCACAATCGCCCCAGCAAGAGATTAACTGATCTGATGCACCACCACAGCCTGAGCAACTCTTAGACATACTAAAAACCTCGACATTTCAAAACCTCTGCATGACCAGAAATCTGATTTTTGGATAGTTTGATCTTGCTGCCCAGCCTTCTGCTGGTTTTTTTTTCCTTTTTCCTTCATAACATTGGATCATTTAGATAAAATCTTAATGGTGAAGCTTGGCTAGGTTCTCCATGCCATTGCCTTAGCATATTTACATGCAATAATCTCCCCAAGAGCTTATACTTTTCACTTTTATCAGCCAAAAAGCATACTGGAATTAAAATAGAGTATCTCACTCTATTTGCTTGCAACTGAATCCAAATACTCAGGGGCAAGTTTTTAGCAGGGAGAAGGTAAAACAAGCACAGAAAATCCATGTCAAGCCCTAAAAAGACAAGGGTGTGAAGAAGCCCCCCTTGTTGTCCCTCCAGGGGACTGCCTGGAGTCCTCTCCTCAGAGGGACCTGCAGATATTCCCCCAGGGCAGCACTGGGGGCACTGGAAAATTGAATTTGCAATGTGTTCTAGGGGATTTCTGGGAGCTGTTCAGAGAGATAAGTCCTGTGACAAAACAACTCTCTCTGCTGAGAGCACACACACAGCAATTCAGCATCCCTGAAGTTCACAGAGGTTATCTCATGTGGGACAAAGGGGACTGTGCAATCCCTGGGGTGTTTTGTTGGGTGCAGGGGGATTAAATGACCTTCCCCAGTCCTTTCCTGCCCTGTTTGGTTTTGGCCTCCCATTGCAGTGTCCAAGTCCTGTGGTTCATTGCTCCTGGCGTGGCTTGGGCCTCAGGACAGCAGGGACAGGCTCTGTCCCCAGAGCACCCCTCTCTTTCTCCTTCTAGCAGGGTTTTGCCTTGTAGAGAGGGGTTTATCCCCCCTCTCAGTGTAAGAGGTGCTAACTCAGCTGCACTGTTAATTCTGAAGTGATTCATTGGTCTGTTTATTCTTAATCTTGACATAGTTTGTTAACAGGTCCAGCTTCTGCTTGATCTGGCAGGAAAACGTCAGCTCTTATTTTAGTTATTATAAATATGTAATAACTATATAATATAGCTATTATACACCTGTCATTTAAAGAAGGGTGAAAACCAGTTTCTCCTGCATATTTCATGTGCACACACTTGTGATCACATGTAAGTTCTTTGCATCTCACTCTCAGGGGACAGGAGATTTAGCTTAATGACTATTTGCAGAGCCTTTTGCAAAGAGCTGGACTGTCATTTCTCATGAAATCACAGCCAAAATAACCTGCTGCTGTAAGAGATCTTGGAAAGGACTTTGGTGATGAGAAAATACTGCAAATCATTATTGCAAATAAGATTTAATCTGTATAAAAATCTCTGTCATTCTTGGCATATACCCACGAAGTCTATCTCCTAAGAAAAGGTTTGCCTTGAAAGAGAAAAGGTGATTTTTCCTACCTCAGAAGAGGATTTTAAATGATGGGACACATTCCAAAAATAGGTCTGAGAAGAAAATATGGAGACTGCAGTCCTGTGATCAGAGTGATAATGTTTTTGGTCCCTGATTAAAGAGAAAAACTCCACTTTGATGTGCTCTCTGCAGTCAGGAGTCATAATGAATAAGCAACAAATACCAAGAAATGAGCTTGAGAGAAACACAGACATTAACTGGTTCTTGTGGCCACATGGAGTCAGACCTGCATTATCCCTGTCCAGTAGCAGGTCAGACTGGCTGGCAGCATCAACAAATTTTCATTGTGACCACAAAGAATTGCAACCCAAAAGCTCCAAATCTGTAGTAGGGGCAGCTGTTTCTCAGGATGGATGAAGACTGTCGAGCTGCTGAAGAAATATGTAAAAATATTGCAGGAGTATCCAGGGGAGGTGTTCATTTAGGTGCTTGATCACTGTATGGGAGATAAATTAGAATTAAATTAGAATTACACATCCTTGCTTGAGGTGATTTGCATTTTGGACCTGGCTGTCCGACAGCCAGAATGAAAAAAAAAATTAAAATTAAAAAAAAAATCTCATTCTACAAAGCAATTCATGTGAATGAAGGAAATGGAGATAAGGAAAACAGAACCACAGGGATAATGCTCCTTGGAGCAAACCCAAAGCTGTGAGGGCCCTTGGGAGAGTATTTTGGGTTAACAGGGAGTTAAAATGGCAGCAGTGACACTTTTCCCCACGTCAGCAAGATCTATCATAATTTCATTTTGAATCTGACAAGCTATTTAGACTAGAGAAAAAGAGCTATATTTTTCTGAAAGTTTAATTTTTTTTCTCCTTTCAATGCCTTTGCAAATGAAATGCCTCAATGCCTCCTGCTTCCAAGATGTTTAATTTTAGGTTGAAGAGGAGTTTAGCTTGAATTTCAATATTATCAATCATTCTTTGTGATTTTAAAGATTTTATTTCTCCGGGAAAATGGACAGATTTTTACTTTAGATTGAAAAAAAAAGTGACTTTTCCTCAGCGGACCAGAGAATTGCAAATCATCTACACACTAAATCTTCTGTGTGCTGGTAACATCTGTTCAACAGTTGCCTTTTTTCAAAATGTGCAGCAGCACACCACGATAGCCATGTCTTTCTGTCCCTCCTACATGCAATCCTTCACTCTCTGCTTCGCTCTGGGTGCTGTCTGTGCTCGTATTATTGCAGCAGGAAAATGCAGAACATTAGCATCTGTTAATCCCTTTATACCTCCAGCCTTCACATGTTTGTCCAGCTCTGCTTTTCATTGTGCCTTCGTGTCTCTGGAATAGCCTCAAAATTCCAGATACAGCAAAACAACCCATGAGTGTGTGCTGGCCCCGTGGGGCTGCTGGGAGGCTGTTTTAGAATTAAGATAATTTACTGGTTTAAGTGTGTTTGCTGGATACCTTGGAGCAAATTTTACCCCACTTTGCAGGGATTTAACCATTCAGATGTTATTAATATCAAGCCATGCTGCTGAATCTCCATGTCCTGGAAGGGAATAACCTAGATTTGAGTGCCTTGCTTTGCACCAGACATTCATTTCAGCAAATAATGGAAAGGATGGAATGGAACTTGACTTTAGCCTACAGTGCTACTGTGGCATGGCAGAGGGGGAATGAGAGGCTGAGGAATATCTAGCAGAGGTCTTCACAGTAAATTTGGACCCTGGATTTCCTTCCACGCCACATTTTAAAGCCTTTGTGGGTTAAAAATAGAATCCTAGAGTAGCCTGGATTGGAAGGGACACACAGGGATCATTGAGAGTTGAGAGACCATCACAGAGAGCTGTAGGCCATGTCAAAAGGGTGAGATTGCTTAAGTAACATGGGGTGAGAATGAGAGTCCAGCAGGGAGGCAGCAGAATATTTTGGTATTAGATCTGTGGGTTTTCCCCAGGAAATTATGTATTTTATAAACAGAATTGAATATGCATCAGTGCAAAGGAAAATTCAGGTAAGGGAAACAGCTCTGAAAGTTGGCAAAGTTTGAGTGTTCTTCTTTCTATTGGATAGTTCACAAAATTACAGAAAGGAGAGTGGTTTCAGGGGGAGGGGATCTGCCATGAATGAGCCAAATGCTCAGGCCATTGCTCCAGCTCATGGCAGTCATGGTTTGAAGTTGGGGAAAATCAGCCAGCTCCAACCAAACGTGCCCATGAAGCTCAAACCCAGCAGAAAATGTCCCCAAGTCACCCTGCTCCTCTCACCTTTTTTTCTTGCCTTCTGCTGGGCCTGTTCTGCAGTTCCAAACACACCCAAGCACTCCAAGTGCCTCTCAGAGCATTTCTCTGCTTGCAAGCAATGTTTATACAGCTGAGTTCATCATCAGGGCTAATGGGGTTAACGGGGCCCTCATTTCTGAATGCAAAAATGAGCATTTTGGGGGGATACTGAAAGAAAAGATGCTCTTAGGTCTACCTATACAAACCCTCTGTTCTCCAACCAGCTCCTAGAATAGAAACACAGAATCACAGAATTACAGAATCATTAAGGTTGGAGAAAACCTCTAAGATGATTGAGTCCAACCTTTGGCCAAACACCACTGTTCAACTACACCAGAGCACTGTGTGCCACATCCAGTCAATTCCTGAACACCTCCAGGCATGGTGACTCCACCACTTCCCTGGGAAGTCCATTCCAGTGCTTAACAACCTTTCCAGCGAAGAAATTGTTCTGATTTCCAACCTGAACCTCCCCTGGCCCAGCCTCAGGTTACGTCCCTTTGTCATAAAACAACTCATAAAACACAGCACAGAAATGACCAAAGCCTGCCACTCACCAGGCTTCACATAATCAAATTTTACAAGTTTCAAAAGCAACTCAGCAATGACTGCAAATTGCTAAAGAATAACGTAGCAAATGATAAATTGCCTGCTGGTTCTTTGTGCATTAATTTGTGTTATGGGTTTCCAATCTGAAATTGCCTGACTAGATTTTTTTGCCGATTGTTTTTATTTTTAGCTCAAATTGCAAAAGAAATGACTGTGGTAACCTGAACGTATCAAGTTCTAATGAAGAATTGATCAATTGTCACATTGTAGGGTTTTCCTGAACACTGGTTTCTGGCCTGTCTTCTCAGGATGAAAATTGCAGTTATTAGCCAATTACCAAGTAAGAATGCAAAACTGAGTTTTGTTGTGATAACAGAAAGGTGGAAGAAAACCTGAAGTACTGCCTGTCTGCCTGTAATCACCTTGTTTACCTGGGGATGGAGATGCACAAATAACATTTTCAGTTGAATTATTCCCTAGCAAAAGAATTGAGATCTGATTGCTTCCTCCTTCAGTTCAGTAACACTATTTTTTAAACCATGTATTTCACTAAAAGGCACAACTTTATTTTACAATCTAAAAGCGTGCTCTGGCTGTTATCAGGCAAGAAGGAGGTGGAAGAGTAGAATGAAAAGCTCAGCATGGAAATGGCTCCATGAAAATAAAAAATTGCTCGGATTCATCTCATCTGGTGAGAAGAAACTGTACTGCTTTGTCAGTGTCTGAGGAGGAGAGTGGTTCCCATTGAGATTACTCCATCTGGCAACCTGACTTGCTTTTATTTTCTTTCTAAAGAACAGAAAGTGCCAGTGTTATATCTCCTGTAAGAAATACCACGTCAACTGTGGTGGAAGAAATCCCCATCCCATTCCAACCCATTCCTGCACAGGAAACCCTCCCACAGCCCCATCAGCCACTGAGGGACAGAGCTCATTTCTGCTCATTTCCTCTCTTTGGAGGACACAGACTTCCCCAGCACGTTTTTAAGACAGCAGAAGCTTTAAAACACACAAACCTACACTGTGATCAAAGTTAATTCAGTGTAAATGAGAAGAAATCAGTAGGTTTGCCTTCTGCACGGCTGATCCTGGTCAAAGCACAGCTGCCTGTAATACTCACCATATGTGGCAGCAATTGTCTCCTGTTTATTCCTGTGCCTCCCTAATCCCCCGTGTCCCCTGTGAGTGTGCAGATCTGTACCTGCAGCTCTGCCTGGTGCCACAGAAAGGTGTTTGGCTTCACGTGTATGTAATTATGGAGATCTTTTTTCTTGTTATGGTAATTACATCCTAAAAGGTTGCACAGGTAGCAGGTGTAAATGTGGTAAGACTCAGCTGATACCATGCATCTTCTTTTACATTAAAAAGCAGTTTATAGCTGAAGGTCTTAAAGGGTCCTGAAACCTTGCTATTTTTATTGATGGTCTAACTGCTCCTGGTAAATAAGCAAAGATCTGTGGAGCAACCAAAGCAGAGATGACCCTAAACAAAAAAAGAAAATCAGTGCCTGTTAGCACTGGGAACTAAATTAAAATAAATAAAAATAACCAATGCGTTTATCTGGAGATTTTTGTATATAGGAACTGAAAGTTTTCCTGTTTCATAGCATGAATAGGTATCACCAGACCTCTGTCAGGTGCCAGACACACAACCAGGTGTGTGAGATTCCCTGGAATGCCATCATGGCTCAGGGAAAATGCTGGCTGGGACTGATACAATCCTGCTTCTATGGGAGGGAGGCACTGATTTATTTCAGGTCTGAAGATACCATGACTATATGTACAGAATCTGTGCCTTTTGAAAGCTGAAGAAACAAACAGTGAGGTTTGCTGATAAATTTGGATTTTAGAAATCTATTAGGCTTAATGTCGCAATTCCACGGCTGGGAGTACACAGCTTTATCTTATCACAGTGGCCAGGCAGGCTGCTGGCTATTTCTAGCTGATGACCTTTTATTTCAATATTTTTTAAATCCATCCAGAGTGCTATAATGCATGAGAAGGACTTTATGCATCCACAGCAGGAGCCGCTGTGTGCTCGAGCCTGGCTCATATCAGCTCTCTCCAAATTTCACACAGCAGACATCCCACAAGGGGCTGAAGGCCAGGGTCAAAGAAAACCTAAATGTTGGTGGGATAGTGGAGAGATCCTTCCAGGTTAGTGCATTAGCTGGGAAGTGGAGCATGTCTGTGTGCATCACTGCAGAGCTGTAACAAATAAAGCCTTGCTCCAAAGGCAAGAGGGAACCTGGCCATTCATCCCGAATGTCAGAGCCCTGACAGAAAAGCCCATTATGAACAAGTGAAGAGCTGCAGCCACCGTTGTGCCACTGAATGGGATGAATAACAGCAATGAATAATAGCAAAACAATAGCAGGAAGAATTGCCTCGTCACCCCGCATCCAGCAGGAGCTAAATCACACCCAGGGCACACGCGCGGACCGGGAATTTGGCAGCGCGGAGCCGCCTGTGCTCCGGGTGCCCTTATCTGCTCAGCAGCCTCTGCTGCATCCTGGAGGCACTGGCAGCGAGGGGGTGGTGACGCTGTGCCCAGCATAATATCACCCACACACAGCTCTGCGGTGAGTGAGGAGGTGCAGGAAAACGTGGCCAAAATTCCGCGTTATCCACGGGAGCAGTCTGGAGAAATGTGTGTGGCCCGCCAATGGTAATTAGCCAGTGTCGAGGCTGAGGCACAGAAACAGCTCCAGCTCTCGAGGGGATGAACCATGGAAATCAAATTTCCATCTGAATAGAGCCCGGTGGCTTTTTAAAATCAAAACCTGTGAGTTTGTTTTTGCTGCTTCTATTTAGGAAAGCTACATTTGTGACTGTATGCTCAACTGAGATTAGGAGGTAAGAAAGACCCTTTTCATTTGATTCCACTTTTTCATTCTGAGGGATGAGAGCAAACTAGACCAATCAATAACAATAATTATAATTTTCTTTTTATTGATTGCTCAGAAGCCCTTAAAGGCATCATCATTAACTTAGAGATAACTTGAGGAAATTTATGAGGTTTTGAATTCTGTTGTGACACAGCAATAGTAAGTGATTTCTATATTCAGATTCTCAACCTTCCTGGCTCTAGGGCTGAGCCAGAATGAGTGAGGAGGAGACTTGGTCAAATATAATAGAGCTATTGACACAATTTGGCCTTGCTGTTTTTTCTAACTGGCACATTCAATAGATGAGGCTGAGTTTTGCATAGCAGGTGTGCTGACTTCACAACTGCCCACTGCTTTTTATCCACGTGATGTTTCCTTTTTGTGTCCACCACAATATCCAGGAGCAATTTTCACATCGATGAGAGATGCCAGACAGTGATTCTTGGAGATTGAAACCTTTTAAAGGAAAACACTTCTGCTGGACACATCTTGACTCATTTACTTCAGTTGGCCACACATGCATTGTCCCTGAAAATACAAAGTTCCCTCATCTTCTTTATTTCTGGAGCACTGGAGAAAGTGCTGTCCATCCCACCTGCTGTGACAGTTCCCCAAACTCCACTGTAACCTGCCAGGAAGTTCCTCAAGCTTTGCTCTCACTCCTCACAGGACCCCTTGTTCTCACCTTTTTGGTCATCCCCTCTTGACACCTCTTCTGGCCCCACACAAAATGCTTCTCTGCCTGTCTCTGCATCCCCCTGTGTGATCTGTGTGCAGCTCATTATTCTGCAAATTATTCAGAGGATACACAAACCGGGAGAAAAGCCTCACATAATCAATTCCTCCTTTTTAAATCACGAGTTAAAAATAGAAATGCAAGGCAAGATAAGAGATACGAGCATGAATAAATAATTGTTTGCTCTGGAACTGAGCGTTGGCCCTTGGTTTGTCAATAGTTTATTGCTTTACTCCACAGAAGACCAGGGTGACAAGTGACCTTGTTCCCAGACAAATGAAATTCAGATGCATAATAAAGCAACACCTCCAGACTGTAGGAGGGTTTTTTCCCTCAGATCTGCCTGTTATTCAGTACAAATAACATCTATTAAATGTCATATTCTTTTCAGCAGGTGCTCAGCCTCTTGCCTCTTCCTGGGTCAAAATTTCTATAATTACATTCATTTTGCACAATGGTTCATTTATCTCTATCAATTTTTGCCTTATGAATGCTTTGTGACTTGTTCAAGACCTGACCATTATGAGTGTGTGGTGTTTGTACAATGGGCTTCCTTATCATTTCAGTTCAGTAGGAGGTCCTTCTGCTCCTGAAATCTCTGAAAATAGCTTTATTTATTAGCTATCAAGGTTTTTTCATGCAGTTATTATGTTTTATCTACCAGGGGAGCACTCATGGTGCAAGCATTTTAATGTAGTGATCACTGTCACATTCACAACAAATTTCTGCCTCTGAATATTGGTACGAATAAAAATTTTTGTCATCAGCAGGCAGAACAATTGAAGGAAAATCTTTAAAGTATTGGTGAAATAAGGCAGGAACTTTTATCTTTAATTAACTCTCAGGTGTTCCTTAGCTACAAATATCTTTTAATGGATGTCTGTTCACCTGGAAGATACATCTACCAAAAGGATTTTTAAAATCTTGCCAGATCTCTTGGGTTGTTCTGTTATTTTAAATACATCCATGAAGAGCTTGGAAAGAATTTTCCTTTCCCAACATCTGCCTTTCCTTCTCTACATAAACTCTCTTTCAATGTGTGGTAAATCACTATATGGGGAAGTGATGGCACTGACATGCTGAAAGCTTCAGAAACTCTTACCTGAGCTTTTTCTATGTCACTGAAATCCAGCCCCTGAGCATGGAAGTGGCTTGGGATTGAAGTTTCCTTCTGCTTCTAAAACAGAAAAAGAAAGGGAATACATCCTTTATCTGCAATTAATTTGGAATTAGGGCTTATTAAGCTCAGCATTTCAGACTGATTTTTCCAAATGAAAATATCTCATAATTTTCCCATGAAGAGTAAGTCAAACATCGCAGAAAAAGTTTTGTTCCACTGTGGATTGCAAGAAACAAAAAGCAGAAATCTGAAAATCTGCCACATAAGGAGGGATTTCAAAAGTTTACTGCATGTCAAATGTCAAAAATACAAGTACTCATACTTCACTTGAAATTTCTTTTTCATATACGTGTACCTACATGCATTTTGGGAGAAAACTCCAGATTGTGTTCCCACAATGTGGGAGATGATAGCAGAAAGGAAATCTGCATGTGGGGACATATCTTTCCTGGCCAAAGAGCAATCACAGCCCATCACCAAATGCTGCTGCTGGTTAGCATTGCCTGCATCAGTCACTGGCTTTCCATTCACCATCCACACAAAAGCTGTTTTACAATTTGCCAGCCATTCCCCAAGGCTTTAGAGTACCCTTTAGATATATTGTGTGGCTTTGCCCAAAGCAAACATGCACCTCAGGCTTGTGGACTATATTTCTTTCAGGGTTTCCTGCCTGCCATCACCTATTGATATTATTTGATTTGCAGCCGCTATTCAGAGCAAACAAACAAAATCTCACAACTTCTTAAACCTTCCTCCACATAAGCCACTGATATTTACTGGGAGCAAGAGGGACAGGCAAAGCTCTATTACACTTGGACTCACCTGTCTTTAGAAATGAAAGCAAAGGTTTAGCAAGTTATTTCCTCATGATTTTTCAGCCTGCCACTCTTAAGTTTCCTGGCTTTATCTCTGATATGGCTGATGCTTCTTCCCATGGCCATGAGCACCAGCCAGGAGGGACAGACCCTCAGTAAATGCCTGGTGCTCCCAAAGCAGCAGTGTTTCCCACCAATACCTCTGCCAACAAGTGTTCAGGTGACTCAGCTGTTTGCAGAGCATCCAGGCACCACCCTGCTTGAAACAAGCTGCAGCCAGTGGGTGTTTCAGGTGCTAAATGTGTGTGTGGTTGGGGTATCCCAAAGCACTGAGAATCCCAAAGTGATTCCCTAAAAATGCCTTCCCAGATTCTTGTTTGGCTGGTCCTTGGTACAGCCCTGTGGAGCCTCACTGCCACCTGGTACAATATTGGCCAGCACAGAATGGGTTTCCAGGCTGACCCCAGGATCTGCTGACATAAATTATCTTCCTCCAGCTGTGGTCACATCAATGTTTCCTTTAGCTGAGAGCAAAACTCCCTGTCCACAGCAGCATATTCCGTTCAGATATCCACCTCCTGCTCATTTTCCATGGGATATTTCTGGATGTTTCTGCCTTCTGCAGGAGGCTCTCCTCTCCCCTGGAAGCCCACAGTCTGCCCCTCCTTTCCCACACATTAACAGGTGGCTCCCAACATCCAGGCACTAACAGCAGCATTCCTCATGGCTTCCATGCAGACAGGCTTTTCCCCAAGGAACCTGCACCAGAGTTACTCAAATGTCATTTTCACTTAGCAGATACAGCAGGTGTTATTATTTGTTTGCTTTCAGTGTCAAAAAGGAGCTACTCAGTGTCTCTTTGCCACAACTTTCTGACGAAAAAATTGTTATATTAAAAAAATAAAAAAAAAGCTTTAGAGTCTAGTAAAGCAAACAAATCCTTATGTCTTAGCAACAGCTCCTTGCCTGTATTGAGTTGGTGGTAGTTCAAGAAGCAGCTCTTTGCAGGAGACTAAAGCACCAGGTACATCCAGCATTTAATTCCAGCAATTCTGGATAGTTAACAAAACAGAGAACAAAATCTCACTGCAATGAAGGAAAGCAGAATGGTTATAATGACCAGCTCCCTAAAAAGCCAGCTTTTATTTTTTCTTTTCCTCCATGGGCCCCTTAAGTACAATAGTAGGAATGGAGAATTCAATTTGTTATCTTAGTAAAATAAATATTTCCTTTTTAAGACAACCTAATCTGCATAGCCCAGAGTAGCAGTGGTTCCACACTAGGCATGAATGTGAATATGAAGGGGGACAACTGGAATGTTGAGCACTTCATGACTGTCCATAATCTTGACACCTGCACCTGAATTAAAAATGAGCAGGAAGATTTTGTCTGATTTGAATGTAGCTGCAGCCACCATAAGGTCCAAGTGGGCATCTCTCAGATGAAGAACCAACAGGGCTCGACTGTGCCTTCTTGTTGCTTTCCTTTAAATAACATTTTTATAATAAAACCTGATTGCAGTGATGCCTTTATTCCTTTATTTCTGCAGGAAAGCCAGTGGTAATTAACTTGCACCACAGCCTGCAATTTGCATGTTAAAGTTTACAATCATGCTGTCACAGGGCCATCACCAGCACCATTTTACAGGGGGAATTCAGTAATTGAGGGTTTGTTTTGTGCATGGCTCGCTGCAGAACCTGGGTGAGGCTTTTTGTGCCACAGTGCCTCGGTCTGAGCTGCGTCAGGCAGGAACAAAACCCGCCAGGGCTGGCTCCAGGGGAGCTGACAGCAGATCAATTTGCCATCCTGCCTCCTCAGTGACAGCCTGCCAGCATAACTAAACCCAGGCACAGGTACACCAACTGCCTCTGGCAGTGAATTCAGGGTAAAATACACCTTCAGAGGTGGCTGTTTGAGCCAGGGATCCTCTGGGACCGAACACACGGCTTTTGTCCCAAATCCTGTGAATTTACTGGATGAACACCCCCTGTCCTTAGGGACCTTCCCCATGTGCTCCTCCAAGTGCCTCCCTGGCCTTTGCCAGGCCCATCTGCAGCGTTCAGCTCCTCTGGTGTTAATGTGAGAAAGCCTTTTCTAAACTACCCCAAACAAAACCACGCAAGGGATGAAAAATAATTAGCCATGTGTCAGTGTCTGATATATTTGCATTGTTTAGACAGAGTAGTTAATCACTGGTAAGACCACAACATGTGGTGTGAATTTGGATTATAGCTAATACATATCAAGCAGAAGGCTATTAGTTACATCTAAAGGCACTATTTGATATTGTTATTATTGGGAAAGTGGATGCAATTAATTATATTACAATGTCCTTGCAAGAATCCTGTGGCAATATCATGCAAAAAGCTGTTTGCTTTTAGATTCCTTTTCCTTTTGTTCAGACTGGAACTAATTCAGGCAAGCAAAAGGCATCAGGAGCCAAGATTCTGTTCCCTGTAACACTCCTGAGGCCCTGAGTGGTACTGGAGGGGTCAGCAAGGGCCTGCATTTTTTTAAGGGGTTTTAAATATAGGGTAAACTTTTCATTTTTGTGAAATAGTTGGTCTGCTGAAATGTCACTTCTTCCCTTGGGCTGGGAATTAGCAAAGGACAGTCTCCATGTGGTCTCCAGAAAGGACTTCTAAGAGAAGGAAATGGATCCCAGATTTAATTAGAGGTGCAATATTACCAAGTGTTCCCTCTCTGAAATGTCTCTTACCTATAGGAAAGAAAAGCTTGGGGCAGTTCTTCTTTTATTTAAAAAGGCAATTGTATTAATTCAGCTGAATTTTGCATTGGAATTGCAATGGCTTTGACAGTTTAGTTCCCTGAAAATTGCAATAAAGCCTTCGTTACGCCACATTTTGTCCCCATTTGTCTTGTATACCATTGCTTTGCCTTTGGCACAATCAAAATAATCTTTAAAAATACTGCCATAAATGGATTGACTTTGACCTTCTGAGTATCTTGTCAATAAAATAAAAATGATAAATGTGTTTCAGAGTGCCACTGGCGTAATATTAAAGCAGAGTTACAACCTGAAAAGTGACATGTGAAAAATTAAGTTATGGGGAGGGGTCTTATTCTCCGTAAACGGTGCCACATAGATAAGCTCTATTTACAGTGAAAGGAGGTGATTTTGCTAACTGCCAGGTTGTGCAATTCCTGAGATGTGGCCTCTGCCTCTTACATCGTCATTAGCAATTAAAGATTACTGCAGCAAGAAATGAGCTGAGCTTCTGTTGCACAGAGCAGAGCAGCTCCCCTTCGTCCCCTCCTGTGACCACTGCACTGCTGATGTGGTGAGAAGGGACCTGGCCTCATCAAGGAATGGCTCAGATAACCAAGAAAAGGCCATTTTTTGCCACATGATCAGCTCTTTGGAGATAAACAGCTTCTAACAGAATCACCACAAGGCTTCTTTTTATTAGGTGAGAAGAAAAGAACTGAATATTCTGTAAAGAAGTCAAGAGATGCATGAAAATAAACAGGGCAGGCAAGTAAACAAACACATGTCAAGAGGCAGCAGGTTTGATTCAGACTCTGAGATGCACACACACAAGTCCTGATGTGTTTGGCTTTATACCTCAAGTGAGTCTGACCCGTGGCTTCAATGTTTGCAAGCCTAACTTGAGCTGATTTCTCAAATCCCTTTACCGTTGTTTTTATACCATTTCTCTTTTTTTTTTTTTCACAGTTCTTGCTCTGAATCTTCTCAGCACATATTTAAAAGCATGTGAAGTGCACTTCATACTTGAGCATCAATTTATATTATGATTAAATTGCTCACGCATGTAGTAAATTAAATTAAAACCCCACGTACTTTCAAAGGTCACGAGGCTTTGGAACCTCAAAACACTACTTGATTTCTGAGGAGGAGTGACTCGGATGTTAATCCCTAAAATTAGGCTGAGATCACTTTAAAAGGTAAAGGGTCCTGATACAGATATGATGAAAATCTGGATGACTAAAATCTTTATGGTGCAAAGCTTGTGCCTTTATACATTTAAATCTGGATTTACTTGCTTGGAAAATGAGCCCAATCCTGAAATGAACTGGAACATAAAAGCATATAAGATTGAAGCAGCTGTTATTAGCAGCGTCCAGCAGAATTAAACTGATGAACTCATTGCTCCTCGCCCTTTTCCTTCCTCCGCAGCTCCCGAGTGCTGGCCGGGGGGACACCGCGTCCTCCGCAACCCCCGCAGGAGCACCAGCTTCGACTCCCTGCAGCTGCAGCGAGGGGACAGCCAGCACCTGGTGTGTGACCACTCCCTGCCCCCGGCCTGGTACCGCCTCATGCTCGGCCAGCGGCCCGTGGAAATGCCCACCAGATGTGTCGAGGTCAGGAGAACCCCAGCAAAACCCCAGCACCGCCCCTGGGGAGCTGCAATGAACCCTCTCGGGGCGGGGGGATTTCCTCCCCATCCCTCTCTGGGCTCTCCTTGGCTGTGCATCCAGTGGGGATAGGTGGGTGGTAATGGGAAAACCACTTAAATGGTGATGATGATGATGATAATAATAATTATTATTATTTATCAATTATTATTATTATTATTATNGAACATAAAAGCATATAAGATTGAAGCAGCTGTTATTAGCAGCGTCCAGCAGAATTAAACTGATGAACTCATTGCTCCTCGCCCTTTTCCTTCCTCCGCAGCTCCCGAGTGCTGGCCGGGGGGACACCGCGTCCTCCGCAACCCCCGCAGGAGCACCAGCTTCGACTCCCTGCAGCTGCAGCGAGGGGACAGCCAGCACCTGGTGTGTGACCACTCCCTGCCCCCGGCCTGGTACCGCCTCATGCTCGGCCAGCAGCCCGTGGAAATGCCCACCAGATGTGTCGAGGTCAGGAGAACCCCAGCACTGCCCCTGGGGAGCTGCAATGAACCCTCTCGCTGGGGGGGGCAGGGGGTGGATTTCCTCCCCATCCCTCTCTGTGCTCTCCTTGGCTGTGTATCCAGTGGGGATAGGTGGGTGGTAGTGGGAAAACCACTTGAATGGTGATAATGATGATGATGATGATGATGATGATGATAATAATAATAATTATTATTATTATTATTATTATTACTACAAGAATAACGGCAACAACAATAAAACCAACGGCAACGACAATAAAACCAACAACAATGACAATAAACCCAACAAAACCATCACCACCTTCAAAACCAACAATGCCACTGTCCTATGCAAGGGCATTTAGTCAGAAACCAGGATTCCCAATGGCACAGCCAATGTTCCACCAGGCTAGGAAATATTCTGACATAAAAGCAGGAGTTTTCCAGCTCTACAGAGGGATTTTTAGTAAACTGTGTATGTCACCTCATGCTGTGCTTTTTTTCAAGCAACTGTATGGCTTTAAGAATGGATTCTGCAACTTCTTTTCCCATATAAATTATTATGAGTTAGACATTTCTTCTGCTGATTAATTCATAAGGAGGAAATCAGAAAAAATAATATTTAAAGCGACCTTTGGGGAAACTGAAGGAAAAGCTAAAGTTGAATCTTTTTCTGCATTGAATAATTTCTTGCATTCTTTACTTTCATAAGTATACTAATGGTTTTGTGGAGCAAAAAACCCTCTACCACATAAGACTACTCTATAAAAGAGACAAAACAATAATTATCTGGTTTTATGTGTGTTTAATATGTATGACAATAAACCTTAACTTGCAATCATTGTTGCCAAAGCAACTTGATCCCCTCACTAAAGTCATTGCCACCTCAAATATCCCTGCTGGTTAGGGATATGTGCAGGAGGTTAGCATAATTTCAAACGTAAAGTTAAACAAAATTATTTAGAAAATAATAAACTAATTACCATAAATTACTTAAAAGGTGAAATATTCAGCCTAGAGTGCCAGGATGTTTGGTGTCAGGTGATTCTACTCTAGCTGGAGAGCCCTCTCAAAATTAGCAAAAACATTTTATATCCATTCAAACTGGACCTGTGAACTCACCACAGCTGAAGTTTATCTTAATAATTTAACATTTAATGAAATGTTAAGAGACAGTTGCTATTTCTGTAGAATTTCTAACACTTTGCCTATATAAACTAGCAATCTTATTAACATTAATAAATTGGTAGGATTATTATTGAAAGTTTAATTTCATATCCTCCTTGAATATCCCAATGCACTATGAAGTCTTTCAGGTTGCTCTATAAGTGTACATAAGTATATTATAATACTATTTAATTTTTCATTATATTCCAGCAATTTTGAGTGTGCAGCAATGCTCAACTGCATGAGATTGCTTTCTAACAATGAATGCTTTGTTTCTTTTAATCTCTTCTCTGGAGTTTTTTTTCATTCAGGTTTTGTTAAGGTATATTCATTAGTTTAGTTTCTTATCTTGTAACATAATTCTTGCCACTGGTTTCTTCATTATCCTCTGAATGACAGTAAATCTCTGCCTCGCCGTGCTGATGAAGGATTACATCTGTTAGATGTCAAAACTGCAAGAATACGCTTCTTTTAGATCTTCAGCCTCTAAATCTGCCTCTACATTCTATCTCTTCCACTTAATTAAATCATTGTTTGATTTGGTTTTCCATTTAATTTCAGCAAAACCTCTGGAACAAAATAATTTAAATTAATAACCGCGCAGCTTCCACTCCTTAATAAGCAGTTATTATTGGACATTCCGGGCTGGCTGGAGCGAGCTGATTTTAATTAAAAAAGTCAAAGACAAAACCCTGAACAGACAGAAGAAAAAAAGAGACCAAATAAAGCCTGACAATACGGCTGCAGAATTAAAAAGTACATTATTCCAGCACCTTGTAAAATATATGCCCGGTGTTATCGTGTTGATACTGGCCAGATACAATTAGCTGCTTATCGATGGATGAGATTAACTTCTTAATTCAAAGTGCTGCTAGGAAGGATTCCTGTCACCCAACTGAGCTCAGCGGGGATTTAAGCCATAATGGAGATTTGGAGGTCCTGCCCAGCGTGGGGGGGAAGAGTGGGAGGACAAATGGCTGGGGGACATGAGGGAGGGGAGCTCCCACAGCCTGACTCCTCCAGACAGCCTCTCAAGGTGTGTTCTGCATCTTGCCATGAAATAAACCTCCACCATAAAAATATGTCCCTGTCTGCATGTTGTTTCATAACCATAGGGAGTCTTACATTCAACAGAGAGGAGAACCAGGTCACACACAGGGGTTGTGAGAGCCCCAGAAGGCAACCACAGCTCAGGGGCACAGCAAACTTTGCAATGAAAAACACTTCTACTCATCCCCTCATTTAATAAAAATAGGGGGGAAAAAGGAGAAAAGAGAGAAGAAAACCCCACAAGTTACAAAGAGAAAAAAAGACAGAAGAAAAACCCAAAAGCTTTTATGTCAGAGAAAGGGAAATATTAATTGCATTCCTGAACTTGCCATCCCTTGAATCCAACTGCTGTCCATAACCTTGTTCCTCCAGTGGCAAAATGATTTTGATTTAAAAAGCTTTCCAATTTAGGCTTTGCCTGCTGAATTTCTCAGGGTGGGTAACAAATGATCCTGACCTTCCTTCCTCTATTTCTTCCCTTTCTTTCCCACTTGCTCCCAAAGGAGGCACAGCAATTACCAGATCCTGAACATGCACTCCTGGCCACAGCCACTTCCCTATCCAAAAATACATTGTAGTAGAAGTCCAGCAAAATTTTACAAATTTTGGATCCTCAGGTATTGAGGCTTCTGCTACAGATCATGGTTTGTTCTTCAAGAACTTCCAAAGTTTTTGTGAAAGGCAAAAGCACTAAATGAATAAAAGTATAGTGAAGCTTTTACTAAGTTTAAGGCAGCATATTAAGAAGCAAGAAACAATGCACAGGCATGGCCAGACCATAGTAAAATGACCTTCAGAGGAAGAACAAAAGATGGAAAAATTAAAGCACAACAGAAAATCTGTTAAAAATACAGAGAAGCACTTAATAACCAATATGGGAAAACATGCATCAATTACAGAAATTGCAGCTTCTGAATTAAAATAATACAGGGTATATGGATACATCTGGATACATCTGCATATGGGCAAGCCCCATGGGAGGCATAAACACTAAAATGAAATGTGAGGGAGCACCACACACTAATGTTATTGAAGATGTGCTCCACAGTCAGATAAAAGATCAGGCTGTGGATTACAGCAGAGCAGTGCATGCTGCTGCCTGTAATGTGAATTCAAATGCCACACCACGCTCACAGCAAAGCCAGAAATGGGCTGAAAATTCTCTGCTTCCTATGGAGAAGTTCCACTGGCCCCAGGTGCTTGTCCTCACCAGCAGCTGAGTGTCTTTTTCTGGAGGAACTGGCAGGAAAGGGGAATAATTTCATTTTTGCACATTTACAGCAACCCCTGGTTTAGAGACTTCTGGGTTCAGACAGGGGCTGTTCAATTTTCTTGTGAGGGCAAGAGGCGAGGCAGACACTGCTCTCTTCTTCGTGGTGACAGTGACAGGACCTGAGGGAATGGCCTGAAATTGTGTCAGGGGAGGTTTAGGTTGGATGTTAGAAAAAGGTTTTTACTCCAGAGGTGGTTGGGCACTGAGCAGGAATGCCAGGGAACTGGTCACAGCTCCAAGAACCCTAGGAAGTGATCCACAGATCCTGACAGAGCTCAGGAAGTGTTTGAACAATGCTCTCAGGCACTTGGTGTGACACACTCTTGTCCTGTGCAGGGCTAGGATTTGGACTTGATGATCCTTGTGGGTCCCTTCCAATTCCACTGATTTAAATTAATTTCTCTCCCATGAGCCAGCCCCATAACTGCAATTTTTTAGCACACTCAATTCTGTAGCAAGCTTTTCTACAGGCTGCTTATGGATATGAGACTCTGTTTGGGAAAAGTCCAGTAATACCTGCCTGTGATGGGGTATCAAGGTAACTCCCAATACCCTTCTTCAGAAATTTCATCCTCTAGATGAACAAAACCCCCTCCAAATCTGAGTATGCACTAAATTCAGGTACAGCTGTAAATGTGCATATGTAAATGAAGGACATGTTTTACAGTAAGTGTTGTTATTTTCTCAATAGTTTCATTTTTAGCACTGTTTTTTATTTTTGTTTATTTTTACATACATACTAGGATCAAACATAGGTTTAAATATTAATCTTTGGTATAAAAAACAAGGTCATGTTAAAGTGTGTCAAATCCAACCTGCTCATGATGCTTAATGTCAGTTCCTAGAGAAGAAGATTTATTTTTCCATACTTAGTTTTATTCCCTCCTCTTTAACCTCCTCTAGAACATTTTATACTCACAATCAAAGCACAGTACCTCAGCTGCATACCATTCATTTATTATTTTGTTTCAGTTATTATTTTGCTCTGAATCCAGCCCCACTTTGATTTGCAATTGTTCTATGAATTTAAAAGCAAGTGACACTTTCAAGGTATTATTTCATCCGGAATTCTTTCTTGAACACGTATGTGAATATTCCAAATCATAATGGTAGGTGTGAAGAGCCTTTGTTTTTCTTGTTTGTTTTTCAGACATGCAAAAAACCCTTCTGTAGAAATTACAATTACAGCCTTTATTGTTCAGAGGCATGTGCTTAAAAGAAAAACAAGACTGGCACCAGTTTAATTGCTACTACAGATATTCCTGACGTAAACTGATTTCTGTGGAGTATGGCCTGAGACTGAAATTAAAAAAACTCCAAACTTATTTACTTTAACTAACTACAAAGAAATAATGCTAAAGTAAAGTTTTGAGTGGATAACAGATGCAAAATCACAATGCTTTAAGTGCCAACCAGCAGCACACCAAAAAGCCTCCCATCTCCATCCAACTAAAACAATGCATTCCTCACATATGGTGCTATTATTTTTAACAGCATAATTTCAGCAATACCCAAGTGACAAGAACAATTGAGCTTGATTTCTTTGTGCAGTTATGAAGAACCTCATGGTGTTCAATCAATCAAACTGGTTGATACTCCAAACCCCAAGCAAATGGAAGGAGACATCATTGGATTAAAAAAGAATGGCTTGTTCCTTTGTTTTGGCAAAGGGGAAAAACTTATTTTTTATTGTTTAGGTTTTCTAAATTGGATTATTTAAATTATTATCAGGTGCCTAATTAAGAGTCAAAAATACTTAATGAATGCTCTTTGAAGCCTCTTCTCTTAAATCGTTCTTTTAAATTTCTTTGCTTTTCTGTTTTGTTTGGGTTTGGGTTTCTGGTTGTTTTTTGGGTTTTTTTTTCCCTGTTCTTATCTTTATTGCTGGTTGAACACATGAATATACATTTGCCCTTGCTTTCCTAGGTCTGTCTTCTCATTCACAGAGGCTTCATGCAGCAAATCCTTTTGGCTAGTGTGTGGCAACTTGCCTGACTCAGAAGGACTGCATGCAGCTCATAACAGAAAATAAATTCACGTGTGTCACAGAGCTGCCAGGAAAACAGAAATACTTGATTTATACCAAAATCCTCCCTTGGCCAGCCTCTAATCCTGTATTACAGTTTGGGACTCGCTGCCTCACAGTCTGATTTTTTTTGCCCTCATAAGGGTTGGTCATTGCTTGTAATTTGTGCATGTTACATAACAAACTGTCTTGCTCAAGTGGTTTCAGTGCAAGATTGGCCAGGGAAAATGCAGGAGATCCCAGTGGGGGTTTATCAGAAAGCTGCACGCTGACACCAGCAATGCTAATCCACTCTGTCCAGCACTGAAATGACTCACAGACTTCTGGTGAGGAGAGAAACAGAAGGGGGAAAATCACCATCCTCTTATTTAAGCATTTCAGTTTTTCCTCTGTGTGTTAACAAGTGATCCAGGCCCACTTTTAGGTATGGATCACTTTCTGTCTTTTTTCACTGCCAGCATGCACTCACATCTATTTATCTACATGGCCCCCAGCACAGCAGAGAGATGGGTGTCTCATTAATGAATTATCTTCCCAGCACTGTTGCAAGGCACCGAAGTGCAATTACCATCTCAGCCACCTCCACCTCTGGCTGAGAGATAAGAAAGTGAGGTACACAGAGAGTGATTTGTTATTTGCCCAAGGTCGAGCAGCCAGAGAAACTGAGGCACTGTGTGTGCCTGGCCAGAGGCAGCCCAGCAGCTGCACTCCCATGTTGGAACCAGTTACAGTGGTAAAGGCAGCATCAGATGGATGCTATAGCTCATTTTAAACAGCAAAAGTTCTTTTACAGAGAACTGTAAGAGTATTTTTCAGTTGGGATGGGTAGGCTGTGCTGTGTCTCCTCACCAAAACCATTTCCTACAAGACTCTCTGAGTTTGCACACATCCATTGAAATCCAGTGCCCACCCATCCCTGCTGCTCTGCTCCCCATAAATAATTCTTCCCAGCTTGTGTAGTTCCAAACACCTCCAAGGTGAACTCACTAATACCTGCACTTCAGTGTAATATCAAAAAGAATGTTCCAGTCCAGCAATCTTTACTCACACATGCAGAGGCACTGAAGTTTGCAGTTTCCTGGTGTAAGAGGAAATTCAGGTTGCAGGTATCACATCCAGATGAGAATGGAGCAGAAACCACTGAGCTCCAGTTTCCATCCTTCTCTCTTCTCCCATGCCACTTCTCTGGATGTTGTTTTTTCCACTCTCCCAGGTCATTGCAAGTGTATGCTCATGAACATGCTTTGGAAACATGCTTCTTCACACCACATCTCACAGCCTGGTCAGAAGTTCACCAGGATGCAACAAATTCCCATCATCTGTATTTTCACCCGCACAGAAAACACCTATGTCCCATAAAGCTGTAAATAAACTGAACAAACCTCTTAAAAGTTACACATAATGTGGCTTTCAAAGAAAGGAAGGGAAGGGATTGGTCTAAAATTCCACCTAGAAGAATTTTTTATGTTGGTCCCTTCCTCTCCTTTGCTTGCACAATGCTGGAAAGCTGCTCCTCCCCAGGGAGCTGCAGCACTCTGTGAACTCCAGTGCCACCTGCAAGACCACCAGGACCAAACAGGGGAGGAAGGGTCAGCCTCTCTGCTCAGCTGCTGCCACTTTTCAGGGAAAAAAACCCAACAATCTTGGACAATTTCAGTGGTGTCTCTCTGGAATGCTTGTTTTCAGAAGCCTGACAATAACTAGCTCCAAATGGAAATCACACTGGGTCATGTCACATTGTTGATTTTTTTTCAACTACCTTTGCTTTGCTGGGTGTGCACCCCTTCTCCCCTGGTGCTGCTTTCTGGCTTGAATGGCTCCCAGGTACAACTCAAACTGCAGGAGGGCACTGTTGCATGACAATAAATTTATCCTTTGACTTTCACCGCTTCCCCTGCTGTCACAAATAACTTTCCATCCTTAAAGTGAAGCAGCAAACATGACCCAGTGGGGAAAAAAAAAATGGTGGGTTTTGGGTTTGGTTGGGGTTTTTTTTGGTTTTTTTTTTTTTTCTCCAATGTGATTTATAGCCAAACACTCACCTTGGGAGGAATCAGGTTCCCCAAGCTGGACTTGTAGAGATGGTTCAGTGTCACTGGCTGAAGAAATGCAAAGCGACAGCAGCAGTCATGCTC
The DNA here is from genome assembly GCA_013398995.1 of Alaudala cheleensis. Classification (NCBI taxonomy): domain Eukaryota; kingdom Metazoa; phylum Chordata; class Aves; order Passeriformes; family Alaudidae; genus Alaudala; species Alaudala cheleensis. The sequence continues at coordinate 59,628 of VWYE01016856.1, read as the reverse complement.
TGGTGAATATGACTGATACCTGAGAGCAAATTATTGTCAGTATTTGGTAATGCTTTCCAAACTTTAGCTCAAATATCTCTGTGCTTTGCATATGGGCAAATGCTAGGTAATGGTGCAGAAAAATGAGTCACCATTGTAATTGGCTTTGTATATTTAATGAGGCCCTGATTACACCTAATCTCCTCACCGAGGTGCTTAAATTAAAGACAGCTTTAGAGCACCATGTTCTTTTAGTCAGGGGAGAGAGCCTGCCAGGTGCAGAGGGCAGCTCAGATCTGAGGTTCCTGAAGCTGGGAAATGGAAATCAGCCTCTCCTGGCCATGACTTAACATGCTGTCATTTAAACCATTTAGGACCAATGCCTTCTGTGTTGGAATTTCCTGTGTTCAGGGTATTCAGGAAATTTGTTAATAGATAAAAGCCTGAAAGCAAAAATAAAATTTAAAAAAAAATTTTAGTTAAGGCATGCATACCCTGTACACATGATTTGTCCATCCTTCATATTCTCTTCAAGAATGAGGGAGAGGTGCAGGCCCCACAGACCTGTCCAGTGTGTGCTGGAAGGGCAGGAGCTGTCAGGAGCAGAGCAGCTGTTTTGGAGGCAGGTGATCTATCCTGCTTTCATGCCTTCGTCTTCTTCATGCAAACCAACCAAAACCAGAGGAAAATCCTTCGGAATCCTGTTACTGTGCTCCTTAAGCATTTTATCTGTGCAAAGCCACCTCTTAAAACCGAGCAAGACATTTTCATCCCCACCTACAAGGCTTTTTCACTGACCCTCCAGGCTGGCCACACTCAGCCTGTTGGGTTTTAGGGATCTCCACGGGGTCTTACCACACTTGCTGTAAACAGTTCCTTTTCTGTGCACCCTCAGATGAACAAATGTGGGACACAAGCTCCAGTGTGGCTGTCACTCAAGTCTGAATCCCTGCCAGCTCCAGGGGAGAGCAAGAGGCTGACGGGCTGTGCCACCTGGCAGGTCTTTGGGGGCACCAGGGACTGCTGCCTGTTCCGGATCCCCATCGCCGTCAGGAACTGCGGCGCTTTCTTTGTGTATCTCCTGCAGCCCACTCCAGGATGCATGGGCTACTGTGCAGAAGGTGAGGACCAGCAGGGTATTTATCAATAAGATTGCTTGTGCCTCTCAGGCTGGGTGTTCAAAGGCCCCAGTGCTGCTGTGCACATCTCAGTGACCTTGCGAGTCAAGCGTCACTCCCGCCAAGGCGCAGAGCGTGTAGAAAAATAAATCAGTGGCAGTCCAAGGTGTTCCTGAAGAATAGCTCCTATTACCAGTGCAAAATGTAATCTGGGGTGTATTACTGAAGCGTCCTTTGCTTGGTTACAGCTCACATGTAACCTTTCCCACTGTCTTTGGCTCCACTTTGGCTTGAAGTTGCAAAGCAAGTGAGCAGAGGCATCTCGGCTGTACCGAGGCACTGTATCCAGGATACTGTCTCTAAGGCCTCTTCTTATCTTTAATAATCCACTATCCCCCCTCAAAAAAAGGAATTCTGAACCTCTGCAAGGAAAAAAAAAAACAAAACCCAAACTAAATTGATTACATCTTTTTCATGACATTTATATAATTGTTCTCCTCAGAAATAATTTTCAGCCTACTACGAGAGATGTAACCCCTGCTCAGTAGCTAGGAAACAAAGGGAAAGCAGAAAGCAATTGCTCATTCAGTTAAACCTCCTGAACTTTGGAGCATGGCCAGGTGCATATAGATTTCATCAGAAAACATGCTTCTTTCTTAAAATGAAAAAATTACCTTTATACTTTCCTTTTTGTGTTTTTGGACGGAAACACAACACTGAGACCAGGGTTATCAGCTTTTCAAATGGGCAAAATCCAAGCTGAATAAATTTTAAAGTGAAAGATAAACATTTTCTTATCTTTATCAATATTTTAACATTCCTACTGGAAGAAGAGGAAGGAAGAAAGGCTCAAAGAACATGAGATTAATTCACTATTAGAATTTTTTAAAAAAATCCATTAAAATAAATGAAACCGATTCTTACTCAGAAATTACTTTTTAACTGAATAGTCATTTTTCAGTTTAAGCTTGGTTTTTTTATAAACTATAAGATTTCCACTACTCTTGTTCAAAGAATTTTTTTGCCAATACATTTTGGGTGAATAATTTTGTCCTATTTGATCAATCATACCTGTTCAGTGATGTAAACCCACCTGCATTTCCAATAAAATAAAGCTTATCCCTTCACATCTATCCCAATCTCATTTTCAGTGAGGTCCAGTCCTTCAGACTCCTTAATTTCTTGTCTTTAGGATGTTTTTGCAGTCTCATGCATTGGATGGAAAACACCCAAAGCTGGAGGTTTTTTACCAGGGGTTTTTACCTCACTGGCTTAAATTCAGCCTTAAATATTGCACCACAGGGGGCTCAGCTGGGTCCAGCTGGCGTGGTCATGGCTTTGTGTCAGGGTCAACTCCCCAGCCCCTTCTGCTGGAGGTTCAGGAGCAGGACACCAGTCAGCACTTCTGAGCTGCAAAACAAAATGAATTTAAAACTCCCTAACTTGGCAGAAAGGACACAGCTGGGAAAAGCAGCGTTCATGTTTGCAATTCCACTCACATCCTCCCATGAGCTGATCACCTAACTCTGGCCTTATCCAGGGATAATTTCCAGCACACACTCACAATGTGAGCCACAGTTTGAGGCAGCAGCTTCTCTAAAAAAAGAAATAGTAAAGGGTATAAACAACTGGTCTTTATTCATCTTTTAAGTAACTTGTTTCTTTTTCTTACCTCTTGCTGTTTGCCCTGGACAGATGTTAACACATTGGTTCTCTGTTCTGCTGCAACAGCTTCATATTTTATTCTCTTGGGTTCCCACATATTATATTTTCTACACTCCTCCAAAAAAGTTACTTAATTTATCGTTTCAAAACATCTGAACCTGCCTCATGTTCTGTTTGAGTCTGGGTCTCTAGAGATGAAAAACATCCCCTTACACTATTATACATCTCTTTGTTTCTACTTTCTAGGTGAGTTTAACAGGAAGAAAGGTTTCAGACTTCATTACTTGTTGAAGCCTACAGAAAGAAAGCTGTATTTTTAGAGCAATGTCATTATTCTGGGCAGAGGGAGAATATATTGAGCAGACCTAGCCTAGATACATCCTAAAACAGCCTGGAAAGGATCTTCACAGCAAGGCAACAGGGTCTGGCTGCTTTCTGGGAGTCAGTTTACCTCTGCAACATAATGATTTCTCTTATCTCTTCTGTGCTTATTGCAGAACCCTGATCAAAAGGCTGTGCTCTGGGGAAATGCAAAGCTGATGACCTTTGCCAGAGTAATTAATTTGTATTAATCTGAGTGCTTCATTTCAGTAATGTTTCTCTCACTACAAAATAAAAAAATAGAAAAGAAAAAAAAGAAACAACAAAACAAAACCACATTTCAAAACCAACAGGTCAGATGGCAGAACAGCAATAGGCAGTCAGTCCACAATTAGCAATTTTAGCATTTCACATGGAACACACCTTGCTTGCATGGTTATTAATTAAGTCACAGGAACATAAAATGCACTGCTTCTCCCATGTTTAATTACACTGACATCTTCTTGTTAGGTGAACAACTGTAACATCAAAACAGCATTTTGTGCTACATCCCTCTCTTGTTTCCCTCTCCCAGACAGGCTCACAAACCTGGCTTTGCAACCGGTGATCACTCCCGAGCTCGTGCAAGGCCGAGTCCACCTGAAGTGCAGCTACAGCCCCCCTTCCCCTGAGCCCCCAGCGCAGTTCAGGGTGCTCTGGTCTCGCGTCTCCAGCCCTGGGAAGAGGGAGCAGCTCCACCACGAGACAACCCCACAGCCCATGTCCTACCTGGAGATGGACGGCGCCAAGCTCCGCTTGGGAGACACGGTAACACCACCCTGCCTCCAGCAGCACAGGTCACACACCCCTGAGGGCATCAAACCTCCTTTCTCCTAAATGCTGTGGTTTTAGCAGTGCTTCTCCTCACTCCTTATGCTTAGGGCTGCTGCCCAAAAAAAGATCTGAAACTGTTTCACAAGATTATTTAATGCCATTAACCCAGTTCAAGACCTGTAACGTTGCTTTGGATTGCAGCGAGTTCTTGGAAGGCACTTTACCACATTCTAAAGGCAAATTGAATATTTGCAGTTACGTTGCACCTTGAATGCTGTGAGGTGGGTACATGTGCCAGAGCCAATTTTTGCTTAGTACTTCTTTGTATGTCGAGGCAGTGAGATTTTGCAGCAGAGGCAGGCTCAGCTGCACGCACTCAGTAATTTTTATATCCATGGATCAGAGACACAATAACGTCTTTTCACTGAAAAAAAAAATGGTACATTTTAAAATAGAGGGAGATTCATTTTATGGGTTTTTTTTCTCATTGTTCTGCCTCTCTGATTCCAAATTCCTGGTTCAATAGCATACTGAAAGATGGAGTTCATTACAAAACAATCTTTAAGTATATTTGATGGCTTACACAGCAACAATGATCTGCTCTCAACAGCAACAACAAAACAGAAACCAATACAGATGTGAAAAAAAATTGACTTGTGTATGAATTCATGGCCTTTTATGGGACAGAAACAAGACTTTTAAAGTTAAATTAGGTTCATAACTTTTATAGGCAGAGGGACATTAGTGATGCTACATCAGACTGAAAGAATAAATGGGGATAACGGCCTGGTGTTAAAAGTATGTTGCAAATAGTCTTTGGCATTTTGCAGCTCTTCTTTGAGATCATGGAATCACAGAATACCAGCCCAAACAGAGGGTTCAAGGTTCATCTGGTCTAAATTTTCTTGGCAAAAGCATAGTCTAGATAAGACAGCCCAGCACCCTTTTCTGCTGAACCTGAAGTGTCCAATGTTGGGATATCCACCACTGCTGAGATTGTTCCAAAGGATAACTGTTCTCATTGTGAAAAAAAAATCTTTTTGTGTTGTCTAAATTTTTCCCTCATCTTTTCCATGTTACTACTAGTAAAAAGGCACCCTCCATCTTCTTTGTATCTGCTCTAAAAACTGGAACATGGTGATGAGGTTTCCCCTAAGCCTTCTTTTATCAAGGCTGAATGAATCCAGTTTTCTCAATCTTTCATCACATGGCAGCTTCCCAGGCCTTGGCTCATCTCTGTGTCCCTTCTCTGGACCCTCTCCAGCCTGCCCACATGTGTGTGTGTAGTGGTGACCCAAACTGAACACAGGATTCCAGATGTGGCCTGAGAAATGCTGACTGATACAATTATTTCTTTAGCCCAGTTCAGAATCTGACTGATTGTGCCCTCACATGTTATAACACGAGGCAGATAATTCTGCCAGCTTAAGACAAGTTTGTGCTGTGAAGAGATATTCTCATCAAAACAATTTCACTTGCAATCACTTCAAATCTTGTTTCAGCAGTCCTGAGGGATTCAGAGAAAATATGGTTCTGTTAACAAGTAGCATTGCCAAATCTTCATAAGACTATTTTATTGTATTGAGTTTCCAGTAAGCCCTTCTTTGTCCTCTGCTGAAACTACGTGTTTAATTTAGTGGGCTTAGTGAGGCTAAAGTGTTCTTTTCCTTGTTAGGCTTCTTTAAAGGTCTTCATGGCCTATTTGACTAATTATAATTATCCATAAATCATCATGGGTGAAAACCAAGCAATGAAACTTCAGCTGCAACTGAGAATTCAGTTTTACAAAAAAGAGATCTTAAAAAAGGCATTTCACTCTGTTTGCAATCTCAGCCTGGGTATCTAATAGGAGTCAAAAAGGAGAAGACTCTCACCTCCAGTGGTGTAAATCTGAAGAAATTTAGCATTTGTAGGGCTACCCTAGAGGAAAGGTGATGTCACTAAAAGGGGAATCAAACCCTGGGCACCAAACTCAGCCACACAGAGGCAATGGGTAATTCTTACCTGCCCAAGAAAGATGCAGGTGGAAGAATATTCTCTCAGGCAGCATTAAAGGCAGGCCAGATTCACACTGACAAAAGCTACATGAGAGAGGAGACAGTAAATCAGGAGCACTTTCCAGGACTTTTCCCTTCTCCATCCAGAGCCCAGTGGTAACATCCCCAAGGCTGTGCACTGCCAGGGTGCACGAGGGGCTTTCAAGGCAGAATTTGTCCCCCAGGACAGAGAATTTGCAGCATTTTGAAAACCACTTGCCTTTTTTGAACCTTTTTAACTCATTATCTCTACCTGCACAATAACCTGCATTTAGTTCCACACATTCATGGCCTGAAATCAGCATCTTCTCTGTTCCTTTCTGGACAAAAAACTACAGCCAAGCAAGATGATTTTTTTTTTTACATCACTTTTTCGGTGGTTGATGTCGATGCTATTCTTTGTCTGTAAAAAAGTCTCCAGGTAATAGGTCAGTCACATAATGGAATAGCTATTGATATATTTTAATACGCAGTCAAACCTTAGAGAGGAGTTGAGATTTACCAGCCAACATCCCTGAACTTGTATCGACTAAACAGCCAGTTATTTTTTAATAGCCATCATGTGTCCCTTCTTCCCCCCTTCTTTGGGTTCCAATTTTGTTATTTCAGACAGTAATGCTGGCAGCCTAATGTTCATGAAACTATTGCAGTCTTAAATAAATCTATAACATGCCACTATTTCTCTATAAGCACTGAAAGAAGCCTACTCCATCTGATATGAAAATCCTGGCATTCCTAAGCCTTATTTATGTGATAGTGACAGAGGTCATTTCATTCCTCGAGGCACAGCCATCTATAAATTATAGCAGCACACTGTGAGTAATGAGTTATGCTAAGAAAGAAAGGTGTTTAGAAGAAAACTGTGCAGATTTTGCTCAGCACAGCAATCCAAAAGTTCACACGGTGAGGAGCAATTGTCACCCTACATAAACCATGGTGCTCGTTGGAAAATAAGAATGTTTAAGCAAAACCAGCCTTTCTGAGCTCTGTGATAGAAGTGGCTGCTTTGTGCAGCACTCTGCAATAGAAGGAGATTATGCCCCAGCCAAAAAGATAGCAAATTATTGCCTCAATATATGAAAAAAATATTCTTCTCTTACAAGGGAAAAAGTGTGAAATTTCATGGAGTGGTTTGGATTGGCAGAGACCCCAAAGATCACCCAGTTCCAATCCCCCTCCATGGGCAGGGGTATCTTCTGCTAGACCAGGCTGCTCCAAATCCCAGCCAAGCTGGCCTTAAACACCTCCAGGGATGAGGCCAGAGATCTCACAGTGCTGTTGTTCTTGGTGCTGAAGAAAGCCAAATCTTGCAGAGCACTTACACTTCAGCTCTCAAGGAAATAGGATTTTTGTCTTATTGCCAGCATTTCTGAGAGATGTCCCAGTTCAGCTCAGGGAAGAGAAGCAGCTCTTACCAGATGATGGATCCACTACATTTGTTGCACTTAGACAGAAAATCCTGAGCATATGGGCTCAGAAATGTTAAATCATATTAAGTCTACACCTGTAGAAATACTCCAGCACTTAGAAGGCCATCTGGAGGATTTGCCCCTTCTCCTCTCCCAGAAATAGGAAGGTCCCATCTTACAGAGCCCCAGTCAGCCCTGACTCTCAGCATCTCCCCTTTGGGGTCACTTCCTGCCCTTGGCTGGGCTCTCACTGACTCAGACGCTGTCACTGCCTGGTTCAGAGGTCTGCACCAGCATCTGGACTCCAAAGTGACAAAGTGGCATTTCCGCTACTTAAGCACTAATCCTCTCCCAACCCCTGGATTTGTCAAAATCAACAACAGGAAGACTCTGCCTGTTTGTAGGTCACAGCCAATTTTACAATTTCTTCCTCAACCTTGAGGCAGAAAACGGGAAGCATCCCTGCAGAAACAGAACTGTAGATGAACTTGCACAGAGATTTTAAAGCAGAAGGGGTCAGAGAGTTGATGAGCAAAACTCTGCAGATGATAAAACACCTCACTACTACCCTGGGAAAATTTCCTTCCTTAGCAGAATAATGACCTGGAGTCAGCTTCCACACACTGCCTGGCCATCTGACAGCTGGGAGGATCTCTCTTTTTCCTGTACAGCCAGTAGCAAAGAGAGCAGAGCTGGACTACCTGCAGTGCCAGGTCACACAGCTGCACCTGCTCCCTCCTTCCCACGGCCAACAGCCCCTCACAGGGAGTGATTTGTGTTCTAAAGCTGGAAGGTCTAGTTCATTAATTAAATCAAAGACAGATTCTCCCTACCTTCCCCTTCCTGCTAACCCTTCTGGAAAGCCTTCCCGGAGACTTTGTTCCTACCCTTTTCTGCAAATACCCACAGCCAGATCATTTTCTCAGGCTAATGAGAACTATTTTTCTTTTCCTCCGGCTTCCCTAGAAATGTCATCCCTCAGTTCTGCTCATCCTTTGCTCTTTTCATCAAGGCTGTAAACCACAGCTCTCTGCCACACGCCCTCCCAGCTCCCAGCTGAGTGGTGACTCCAGGTTTTTCTAACGCCCTCCCAGTAGTGTTAAATGGAGAAGGCAATGGCAGCTCCAGTGCCCTGACAGCCATCAGGAGACACCTTTCACCTGGCATGGCGATTCCCTCCACCTTCAATCCAGGAGTGTTACCTGGGACTCTGGGCAGCCCCAGCCTGCTCTCTGACAGGGGGGATGCACCTGCAGGAGGCTGGATCCAACCCCAGAGTTAACAACCATCCTCAGACTAAGCACCTGCACCTCCCAGCAGATTTCCCTGCTGAGGGAATGGGCAGCAGTAGGTAACCCTCAATGGTTCCTTATGCTGAGAAGGGAGCTTCCCACAGCTGAACCCCTCCTGTGGGCACAGGGGGAGAGGCTGATGGAGAGGAGACAGGGCAAAGCTGGATCTGCTGGCAAACATCCCCATCCATGCCCCAGCCTGGACTCCCCACACTACATTCAGAATCAGATAGAGGGAAAGGTGAAATTGGAGACATTATTATCATCAAAATAAGTAGAAACAACTGATTGGGAGGAAGCTTGAATTCTGAAAGCTCTAGGGGGAAATACCCCCATTTTAATGAGCAAGTTATGAGGGAGAAATTTTCTGCAGATGGTGACAGGTCCCAGGATTAGAATATTCTCCTAAATTGTTTCACAGAACTAACTGGCCCTCACCAAATCAATGACTGACTTCTGCTTTTAGCTAAAGAAGCCACTCATGGGGTTCCTGTCAAAATGGGTACAACTCTGTTTGAGTCCATGGAAGGGGGAAATCTGCTCCAACAGACACAAAGGGAGACATTTCTTAGCTGAAAGAGCCTTTTTGATAAGAGTTTTGTGCCTAGAAGAAGTTTTCTGCCTTGTTGGAAGTTTTGCCAGCACTCAGGGAAAAGGAAGCATCCTATGTTAAGAAGCAATCCATTCATCCTGTCCAAGGACACCTGTCCCTTTAAAAGAGATGATGAAAAAATAGATTTTGACTTTTTTTTAACAGATGCAATGAGTTTGTGGAAAAATACTTCCTAACTTGTCACAGCCATCAGCATACTGCTGTCAGTGGTGCTTTTATCTCTTTGCTTTAAAAAGGCTGCATCCTGAGATGGGTGTAGGGGGGAGAAGAGAAAAAGAGAAAGAAAAAGTTGATTACTGAAGTGCAGAAAAAAGAGTTAGTATTTAGCTGAAGGCAAAAAAAAAAAACCCTCCTCCTTGGAATGACTATCATAATTAGGTGACAAACTGTCAACCTGTAGCTCAGTAGCTGATGAACAAATCTGCTGATTGTGAGGTCTGCACCCAACAAGGAAGAGACAGTACAAGGGAAGGAAGGATATAAAAGACAGAACCAAAATGTAAATAGTGATGGCTGTCCATACATTTTGAATTTTTCAAGTTTGTGCTGACCTCTAAAAGCACTGAAGATTGAGCTGGGATGGACTGATGGTCTACAGACATCTCAGTGTATCCTTAGGAAGTAATTTTTTAGTTGAGTGTTTGGTGCTTTACCAATAAAAGATACCTCTAAAATATATGTGAGAGGAAATACAAAGAGGCTGGGTGCTGACAATTGCCAGAGCATCACTTTGGGGAGGATCACCAGGCAATGCCTGTGTCAGTGCTGACCATCCCTGTGCCTGTCCCTGCTGCCTCTCACTGCAGCTCCCTCCCTGGCACAAACACTCCTCACGCTCACAGGGAATCTCAGTGTGAACAGTTCTGGTTAAAAGCACTGAAGCCAAAAGTGCAAACAGCCCAGTGAGTGCAAATACATCATCTGCAATGTGGGTGCACGTGATCTGCTCAGTGAGCTCTGCACGGGGTCAGTGCTGTTTAGTCTTTGGTAGGGGGAATATGCATTATCTGAACTTTCTCTGCTGTCACCGCCTTGTCAGATCCTGATTTTGCAGACTCACCCTGTGGCAGTGGCAGGAGAAGCTGCAGGAGCATGATCAACACTCACTTTCTGCCTTCCTAGCAGAAGAACTATTTTGAAAAGTCTGCAAGCTGAACACGAGCCTTTAGGGAAGGATTGGAGATAATAAATATCTAATGATAACAGGGGCTTATTACCTTGAGGAGACAACAACTTGCTCTCCTTCAGAGGCAAACTGGATAACTATGAAATATCTGAGGAATTTTGACTGTAAAGTATCTCTGTGAGGTGAGATCTGTGTTTGTTTTTCCCCCAGTACACCCAGTATAACCTCAAGGCTTCCATCTTGTTAATGTAACAAATGACACCATTTTCACTGGGCTGAACTGTCTGGAGCTGTCTGCGAGAGAGTGAGAAAAATTGTGAAGGTAAAAACATCCCAAAAGGCACATAAGTCTGGGACTCAGCTGAACTGGAAATAATCCACTTGAAGAGCAGAGAAAACACTTGTTTTTCCCCACAGCCCTACAAGCGACCCTGTATTGCTGGTGGGGAATTTCCGCTGTGCACAAATGAGGCAGGAAAGAAGATTCCTCAGTTTGGAGGAAACCCATGACTTGATGGTAACGAGGAGGGACTTTTCCGGGTGCTAAAAGAAATATTGCAGGCTCTTATGCAGCTTGTGCCCATATAACCACATGAATCTGGGAACACCCTGCTTTGAAGCTAGTGGTCATGAGGGTCGTGCCTGAGCCAGCAGGTGAGAGCCACAAGCATCAGCATGGCCACAGCCAGTGCTGGAAAATCTATCCAAAGTTGTTTGTTATAATGGAAAATAAATTGGATCGGTCCAGTTTTTCCTCATGGGTTACTTGAGGCTTAAAAAAAGGCAGCAGCTATAAATATGTCATCTGAGTATCTGGAATTTGATTTAATATGTCACAATCTGTTACTCCATTTCCAAGAAGACTAAAAAAAAAATATTCAGAACTACAGCTTCAGAGTCTATTGTCATTTGCTTTAAGGAAAATTTCTGTATTTTAATCTTATGATCCTAGAAATGATTTCTGCAATTTGGTTTTTCTGAAACCAATGAAACATTAAGTTGGCAGATGGTGTGCGGGCTCAGCAGAGATAAAAGTTGTGTGGCTGTGCTAGGAATACAACATAAGTGTCCTGGTGCATTGTGTTTGGGGAAGTTTTTTGTTTGGGTGAATTTTCTTTTTTTTTTTTAACACAATATGAACCCTATAGGCACATCTGCATCATCTTTTATAATACAATAAGGGAAAAAAAGGAGCTTCTCTTATTGCTGACACAGTTTCTGAGACTGGATGACTGTCAAACTAATTTAAATTTTAAAATAAAATGCTTACAAACGTGGCACAGAGAGAAGATCCAGTGGACAGTCTGGAGTCTGCGATCCCAAGAGCAAATGTCTGAATTCTGACAGTAACATCTCTGAACAATGTAATTCTTCCTTAGTAAAATGAGTCAAAATGACAAACCAAGGTGTTTAAAAACTGCAGAAGAAAACACATTGTAAGCATAAAGTGTTATTAATTGTTGAGACAAAAGCCATATTTCTTCACTTATTAAATGCATCTAAAATTCTTCCAAATCTCAAAATTTACACCTAAGTATTTTCAAAGCCTAAATCCCCCAAATACATTTCAGCAGTAGAACGAAAGCTTAAAAACTCTGAGCAACAGGAAGATGGATAATTACATGAATGTTATGCAATAAATGCTATAGCATGTGCTGTTTATTTATTTATTACAGGTCTTTTGCACTGTCACAGCTTTCAGGAGGGGCACCCCTGAGCAGCAGTCACTGCCTGAGGACAGCAGAGGTTTCTATGCTGGGATTAAGGTAACACCCACAACCCTGAGTCACTGACTAGGGAATATTTGAAAATATTTGAAGAAACACAACTCCAGATCATCATAAACAGTGCTGCTTCGCTGTTCACTTTGAGAAAATGGCTTTTAGTTTGTCTGCCAGACCCTGAAGCATCCACTGGCATCCTGTGCACGTGTGGGCACTGATGTTCCATCAGTGTGTGAGCAAAGTGTGAGCAAAGCTACGTGTCCTAATATGCCCTGAAAAGCTCTGGGGGTGTTGTGTGATGGGAGGACACACCTACAAACCTGCAGGGATGCACAATTCTGTGCTAACTAAACCAAAACAAAGTGAAGACAAAATATTAATTTTTATCCATCATCTTCTTCTGGTCAGACACTACAAGAGAAGTTGCTGAAAATAAATTCCCACTGAGTGCAAGGACCAGATCTAATCCCACTCAAGGATTAGGCTGTCAACCTGGCAGGCCAGGAGATTTTGGGATCTTCTGAGTGTCATGCCCATTGTGTGTGGTATCTAAAGAACAGTGTCTGAGGAATTTTTTTTAAATGCCATCATTTTCCAGGGAGTGGAAATTCAGTGGAAATTCCCATAGCCCTGAGTGCTGTTTCTGCTCTTTTCCCAGGACAACGGGCAGACAGAAAAGGCACAACCTGAGCTCTCTCCCTGGGGGCAGGGCTCTCCACACCTGTAATATTTTATGTGCAGAGCAAGTCTTCCTGCCATAGCAGGAAAAGGGAATTTGTCAAAAAATGCAATTATTTTGCACCTGGTACAGATTACAGAGAGTCCATGACCATGAGGTTGTGCCAGACTTTATGCCAAGGCATTTCTTCTATGGCATTGGGATAGGAGCTCCTTTGAACCAGGGATGAAATAATTCTACAGCATTATTCTCAGGCTTAATAAAAGAGAGCTTTCAGATTTTGAGATGAGAAGCAATTACACATTATATGTGGGAACTGCAAACATTTTCTTAATTGCCAAAAAAGTTAAAGTATGTTAACAGCAATTTTACTTTATAAAGTTGAAGATCACTACTGCAAAATCTATCATTAGTAAGGAGATTATGATAAAGATTATTATTATTTTGCAAGTAATTATATATCTTAATAATTGAATAAAACCACTTAAGACTTCATAGATGTCAGCACTGCCTGATTAATCTGTCATCTCTCTTGCCCATCAAAATTATTTAAAAATTGTTTTCTTATTTCCAGTTTTTACCAGAATCACTAGAAATTGCAGAGGATGGCAAGGAGCATGTTTTGACTGTCCTGAGCACAGTACCCATTGCATGTCCAGGGCAGGATGATTCCTGTAAAATTACTTTGCAACTAAGCACTGAGGACTTGGGTAAGAATTTATATATATTGACATCAAATCAATGTGATTAATTTTTCCAGTATTTAAGTTACAATGAATTCTAATAGAAGATATATAAATAACACCAAAGGGCAGAATCCATAAAATCAGCAAACTATGCCATATTTTTATCTGCAAAATAAAACAGCTGATAATATCTGACAAGTTTTGGAGAGAAAAAAAACCCATAGCCATAAATCTGACTAGCAATAACCTGAATAGTAGTCTGTTGAGATTTATGGATGAAATAACCAAGAGTAGAGGAACTTATTTTAAATTCCAGGAGTGTAAAATTCCATTTTAAGGTTTTTTTTTTTTTTTTTTAGCAGGAATGTTCTTAGGTAGAATAATTTCATTAATTATCAATAAAAAGCTCCCTTGCAGATTTATTATTCACTAAATGCATAGTGAAGCCTTTTTTCTTTCTTTTGCTGGCTTATAGTTTTTATCTAACTTAATACAGAGGGAAAAATCATTCTTGTGCTTATGCATTATTCTCTTTCCAAACATTTAGGGGATATTTTATTTCATTAACTTGAACACATTGACAATGTCACTGAGAAAACTCCTGCCCTTTTATTCAGTAAATGCTGTCTTCAGGTCAATCAGGTGGAATACCCTTCCTGCCTAAGGCTGGCATGTAGGTATTTACTTTCCATTTGCACTAAATAAAACACCCAAGCCTTTTCCTAACAAGTCACTTCTTTCTCTCCCATAAGTCACTCAATGAGAGAAAGGATTACAGCTGCAGTTTCTCTACTCTACAAAAAGCCAGCTCTAAAAAAATGTTGGCAAAACCCAGTTAGCTCCTGATACTTTTCTCTCTTTAATTCCCTTTCCCAGCTCTCCTCACCACCAGCCAAGTGCTTAGACAGAAGAAAGAAAAATAATTTAAATGACATCATAACACAATGATCTTAAACTGAGCAGCACCTTATGGTTCCAGCAGCTGTGTTGGCTCTCGTATGTGGAGCACTTTGCATTTCCCCACGGCTCAGTGCTGCTCTGTTCCACACATTGCTCCTGGCTTGGAGTCTGTGCTGCTCCACCAGGAAAACATCTGCTGAGCTCATGGGAAAGGATTTCCTTGGATAGCAGGGTGGAGGAGAGGCTGCCTCACACTGAGGGATTTAGGGGTGTGCTGGGACACAGCCCCCAAGAAACTCAGACACTGACTGCTCTGAGGATCAGATAGGAATTATCCCATCTTTTCCAAGTCGAGGCCATGTGTTTAACTCACATTTTCTTAGGCATCAAGCAAAGTTTTCAGAATCTCCCTGACACTGAGAGTGTGGGCCAGGTGGGGGAGACTGAGCTCAGCACATCAGACTGAGACTGACCCCTCACCAAGGTCTCCTCCAGTCCCACACTGTGCACTTGACTGGAAGAAAGAGAGGATACAGGACTTGCAGAAAGCAGCTCTATTTTCAAGCTGTCAATGGGCTTGATGTGTTGGTGCCAAGAGGCGCCAGGAGGAAGGAACAACTCGTCCAATTAACTCATATTTGAAGGAAGTTGTCACTGAAGTGGAAAATTTCTGTTACTTTCGATCAACTCATTTCTGCAGCCTAAACCACAGCCAGCTCCAGCCCGTGGCTGCTCCATCCTGAGGCGATTTCCTCGGATGACACTCGGGCTGTTATCTATTGAGCTATCTATAGATACTCAAGGCTGAGGATCTGCTGCTGGGTCTCTGCACAACCACGTTTGCTCTGAGCCTTTATTGTCTTTAGGGTCCATTAGTTTATCTGAAGGAACACTGCAGGCTCCTGAAAAATGTGTGCTGGCCACAGTGCTGGAAACTAAAAATAAAAACCATTTGAGCTGCGATTCGTTTTTGCCGAATAAATTAACTGACAAGCTCCTTGTCTGACTGAATCCATAGAACTACACTGTTGTGCTAATTATGTAGGGAATAAGTGATAAGAAAGCTAATTACAAGCACAGAAATATCTCTCCAAGTTCAGACAATATCATAATGAATGCCAAGGCACAGCAGAGCCACTGGAGTTCGGCTCCTGTTAAGTTTATCGCTGCTATTTTGACAAGATGATTTTCTTTGATTTTAAACTTTTGTTCTGGGTTGTGAGCACAGCTCATGGGGCTGTAATGGCAATAACTATTCCTCATGGAAACCTCCAATTTAATTGAATCAAGAACCTTGAAAATGAGCCAGGACTTTTCTATAAGATGTGAGGTGAGGCAGCCTTTAAAGATTTGATATGAGAGATAATATGTCATTAATATCTGTAGATTTTTGTTCAGTTCCCATAGTACTGTACAGGGTTAATTTAAATTATATTTCATTAGATTTTTCCATAAGGAATGAGACACTGATTATTTGATTGTGTTAGAAATGCATCTTAAAATACTTTAATGCCATCTCTATAAATTATCAAGCAATTCTATAAATGGGAAGAATGATATGAAATCACTTCTTTTAATATCAGAAAATCACTTATTTTCATCTCAGATTAATTTTATGGCAACAATTTCTAGAACTTTATTTTTATCTGATGATAATTAGTGGTCTGGGACAGAAAACAAAGTATTCCTCAAGAAACACTGAAAGTCCTGAAATCAGCAGTTTGATTCTGACTGGCTTCAGTGGGACCACATTTTCATTTTCTATCAACCAAAGCATTCATAAAAGCTTGAGTGGCTTCTTGAGAAGAAAATTCACACTGTATGTAGTGCAGACCAGATGGCTCAGAACTAAATGCAATCACAATTCAGTGTGTGTAAGGGAAAACACACCTATGGAAATAAAAATTCAGGTTTGCCCTTTACCTGAGACCTCAGCAGAAAAGGTCAGGACCTGAGAGAAGAGGACAGTGCCATTTTGGCTGTGTGTAGAGGTCTCTTTAGGAAAGATATGATGTGCAGTGCCATTGTCACACTGATTTGTCACCACACATAATTCCCCTACCCACCACAGGTGCTGACATAACCAGTAACTCCATAGCTTGTAATTTTTCCTCATTTTTTTAGTGAATTTACCAGCACAATACTTCTGTGAAGGATACAAATAAAACTATCATTGTTTAACAGACTGGGAAGCAGAACACCATAACCTAAGCCAAAAAATACAATTATAGACCTGCTGCATTTGCCTTGCTGTTGTGGATCCAAAGTTCACCAAAAACTTACTTGAGAAGCTTCCCTTTTCACATCAAAATGCCTGTTTATTTTAAATTAAGTAACTCCCAGCAGATACCTCCTTATCCTCCAGACAGTGAAAGGGAAACATTTTCCAGAAACACAGATTTATCTCTTTCTTTGTCATGAGAACTACTTGCCTTCATTTACTGGGCATGGACCCATAAAGATAACACTGTCATCCCAGAAGTATCAGCACCTGTGGAAAAAAACAGACACCACTGAGTTTTTAGTAAACTTTGGGGATAAAAAGCCACCACAGTGAGGAGTGCAGAGGGATGCCAGATTCAGTCAGTCACAACTGCTTTCACACAAAGCCCATCTGGTTCCATGTGTGTCNATCTTTTCCAAGTCGAGGCCATGTGTTTAACTCACATTTTCTTAGGCATCAAGCAAAGTTTTCAGAATCTCCCTGACACTGAGAGTGTGGGCCAGGTGGGGGAGACTGAGCTCAGCACATCAGACTGAGACTGACCCCTCACCAAGGTCTCCTCCAGTCCCACACTGTGCACTTGACTGGAAGAAAGAGAGGATACAGGACTTGCAGAAAGCAGCTCTATTTTCAAGCTGTCAATGGGCTTGATGTGTTGGTGCCAAGAGGCGCCAGGAGGAAGGAACAACTCGTCCAATTAACTCATATTTGAAGGAAGTTGTCACTGAAGTGGAAAATTTCTGTTACTTTCGATCAACTCATTTCTGCAGCCTAAACCACAGCCAGCTCCAGCCCGTGGCTGCTCCATCCTGAGGCGATTTCCTCGGATGACACTCGGGCTGTTATCTATTGAGCTATCTATAGATACTTAAGGCTGAGGATCTGCTGCTGGGTCTCTGCACAACCACGTTTGCTCTGAGCCTTTATTGTCTTTAGGGTCCATTAGTTTATCTGAAGGAACACTGCAGGCTCCTGAAAAATGTGTGCTGGCCACAGTGCTGGAAACTAAAAATAAAAACCATTTGAGCTGCGATTCGTTTTTGCCGAATAAATTAACTGACAAGCTCCTTGTCTGACTGAATCCATAGAACTACACTGTTGTGCTAATTATGTAGGGAATAAGTGATAAGAAAGCTAATTACAAGCACAGAAATATCTCTCCAAGTTCAGACAATATCATAATGAATGCCAAGGCACAGCAGAGCCACTGGAGTTCGGCTCCTGTTAAGTTTATCGCTGCTATTTTGACAAGATGATTTTCTTTGATTTTAAACTTTTGTTCTGGGTTGTGAGCACAGCTCATGGGGCTGTAATGGCAATAACTATTCCTCATGGAAACCTCCAATTTAATTGAATCAAGAACCTTGAAAATGAGCCAGGACTTTTCTATAAGATGTGAGGTGAGGCAGCCTTTAAAGATTTGATATGAGAGATAATATGTCATTAATATCTGTAGATTTTTGTTCAGTTCCCATAGTACTGTACAGGGTTAATTTAAATTATATTTCATTAGATTTTTCCATAAGGAATGAGACACTGATTATTTGATTGTGTTAGAAATGCATCTTAAAATACTTTAATGCCATCTCTATAAATTATCAAGCAATTCTATAAATGGGAAGAATGATATGAAATCACTTCTTTTAATATCAGAAAATCACTTATTTTCATCTCAGATTAATTTTATGGCAACAATTTCTAGAACTTTATTTTTATCTGATGATAATTAGTGGTCTGGGACAGAAAACAAAGTATTCCTCAAGAAACACTGAAAGTCCTGAAATCAGCAGTTTGATTCTGACTGGCTTCAGTGGGACCACATTTTCATTTTCTATCAACCAAGGCATTCATAAAAGCTTGAGTGGCTTCTTGAGAAGAAAATTCACACTATATGTAGTGCAGACCAGATGGCTCAGAACTAAATGCAATCACAATTCAGTGTGTGTAAGGGAAAACACACCTATGGAAATAAAAATTCAGGTTTGCCCTTTACCTGAGACCTCAGCAGAAAAGGTCAGGACCTGAGAGAAGAGGACAGTGCCATTTTGGCTGTGTGTAGAGGTCTCTTTAGGAAAGATATGATGTGCAGTGCCATTGTCACACTGATTTGTCACCACACATAATTCCCCTACCCACCACAGGTGCTGACATAACCAGTAACTCCATAGCTTGTAATTTTTCCTCATTTTTTTAGTGAATTTACCAGCACAATACTTCTGTGAAGGATACAAAAAAAACTATCATTGTTTAACAGACTGGGAAGCAGAACACCATAACCTAAGCCAAAAAATACAATTATAGACCTGCTGCATTTGCCTTGCTGTTGTGGATCCAAAGTTCACCAAAAACTTACTTGAGAAGCTTCCCTTTTCACATCAAAATGCCTGTTTATTTTAAATTAAATAACTCCCAGCAGATACCTCCTTATCCTCCAGACAGTGAAAGGGAAACATTTTCCAGAAACACAGATTCATCTCTTTCTTTGTCATGAGAACTACTTGCCTTCATTTACTGGGCACAGACCCATAAAGATAACACTGTCATCCCAGAAATATCAGCACCTGTGGAAAAAAACAGACACCACTGAGTTTTTAGTAAACTTTGGGGATAAAAAGCCACCACAGTGAGGAGTGCAGAGGGATGACAGATTCAGTCAGTCACAACTGTCTTCACACAAAGCCCATCTGGTTCCAAGTGTGTCCTGGAACCAGAAGCATTTGTGTTGAGCAGAACGCAGGGTATGGGAGGCACTTTGGATAACTGTCAGACCCTGTGTTCGTGTTCACTGCAGGCAGGCAGGTACCAGGGCCCCCAGACATCGCCCTCTCAGCCTGCCAGGTGGATCTGCTGCCCCAGCCCTGCTCAGGGAGCAGCTGTGCAGCGGCCACGGTGACAGTGACAGCCGTGACCGACTTCGCGCAGGACGGGAACCGCGTCAGCCGCCTCAGCGCCCGGCCACTCGCACCGAGGGATCCGCTCTGGAGGGATTACACACCCAGGGATGTGAAGGTGAGGTCCTGAAATCAGCTGGAAAATGTGGCAAAGCTAAATGAGAGGCTTTTCTTTTCTTTCCCTCCTTTTTATTTTTTTTAATTATTTTTTTACCAAAGAAAATAATATTTTAGGGATGGTTGTCATAACAGTTTGGGTTGGAAGGGATCTCAAAGACCATCCAGCTCCACCCCCTACATGGGCAGGAACACCTTCCACTATCCCAGGCTGCTCCAAGCCCCATCCAATCTGGCCTTGGACACTTCCAGGGATGGGGCAGCCACATTTTCTCTATGCAACCTGTGCCAGGGCCTCACCACCCTCACAATAAAGAATTTTTTTCCTAATATCTGATCTGATCCTGCCCTCTGTCAGCAGAGTAAAGCAAAACAGTCACTTTATACACCAAGAAGGTTAACATGGAATTCCTTGTGCTTTGACAAATTTAGGTTTGATTATTAGCCAGCACATCAGTAAGGCCAAGAGCTGGAATACAGAGGTAGCCAGGAGTGCTTCTGTCAGCTGGAAGAGGGGAGAGGGAGAACATGGTTTAGGGAAGGAAGACATTTTTGAGAAGGAGGGAGGGAAAAGTGAGGGTTTGGAGAACATTTTCTGAAAAAGCAGAGGAAAGGCAGAGCCTCTGGAAGGAGAGAGGAGAAGGGGATTCAGCAGTGTCCAATGTGCAGTTTGTTACTGTGCCATGAATTTCCAGGACACCTTTCACATGTGGCTGCTCCCTCTCTTCATTTATACCACGACAAAATGTCCAAAATAAAAATAAGAAACAATCAGGAAGGCAAACCACACTTTCCCTGCAGCAAGCCTGGCCAAAGAAACGTGGTGAGCAAGGATGAGCCCTTTGTCTGTGAAGTTATTTCAGGACCTCAGGTGGGAGGTTTGAGAGCTGTAATCCCACTGCCCCAGAGAATTAACCAGAGCACAGATCTGACTGAGCTAAATTTCCCAGAGCAGGGACACATCCAAGCTGACATATCTTAAATAACTGAAAACAGCCCCCCAGTGAAATCCACAAATCCCCTGCCCTAATTTTTGTGGATTTTGTCATAAGAGAATGAGATTAAACTGGACCAAAAGAATTTTTGTCTTCAAAGGTAGAATGCCTAGCATGGGTCTACAACATTTCATCTCCAGACCTGGCTTCTTTTAAACTTTTTTTTATTCTTAAACCAGAAATTAGAGCTAATTCAGCATACTGTGCTCAAACACTCATGTTTTTTCTTGAAACTACAAATACTTTCATTAAAATACAAAGATGTATCAAGTGTGAAATTGAATTAATCAATTTTAATAATAAATTCAATTTATCTTAGTTAAAGCTTGATCTATGGAAACATAATAGACAATACCTTCCCTCCCTCCCATTTTCCCCTTGCTGCTTTGTTGTTAATTAGAGGCCTTAATGTAATATAGGTCTTGCAGCATAGCAAGAAAAAGTCCATGTATTAAAATCCACATAATCTTTAACACTTCTGACTTGTTCAGATATTTTTGATTTATCTGAAAATTTAACAGAAATGGTGGGCAGAAAATCCTGATAGATACCTCTGAATAGGATATCCTCAGCAAACTACTCCTGCCTTCAACCAGGAATTGTGTCTTCTGCTGAAATCATGCAAGAAAGCAGAGCAGGAAGGGCCACATGGACTTCTTTGTGCTAAATATTTACTTAGGAAGTGTGAGGCTGTGGAGAAAATGGGAAAATTCTGAGACTCTTCATATCACACAGTAAATCCAAATGATACAACTGACCCCAGGTCAAAAAGTTGTTCAAAGAGGGGTTCAGTTTTTCAGTCATGAAGATCATCATTCTAAAAGTGTGGTGTGTGCCAGACACAGGTGGGAATCTAAGAAATGTTTCTGTTTCATGGTTAAAGGGGATTTTGAAATACAGATGATGTATTGCTGCAGGTGAGGAATGTTGTCAGGAGCTGAGGTTCTATCTTCACCCTCTAATTCATTTCTTTAATTTCACCCCTGTTCCCAAAAGCCAGGTTCTGCTTAGTCACTGAAAGACTGCACAGGGATATAGCAGCCATCCTTCTTCCCTGCTCCATGGATCCTGGTAGAACTAACTGCAGTGCACCTCATGGGCAAGGAGGGAGCAAACAATTAACAGCCCTGGCCAAGAAACCAGGATGGATAATGGAAAACCACAGCACTCCATCACTCCCACCAGTATGACTGGGAGCTCTTCATATTAAAAATCACTATAGAACCCAGTCCTGCATTTTTGGGAAGTGGACAGCAGAATACTCACCCATTATCAAAACAACCCTCTTGAGCAGACCTGGCAATGTGGGTCCAGCACTGCCAGAGATTCAGGTGTTACAGCTTCAGAGCCTTGCCTCAGGCTTCTGCAGGCACATCTGCTCCCTGCAGGGTCCCAGGGCCCTCACAGCTCCTCTGTGACCCAGCTGGTGCCCAGGAAATCAAGGGCAGATGCAGATGAAGATCACTGTAGCTGTAGCAGATCCTTTCCTGTTTCACCCACATACTTAAAGCAGTGTGATTTGGAGCCTCCTCATCAATATCTGATCAATATCCACATCAAATAGATAAATCAGCCATTCAGATGCTGTAACAGGAAATTGGAGGTCAAATTAGGTGACAGGCAGCTACTACTAAAACATGCTAATGTTTCTTAATTATAGCATACCTTTCTACCATACTTAAAATGGTATTAAATGGCATTAAAATTAGTGCCATTTAATGATCATTCTATTCTCCTGGTAATTTCAGTGAGTGATCTGTTCCTTAACAAAAATTTTTACTAAAAAACTTCATCTTTTACCAGATAAGGAAAGACATCACATCAGATGAACAGGAACACTTTGAACTCCCTTATTATTTCTATGATTAAACCCTGTTGTTTGAAAGCAAAGCCTATTTTGTCCCCATCTGCAATCATGTTCCAGAAGTCAGACTGTGGTCTGTACTTAACCCATGAATCCCACCCCTAATGTTTTGTGAGGAACAGTAATGAAGAGAAACTGCTGTGTAGACTGTATTCATTACACATTTCATTTTAACCAGGTCACAGTTCGAGACCTCCCAACAGGGAACTGCTACTCTTTCACTGATCCACACATTATCACATTTGATGGATGGTGAGTATTCTACTTGGAAATAATTTGGCTCAGTTATTGCAGCTATCAGATTCTGGATGTGGCATGCATTTGGGTTTCCATTAGAATATCAAAAAAGCATTGAACAAGTTTGCTTGCAATGAGGAATGTACTCCTTCACCAGCACACGTGGTTTCCTTCCAGCTGTGTACTCCTTCTAACAAAAGGACTAGAAATGGATTAATCTTTGAGAAGCAATGGGTTTGAGTCTGAATAATTTTTACAAGACAAAGGTCAGGTTCCAAAATGTTCTTCAAATCGAACCATCACTAATGGCTTTGAGAGGGTGTCTATACCATGTGTCATAGTGTTAGTGGCACCCCAGTGCCACCCAAATGCCACATTATGTCACCAGGATAGCACAGCACACAGGGGCAGCCTGGTCCTTCCCAGGAGTTCAGCAACATCTGGTGCAAAGTCACTCATCAGAAGGATGTTCTTGATTTCTTCTACTTCCAGAGCTGATTTATGTCAAGCTGGAGTTGACAATCATAAACTCAACCAAAAAAACCCATCAAGATGGCTCTAATGTCTCAGATTAAAAAGTCCAGAAATTGTAAGTGTCAACTGTCAGGAGAAGAATGCAAAAATAAAGTTGTACATCCTCCCTTAGTGTCCAACTGTCCTTCTGTATTACCCAGCAATAAGCTGCTTAAAGACTTACTGAGCCAAAGTGCTGCCTTTGTGTTTGACAGCCTGAACTGTACAGAACTTTTCCACATTTAACTCCCCCAATCATTCATGAATCTATTTATCCCAGCTAATTGGCATCACTGAAAGTTTTAAAAATTTGTACCTGGCACATTTGATCCAGTGTTGCAAATATTTCAGATGACATTCCAAGATTGTCATTCATTAACCTCCTGATGGCACAGACAGTGACTTTGGGTGCACAGTGTCCACAAGGGCTTGGCAGGTGTGAGTTTTTGCTATCCTGATATCCCAATTTCAGTCCAACATGCTCTGGAGGTGACATCTGAAATGATAGCAAAGCTGGAGAGATCAGTTGATGAAATGTGAGTAAGAAAGGCAGTGACTCCATTAAAGGTGACACATCTGCTTCTAACAAAGATTTCAAGTTGTGCAGTCTGAGATAGGAGATTAGCTCTGCTTATCCATGGCTTCCCAGTCCCCCTTCTGCTTTGATGAACAGCATTTAAATGTGGTCAGGGATTTGTTTCATACAAATTTGGGTGCTTTTCTTGCTTTGGAAGCTTCATTAGAGCTGCAAGAGGTTCAGAGATATCCCCATGCCTCATGCAGCTGCAATTACCTCAACTCTGGGATATTAAACTAGATCAGAGTATTATTTCAAACCTCTCTATACATTTATATTCTCAAACACTCCCTTTTGATTTAGGGCTGGGAACAGAGAGTGATCTGTCAGATTGTTGTGTTTAGTGAGTTACAAATAGCTGAGAAGTTCCTCTTGGAATGGGGACACTTTCCAGCCTTGTAGCATATTTTTACGTTGCTTCCATGGGAAAAAAAGGCCTAAAAGCAAATAAAGCATTTTTATTTGAATAACTCATTTTTTAATCCTATTGTTGATAGCACAGAGAAATGCTTCTAAGCAATTTATGTTCTATTTTGGCACAAGGAGTTTGGAAAAGCCCATCCTTCTGTGTCATCCTGCCTCAGAGACACACAGACTTGAAAGAGGAAAAAGCCAGGATCAGCCTGGACCCTCAAAAACTGCACATTTCTCCTTGTGGACAGGAGAAACTGCTCTGTCCAGTGCAGCTTTAAATGAGCCACACTGATGGGACTTTGTCCATCTCAATAACTAGGTTATTTCCCTAAGATGTATCACTTCTTGATATTCAGCCAAGTTTCTTACCCATCATTTCACAGTCCCATTACTCCTACTTATATTCCCATTTATTATTGTAAATAATTTCTCTTTCAATTACTATAATGATTAGGCTACCTTATTACACATCAGTTAAGCAACTTCTCTGGCTGCCTATCCAAAAAAAATTGTTACCACGTTAGCAAATTATTTTAAAGCTCTGTATTTAAGGAATGAGGAATGCAATTCCTGCTTTTGACCCGGTACAAAACTATAATCTGTAGGCAAAGGCTGACACAGAGGTCTGGAAGTGAAGCATTCCCCTTTTTTCATGGAAGGGAATGTGGTGGGAAAATGTATTTGAAATAAGAACCTTTCTGTGGTTTCAAAATTTAAATGAAAATAATTTAAAACTTAAAATTTAACTTCAATAGAAATAGTTCTTTGAATAAATTTGGAAAATCGAAAAAAGGTATAAAAATCAAACTACTGGATTCTTATTGGCAGTAAAATTTTCTTACTGAAACGGCCACTTCCAATGTATTTTCTAAGTTCTATTGTGCTGTTCCCAGTGTTTTTGATCTGACACAGTGAGCTCACATTACATCTGTACTTAGCTGTTCATTAGACGACTGAAATACCCAACTCCCACTCCTTAATAACACTCTCCTTTGCTGTGCCTCCTGCTAATATATGTCTGTAGGAATATTTATCTTGTAATCTTTTCATTCTTTTCACCAAAGGCTGTGACTGAAAATCAAAGAAGAATGTGTCATATTTTACAGCATAAGCACAATCAATTTGTGTATATTGGAGCGTAGATGTGAAATAACGTTAATTATACCAGCTAAAATCCAGAGAGAGCACTTCCTTTTATAGCAAAGTACCTTCTAAATTAAACAAATGTGAAAGCCTGGTAAAGCAAAAGTATAGCCCTCATTACTGGTTATGGCACATTATAAATATAAAAGCTTTTCATGCCATAAATCGCAGATTCTTAAATATGAAGTACTAGCTTAAAACTAAATATGCAGAAAATCCTTTTAGGGCAAAGTAAAAAGGGGAATATTTTTTGATTGAGGAACTATATACATAATTTATATTATTTCGCATTTTACCTTACCAAAAAAAAAAAAAAAAGTTAAAAGATTTTTCAGATTTCTCAAAAATTTACACTAATCCATATAATCCCATCAATATTACCACCAAGGAAATGTCACCATTTGATGGTTGGCTTTAATGACTTTCCTCATAGGAGCCCACAGCTAAGTCCTGGGCATGAGTAGCCCTGCCAGGTGCTGGGGTTTGGATAGTCTGCAGCACTTTAGTTGTCCCCAGGCATCCAGTGCCTGCTGAATACAACCCAACATCTGCTCTGAGAACAACGTGATGGGATGAACACTCTGAAAGCAGAGAATGTCCTTCAGCACCACCCAGCTCGTCACAGGATCAGGCCTATAACCATGAAATAGTTCCTACCAGCGAGGAAAGAAGGAGCCTGGAGGGTCATGTCAACAAATCAAACATTTGGTGGCAAAGCTGTGGTGGAAAATCTTTAGGAATGACCACAAAAAACACTGAATTAATACAAAGGTGAAGTGCAGCTTGGTGAAGTGGAAGTGCAGGGTGTGAGTTAATTGAACATTACTAGGTAGTACTTGTTTACATATGTCTATACCCCCTTCTGTGCCTCTTTTGTGATTTACCAGCAGCAATTATTCCTATAGAAGCTCACTGCCATAACCAAACACTCAGGAGTGTTTTATAATTATTGGATAAAGAGCACAACACAAGCCATGACTTCGTGCCAGGACAAGAACTTGCTTCCTCCCTTGGAAAACAATCTGAGCACACAGAGGGGGAGGGAGGGAACCCCTTTTCACCCAGTCTGTCCATTGCTGCAGACTGCCAGGGAAGCAGGATGGGAAGTGCACTGTGGAGGGAGATTTAGACACAAATGGTGGTGCCTGGTCCACAAGGAACACGCAGAACTCCCTTGTGCAAGAGCTACTTCAGGTGTTTAGTACTACAGGCAACTTCTCCAACGTTGTCCAAAGAATCATTATCACAATTACAGTTGTATAAACATCACAAAAGTTTACCTGACCACATCCAATTACCCATTCAACTGATTCCAAGACACCTGAAAGCTCTAATTTAGGCACAGTGCAGGTTCGTTATGTGCTATGCAATCTATGCCATGACTTAATTGAAGCACTCGGAGTTACTTCCAGGAGGGTTGGATTGGATCCACTGTCAATGATTATTAAGCAATAAATAGCTCCCCTGACTGCAATGGCATTTATATGCATATGCAAAACCAGCCTTCTTTACCAGACAGAGATAATTAATCTGGGTACAGCCAATCTGATACCTTATTTCCTCTTTAAACACCCCTCCTTCTAAGCTGATCCTGTAGAAGGAAACTGTGGAAGGTGCTCTCCTAAAATATCCTCTCTCCTCTTTCTCCCCCACAAAGATGTCCAAATGGAACGAGTACTTGATGTTTAAAGAGATTATCTGCTTTTTATGCTGTCCTTAGCTCTGATCAATCTTAGCAGCAGCATCTACACAGTACAAGATTTATGTATCTGATTAGAAAATAGGATGAGACAGACCCATTCAAAATCTTATCACTTTATGGCCAACCTGACTAAGTTTTTCAAGATGAAAGATAGGCAGATATGTTTTCTATCAGAGAAAAGGAGCTGGATTTAAATTTTTTGCCGTGCTTTAAGCTACAAAGTTATCTATAGCTTTTATTCTGAAGAGGAACAAAATGTAGAAATATACATGTGAAAAAGTCACAGTTCACAAGCCATTTGTTCCTCTGCATAAGAAACATTAATGGCCTGAAAAAATGTGGATGTTTGTATGGCACTGCTTATAAAGTAATCCTGTTATTTAGCAGAAGCATTTTATACATTCCTTTTTATGTTTCCTTATGGTAGAAAGAATAAAGCTTATCATTATAAGCTTATAGTTTAGTTTCCATATTACTTAATTTCATAAAAATCGTGTTTGAAACTAATCATAGTGCCTTTAAAGAAAGCAGAATAATCCATTGTTTTTAAAGATGAAAGCTGTTGGATTATAGCAAGAAAACATCAACAACATATATTAAGTATATGGCTACTATTTCCTTTTATATAACATATTAGAATAAAACAGAGTGAGAATGAGACAAGTTTATGGAGTGAGAGCACAAAGAACAAGCAGAGGAAGGTCCTCTCACAGGCCTCTGTTGTGGAACCTCAGAGGTTCCAGATGGTTCATGCAGAGGCCAAACACTTGCAAAGTTATTAAAGTTATCCTGCTCTTGGCCTCACCCAGATGGAGCAGGAACTTTCCTTACAGAAAAGGATGAAAGTCCTGAATTGTTTTCCACACTGGCTTGTGCTGATTGCCAATCCATTGAGTGTGAAAGTTGTGCTTGAGGCAAACTTCATTTTAGCAGGCTTTCAGTAGAATCCCAGATTTTCACAGGAAGCCTTTACCTAGCCACAGCCAGACTTGTCAAATTTGGTGATTAGTCACAGAAGAGGTTATTTGAGCACTGCTTTCCCTTTGAAGAACACTGTACTCTAAAAGCATCCGGTTAGAACCAAAATATATTTACGAAGACCCAGAGGCAGGAAACTTCTTCCCATCTGCTTTATATCAAATGTTTACCCATTTTTATCCATGCCCATTGCCATGGCAGCAGCTGGGACACAACTCCCGTTTTTCACAGGAATTCTTAGGCACTTCCAGCTGACAACTGCTGCAGCGTTCCCTTGGATACAGAGCCAGAGAAACCCTTCCCTGTGTGTGGATGGATCCCTCCTCCAAGTCCAGCCACCAGGATGCTCTAATTAGGGAGCATTACTGCACCTGGGTTGGGTGTTGGGTGTTTGTTGAGTGCCAGCAAACACCCAGTGATACAGCCTTGCACATGTCAGGAGTAATTAGCCCAGTGAAGATGTATCACGTCTGAGGGTGAACCAGCAGCCTCTCAGAGTGGCTTAATAAGAGCGAGATGGCTTCTCCAGGTCATGCCTTGTAAAAAAAAAACACGTTTTAATAACAATAAAAAATAACTAACAGTATAAAGCAAATAGAACAAGCAGAGCACAGTGCAAGGGAGATTCTTGCACTTGCTAGGGCACCCCAAAAAAGCCATGAGGGGCTCTGTGCAGTCTTTTAAGTAATTAATAGTCGAGGAGGTGTCCTTGGCAATTTGGAGTGGCAGCACCTCTTGAGATGAACTTCAGGTGGCCAAGAAGCGTCTAGGGCTGGCACTTGGCCAACCAGGACAACAGAAGCATTGAACCTTCTGGCTTCTTTACCTTATATGTGAGCAAGAGATGAAACCCCAGTTCCTTCTTAATACAGAAAAGCCTTGCTGCCCTTGGGGTTCCCTTTTACAACCCAACACAGGCGCACGCTGAGGGTCTCTAACGCTCTCTGGGTTTGTTTCTTTGTGGCTGCTCAGGCGCTACGACAGCCACAAGGTCGGGACGTTCCTGCTGTGCCGCAGCCTCTCGCGGCCCTTCGAGGTGCACGTGCGGCAGTGGGACTGCGGCGGCCACCGCTCCGCCACCGCCTGCAACTGCGGCGTGGCTGCCCGGGAGGAGGCTGACACCGTGGTGCTGGACACCTGCAATGGCCACTCTCAGGACAGCAGGCCCCAGCTGACCATCAAAAGCGCCGAGGCGTCACCACGAGTAAAGATCCTGAAGTCTTACGGAGGCAGGAAGATCACGGTACGTGCGTGGATGGCTGAGCGCTCTTGCGGCGGTTGTTGCTTTGAAAACAAGTGCTTCGTATTTCTGAATTTTAATGAAATTGCTAGGAAAATATCTGAAGCCATCAGAGCGAAATGCACCACAAAACAAGAGGCAGGGAAGTAGCTGGTTAACGTGTTGGTTTAACAAAATGTAAAACAAAGCAAAACAAATTTCTTGGCGACAGAGCAGAGCTCTGATAGCACTACTTACTCTCTGCAGCACTCTCCCTGTTTGCTTATGCCAGGCACTACCCGACCACATCACATAAAGCAAATTTCTTTGCAGAGCTCAAGATGTAAATATTCAAGGGAAGATCACAGGTAGCAGAATAATGGAGTTTTTCAGTGGAGCAGTAAGACACTATTAGTCAGATCCAGAGAGCCCCCAAAAGTGACGAAAATGGGCTATAAATGTGCAAAATTTGCTGCAACATAAAGCATTTGCCTAAACAAATATACGGCCACAACTTACTTTGCATAAGTATTTGCTTATCCACACTAATCCACTGAAATCACCGGAAAAATAACAGCAGGCTGCACCAGGGGTTTTGGTAAGGAGAAGAGCAGCAAATTATGGCCAAGAAGATAATTTTATCCTGGAGTTGTATCATCAAGATTTATTGCCATGAAATGTTTTGGATGAAGATCGGTCCACAGCAGAGCCAGAATGATGCAGGAAGTGCCTGTGCTTGGCTCTCTTTGTGATCTCACTTGGAATAGATCTCAGGAAGGTAGTAATTGAAAGTCTGTTAATTATAGAATAGAGAAAAGGCAGGAATCAAGCTGTCATTTCATTTTGCAACTGAATGCAATATAATTACTGTTTTATTGCTAGGATAATCTTAGCAAGGAATCCCTACTCTCATTTACACCTGAGGTAAGACTCGGGGAAACAGATCAGGGCAGACTGGGGACACAGTATGAATCCTGCTGGGATGTGAGTGGGAGTCTACAGGAACTGTGCAGCAGTGAACAGGATTCCTGAGCCCACCAGTGAGGAGGGTGCATCCCCATCCTCCCAGCATTTGTCCATCATTATCCTCATGCAGCTCAGGAACTGGCTCCCACTGGCTCCAAAATGTTCAAGCAGGATTGGAATGGGGTTAGGTCATGCAAAGTAGCAGCTTCCAGCAGCCAGTCACTGAACAACTCTGCAAACTGAGGTCTCAAAAAACCATCTTTGAAGCCTCAATTTGCAGCATTAAATCCAGGTGGGATGCATTGCCCAGGGCAGCAGGAATGGAAAGGGTTAGAGCCCTTCAAACTCCTGAAATAAACCCACACCTGGAAATATTAATCTGGACGGTGCAGAAGACAGAACAACTGCAGGTCCTGACTGCAAGGGTTTTACATGCAGCCCTCTAGAAAAAGCCTGAAGTAATGGGGAACTAAAATGGGCAGAATTATAATTTAGTGAAGCCAAACTCTGAGTAAACCCTGGATTCAAGCAGAAGAATAAAAATATGAGCTTGTTACTCCCTCACAGATATGAGAAGATTTGATGGGGAGGAACTTCAAAGCAACCAGAAAATCTCCACCCAAAAGAAAAGAAAGCAAAGGACATTATTTGGATGAATAAATTATATTTAGGCAGGAGCCATTTAAAAAAGAAAAATAGTTATTTTGAATTCGTTATAATGAGAAGTTTGCAACTCTAATGTATTTTTAATGATTAACTGAAAATGTTTAATTTTGGATAAAAAGAAAGAATTAAGGTGCCTTATCAGGATACTATGTTCCTGTTCCCTCTCCAGGCTCAGATAATTTTCAAATAATTTTCTTTTTACCTGTAAAAATAACGCAAATTGAAAAAAATACATTTCAGCTGAAAAGTATTTTCTTTTTGCTTTTTTTTTTCTTTTTATTATTTGGTTAGTAAACCAATCTGAAAAATCCATTATCCACACAGTTACTTTTTGTTTTGAACCCTGCTAGGTTGTTTTATTATTTCCCTTTTAAAGGTCAGTGTAAGCCTACCACTAGTTCTTTAATGAGAAAATTGCTTTATCCACTTTAAAACACAATCATTTGCTGGATAATCCGGCCTGGGAAAATGAAACGATTGTTCAGAAGGAAGAAAGATATTTTTTGATCTTGGTAGTTTCTCTAAAAAAAGTTATTATTATAAAATTGTTAATATAAAACACACAAGGATGGTCTTATTGTCATGGAAGTCGCTTCAAAAAAATTAGCTGGTAACTTACCACTGGGAAAACTTCAATGGATGCAAATATTAATTTAAGAAGAAAGTACTCATGCAGTTATATATTTATGTAATGCTATCAGATATTAATGCCATGGAATCTGAAAGCAGGCTAAATAATAGCACAAATAAATATTTATAGTGTTTCTAAGTGATCCTAAATTACCTCCGCCATCGCTAACGTCCTGCTTTGATATTTTCCTTTATGGAAAGAGACGGTTTTTATTGCATAAAAAGCTTGGTAAAAGCTTCAATTCACTGAGCCTTTTTTTTTTCCCCTGCCTCTTCAGATCCTGTTCCCTTCAGGAGCATTTGTTCGAGCAGACCTGAGCGAGTGGGGAATGGGTGTGACAGTGAGGACACCGGGCAGGGACTTCAACAGCACCCGGGGCTTGTGTGGCCTCTTCGATGGGGTGGCTCACAACGACCTCAGCAACGAGCCCGAGGAAGACTTCATAGAGGAGTGGAGGTACAAAGCCAGAGAGATCCCACCCAGGAGATGCCCTTGGCAGTGTTTCAAATGGTCTTGATGGGTTTATTTCATTACAGACTCCCCTAATGAGCTGACAGAGAGATCTGCTTAACCTGAGGGAGAAGCCTGGAGACCCATCTCCATGCCAGCAGCACAGGGGTTTAATTTTCAGTCAGCACAAAACACATCAGCAGTTACCCAGAGAGAAGTTTTATATTCACAAGTGAAGTCGTGTTAGCAGCTGTGTTAAGATCCCTCTCAGCTGTTAAAAGAAAAAACGCAGTTCTCACCCACACTTGAAAATGTAGACAGCTGACAATAGGGATTAATTAAGGGTTTAATATTTCTCTTGTTCTTTTATTCCTGAACACTAATTACAGTATGTGAGTATAGATCAAATGTTACATTTTGACAAAGTCTGGTAGAATATGTACCAGGCTAAAACTTAATATCAACTTAACTAATGATGACAGTGAGCTCTGGAAACTTGTACTTCCTGGGAAAGGTGATCTGCAAACAGAGCCAGGGGTCTGACTCTCTGACATCTCCCTGTCACAGTCCCTCTCCCTGTCCCTACTCCTGTCACTATCCCTATCCCACATTTTAATTCCTGTTGCTGATCTTAAAACATGCCTAATAGGTGTTCCTAAAACCAAAATGGGCTTCCTGGTTTGTGAAGTAAGGAAAAAGAAGGCAAAACACTTAATCTGTACATGGCAGTTTAGCACAACCCCACAGGAACAAAATTTTTTAGACTTCTTGCACTTCAGAAAATAAACAGACACCTCAGTGGGCCTAAGTAACAGCTATCTAATGTCAATTTTGGCCTGTCATTATAAATGCTACTATTTAGAATTCAACAGCCATCATTAACATCCTATTAATGTGGTAATCAGTCAGAGATTGCTTCTGGGAAGGCAGATGGAGAAATGGCTTGGTGCAAGAACCAACCAATGACTCGGTACCCAAACAAAGGGCTAAAAAGGTCCTTAGGAGAACTTGCTCAAAGCAATTTGGTTGAAAGAGCTGAAGCCAAAGCGCAGTGCAGAGGAATTTACTTACAGAACACTGAGGAGTTTTCTAGGGCTGTGATGGAGATTCTCCAGGGGAGGCAGAAGCTCCTGCTAAGTGAGAAGGGCAAGAGGGGAGGTGAGTTTCATCTTGCAGTACTCCCAAGGATGGATTCTTAAGGACCCCTCAGAACCTGGTTAAAAAAACAAGCCAACAGAGGAGCTAAGGTCGCCTCCAGAGGAGACTGGATCATTCTCTGATGCACTCACAGAGAAACAGCCCAGTAAAAATCAAAAGGTAGAGGGTGATTTTTCTGCTGCTGCTTTTCATTTCATTTTAAATAACCCTGAAAGCATGGTAGGTTTTCTCCAGCACCTGAAGCCAGTCTGAGTGCCCACCATCTGGCAGTTCAGAGCTTTCCCTGGCTCCCACCTCTCTCAAGCAGCTGCAGGGCTCTGCATGCACAGATCAGCTTTACAGGCCAGCTTTCCAACACAACTTTTAAACAATAAAACAACATCAGAGCTTCCCAGCCACTAAACAGCAACCAGAGAAGAGATGAGCTTTAAAACTCATGATTTAAGGAGGGAAAATGAAATTTTCAAACATTTAAAAATATACCAAGAAACCAGCAGAAATGCTGTTAAATTCCTTCTCATTAATAGCATCCAACTCAGATTGAAAAACTTCAGCTCTTCCTGCATAATAGTGGGTGGCTCAGAGGAATGATAGTCTGGTCATCTCCTGCAGGGGACAGAGGGCACATCTGAGCTCACTGAGGAGCTGCAGGTGTGTCCAAGGCAGTGAGGAAGGATGTGATTTCCATTCTTTCCACACCACACACCCCTGTTCTGTTGACAGGATCTCACCAAAAGGAGGCAATTGATTTCATGTAGGACTAATTTTGTTTCAGTGAGATATCAAGGCAAAAGAGTTTCATTTTACTGAAATTTTTATTTGTGTGTTAGGTTTCTGTCCTGATTCTGGACCAGCTTATGTGGTTGATCTATTGTTTTTACTAAATAAATTATATTTACAATAGCCTCTAGTTTATGTAGTATTATATCAAAGGAGGGTCTTCTGCTGCTGCCCTAGTCTAGGTTTAAATTTACTTGATGCTGAGTCAGGGAAGCTTCAGGGGCAGATAACCCCTGAATTAGAACCAGAGGAATGGAGCGTGAAGGACACTCATTCAGACACTAAAATGTGTTGTCCAAAGGACAAGTCTCTCAATCATAAAAAATGTTGTATTTTCCTAGACTACAGGGAAGTGCAGAACAGCTTGTGCATTTCCATGAGCATGAAAACCACCCTTTTGTCTCATGCTGTCTCCTGCTGAGCCCACACTTTGGGCAAAACGGTTCCATAAATGTTTGTGTTCATGTTTCAGGAGGAGAAATAGGTTCATTTTGCCAGAATCACTGAGATGTTCTATTTAAAATTTGTGATTGTGTCAATGATCAAAATAGTAATATCAGATATGCCATTTTAAATGCATTTTTTGAAAATTGGATAAAGGCAATTACAGTTTCCAACAACAGTATCTAGTGTTTGGCTCCAGTATGTTGGTGAATGCTTTCACTTTCCTGAAACCCCAGCATTCTGGCTGCAAGACAAAATTAATGCCAAAATAATTTAAATTTTTGTCGCTCTTTCAAATTTGTCTGGTAATGACATGCTGCCAAATATTGAGACAAGAAACATATCCTTTTCTATGAAGCTCTAGGATTCCTTTTGTGCTGCACAAATAAGATCAATAAGAGATATGAGATTTCTGAAGAAACTTGAATCATGGCTGTTTATTCAGACTGAAGTCTCTAGAAGTTTATCCATCATAAAATACTATATTTAAAAGGGAGAAAAGAATCATCTCAGCTTATATGATAGCCTAGCTCTATGATCAATAGAAAAATGCTTTATGTT
Source organism: Alaudala cheleensis (assembly GCA_013398995.1). NCBI lineage: Eukaryota > Metazoa > Chordata > Aves > Passeriformes > Alaudidae > Alaudala > Alaudala cheleensis. Next base: position 24,737 of record VWYE01016856.1, on the reverse strand, counting down.
GAAAGGAAAAAATCAAAGAAAACTCTAGTAGAAAGAAAGAATGAAATTAAGCATGCAAAAAATTTTAAAAAGGGGGGAAGACATTTAAAGGAAAAATGTTAGCAATCTACATCTTAGAGGAAACTGCTGATAAGGAAAGGAGAGAACTGGCACACAGATAAAGATAACTTTCATAATCTAGGATTTGAAACAAACCTGACTTTTTTGCCATTCTCCAAGAGTTAGCTAGGTCACCCAGGGACAAATCCAAGGCCTTACTTCATGTATAATACACAAAAGGTAACCTGCACCTCAGAGAAAGTCCTGCAAAGAGAAGTCAAGCAGTTAGGCAACGCTCCAGCAAACCACTTAAACATCTGGTACTGAAAAGTCTCCATGAAGTGCTGGAAAACACACAGGACAACTCAAGAAGGACAGTGCAGAAGTGACTACAGAAAACAGAGGTTAAACTTAAGCATTTTCTCAAGTGCTTTTGTAGGTTGTAAATTTATGCTTACCCTAGCCTCAGTGAAAGAAAGTTTCCCTGTATGACAGACTGATTTGTTGAAAGTTTTCTCCCTCTAATCCCTTTCTATTTTTAAATCAGAATTCCTCCAGGGAAGAGTTTATTTGACAAGACTCCAGCAACTTCTGAGAGGAAGCAAAGGAAAAGTTTCTGCAGGTGCCAGAAGGGGAGCACCAAGCCTGTGCCCGTGGTAAATACACAAAATGCCTTCCAGGCTCCTTCCCCCCAGCCCTCTGGTTGCCACCATGACCATGTGGATCACAGCTCTGCAATCCCATATCTGGATGTTACATCTGAATTTGTCACTCACACAGAAACAGAGTCAACTTTGAGAAAAGATGAGAAACCACTGACCAAGACTTTTGGTCAAAGATATTTTTCTAAATCAGTCCAAAAGCGAAGAAGCCCTGAGGTCCCACTGAAGCCCCTCCCACGCAGTGTTTCCATGAATAACAACAGTTCCATTGACTCTACCAAACCAGCAGGAGACCTAAGGAAAGCAAAAAGGCAAGACAAGTTTTATGAATACTCCTCTTTTCCCCCATTGCATGGCCCAGCCCAGAGAGATTCCAAGAGCTTTGCATATTTTTTCCCTGAGGACTACTTTGAAGGGGTTCGGATGAAATTTCCACTGTCGTGGCCCACTCCCAATGGCCTGACTGCCACCAAAGCTCAGGAGATTTGCCACCAAATCCTTGCAAATTCCACCATTGGCTTGGCGTGTAAAGGCCTCCTGGCAAAACACCTGGATCAGGCAATCGACATTTGCCTCTTGGACCTGCAGCTCAAAGATGACGTGGCTTGGGTGAGGGCACTGATAGCCCTCCTGGAGAATGAGTGTGAAAGGAGAGTGCTGGGAAACAGGAGGGGAGAGTTCCCTGCTGGAAACCAGCCACCTGCTGCCTGGGAGGAAATCCTCACTGCCCTCCGGTGCCCCGCGCTCTGCAATGGCCACGGACACTGCACGGAGCTGGGCTGCCAGTGCCTGGAAGGCCACAGCTCCTACGACTGCAGCATTGCCAAAAGTAAGTAAAGCCTTCTTCCCACATTGGAATTATTAGGTAGAACATCTGCACGGAGTTGTTTGTTCTCCAAGCAGTGCTACCAGTGAGGTATTTGATGAATTAGTAATCAGGTTTTGACCTTGAAGAGCCGATCAAAATATCTGGTTGGCTGGTCCTTCACTTTTCTTTTTTTTTTTTGCCTCAGTAACTTTTTAAAAATGGATTTTACAAGCCCCTTAGCAAATTGGTTTTGCAGAAGTGATTTTCTTTACATCTGATCTATCACTGGCATGCTGACAAGCAGGCTTCTCACAAAAAAAGAAGAGCGTCCTGCTCACCTTGTGGTCAATATTCATGTAAACAGTGTAGAGATGTGTCTTTCTTCTTTTTTCCCTGTTCAACAGAGAATAAAGTTTGAACACTAATTTCAAACTCTGTACTAGTAACAAAACAAAATTAAAAGTGACAAAATGAACAAGTAACCCTGCCAAAGCCATCAAATTGCTACAGGACATACTGCAACCTGCAGACCTGATTCTGCAAATATCTGTGAATTACATTTAGACAGAAGACTGTCCCACTGGGTTTGCTTCTTCTTTACAGCTCAGCCTCTCAAAGGGTGATTCCATGTGCAGTGTGAGTGCTGAGAGTGCTTTCAACTGAACACATGCAGAAATGTTAGTGGTGATTTCAGAATGTGAACTCTGCCTCAGCAAACCGCATAAGCTCATGCTTGAAGTGACAAAGAGATACTTCAGGCTCAGCTATACAGCTGAGTTCCTGCAGCTTAAGGAGCCACAGTGTTTCAGCTGAACTTAGATGATGAGGTGTGCACTCCTAAACAATCCCAGATGTGTGGGAAAGCCTTTTTCTGTGATACATGGGTTGGTCTGTTTTTAGGACAGGTAAAGGTCACATCCAGGGTCAGTAATCAAGGTGTAGTTGAGACACCCCAGTCTCCAGCCAGCCCCAGAAGCCCAGTGGCACATCTGATACCCCAATCCCATTGTCAGGGATGGGATCACTCACATTCTTCACATTAAACATGACTTTCATGGATTTAAAGCAGTAAGAACATATCCTGACATCTGGGGTTTTTTTGTTAATGACAGACTAAAATTTGCAGAATAACTTCCCAAACATGTAGGAATTAATTTATTTTTCACATAGAGAATAACTGACACCAGGGACTAAAAAGTGAATTGAGCAATTTTGAAGCAATTGTCCAACACACAATTCAGTGTTTAACTTCATTTCTCTGTGATACAGAGGGGTTATGAGGCTTGCTTAGGCCAAATCTTAAAATTCTGCTTTGCTCTGGCTGAAATCTCTCAGATTAGAGGAAAATAGCTTCAATATGACCTTTCAAGTAAAAACCAAGGGCACCTGGTCTTCTTGCTGTGACATCAAATAGAAACAAGGACAGAGAGCAGAGCTGAGCCTGAGATTGCACAGGGAGGTGAGAACTGGAAAGCAAACACACATCAACTGGGGCAAACACCCCTGAAGTCACTGCCTCCCTCTGCCCTGACTCTTTGTCTGTCTCTTGCTGCCTTTGCATTGAACACTTGCAAGGTTCAGCTGGACAGGGGGCTGGGCCCTCTTGTCTAGACAATGCTTTTTCCTGAGTTAGAGAAAAATGGAGAATAAAAAGCCCAGAAAAATTAGAGCTAAGGTAACACCTGGCATGCTTAGTTTTCAGGATATTGTCTCTTGTCTTTGGTATAAATCCAGAGAAGTTTAGGAGAAAACATAAATTCCTTTCAACATTAACTATGGAGAGGAAAAAGTACTGCCACAGTCTAGAGTGAATCAATGGAATGGACTACAAGGAGGTCCTTTATTAAAGATTGTTTATGAATTCATTTATTAGTGATTTAGAATATTTTTAAATATATGCAAAAATAGAGAAGCTGTTTATAGAAATATATTTAAATATAAAATTACCTGATCTTGTGAATGCAGTATAAAGCAGATCTATACATACAGCCAGAAGTCGGATCCCCTACAAGGAGAAATAAAATCTTAGTTCTGGCATGCCAATCACCCTGACATTATAATACTTAGAAAAGGTCATCTAGATAATTTGGTACAGTCAATCAAGACAAGCCTCCATGGGAGCTTCACCTTTAGCTGTTCTTGATTTTTGAATTTCATTCAGAATGCTTAAAGATATTTCCTTGTTTTCACATTTCACATGCAGAAATGTTCTACATAGACAGCACAGAATCATTTAGATTGGAAAGGACCTGGGAGATCAGGGAATCCAACCCCTGATGCAGCACTGCCATCCTCACCACTAA
>VWYE01016856.1:0-20840 GCA_013398995.1 Alaudala cheleensis | reverse complement strand
CTTGTCTTTGGTATAAATCCAGAGAAGTTTAGAAGACTTTGCACGATAAATTCGTTTCAACATTAACTATGGAGAGGAAAAAGTACTGCCACAGTCTAGAGTGAATCAATGGAATGGACTACAAGGAGGTCCTTTATTAAAGATTGTTTATGAATTCATTTATTAGTGATTTAGAATATTTTTAAATATATGCAAAAATAGAGAAGCTGTTTATAGAAATATATTTAAATATAAAATTACCTGATCTTGTGAATGCAGTATAAAGCAGATCTATACATACAGCCAGAAGTCGGATCCCCTACAAGGAGAAATAAAATCTTAGTTCTGGCATGCCAATCACCCTGACATTATAATACTTAGAAAAGGTCATCTAGATAATTTGGTACAGTCAATCAAGACAAGCCTCCATGGGAGCTTCACCTTTAGCTGTTCTTGATTTTTGAATTTCATTCAGAATACTTAAAGATATTTCCTTGTTTTCACATTTCACATGCAGAAATGTTCTACATAGACAGCACAGAATCATTTAGATTGGAAAGGACCTGGGAGATCAGGGAATCCAACCCCTGATGCAGCACTGCCATCCTCACCACTAAGCTATGTCCCCAAGTGTCACATCTGAGGTGGTTCCTTGAACACTTACAGGCATGGTGACTCCACCACTTCCCAGTGTTCCAGTGCCTCATCACATTTTCAGTTAATACTTTTTCCCTAATATCCAATTGAAATATCTCTTTCTTTCATCTGTGATGACAACAACAAGATCCTCTTGTCCCACTGCTTTTCACTTGGGAGGAGAGACCAATCCCCACATAGTACAACCTTGTCTCAGGTAGTGCAGAGAGCAACAAAGTCCCCCCTGAGCCTCCTTTTCTCCAGGCTAAACACCCCCAGGCTGTTCCCCTACATATCCCAAGGTACAGATGTGATGGACACCTCTTTCCAGGGAAAAGCACAGCAGCACCACACAGCAACAACCAAACCCTCAAACATCACTTCAAAGGACTGGAAGCACTCAGAACCAAGGTCCTGCTGATGTCACTAAAGGCTTTCACACCAGAATAGGTTATTAGAGATGAAGAATTAAGATCAATCTCAGAAATAAATCAATCTCAGGATCTCAGAAATAAAGCTGTTCAAGCCCCATCACTGGGAGCTCAGGAATCCTGGCCTGGCTGGCAGGAAATCAGCACTGTGCAAGCACAGGCAGGATAAGCCCCTGGGCTTTCTGACTAATAAGCAGAGGTTCTGGAGGAAGGGAAAGAAAGGAGGAGAAATTAGGAATTGAATTAGGTTCCTGCAGGACGTATAAAAGTGCTGTCTCTTTCACTTCCTTTTGAAAAAGTCAGAAGAAACAGGAGAATACGTGTTTGTCTCACCAATGCTGAGTTTTAAGTGCTATTGCTAAGGTAAAGTTATTTTCCAGAAGCTACATAAGTAATGAAGGAGAAGACAACCCCTTTTGCTGGCTATGTATTTTCCCATCAGTTCTGAAACAAATCTCAGTCTAATTTTCTCAGGCTGGAATTATAGATGTGAATTAAAACTCCCCCAAGATCAAGGAGGCCATCAACATAATTCAAATATCTTTCCCAAGGTCACCCAACCTCAGTCATGCTGCCAATACATAACAATATATTCTCCCACTTGTTTTGGCCAGCAAACACACAAAAAGAAGGCCCTGCAGTATTTTTAGGAATCAGAATACAGGCCATAATATATTTGGAGTAATTTTAAATGAAAACACAATTAAAGAGAGAAGATGAGAAGTGTGGCTTGCAGACAGGCTTACTCCTCTGCTCTGCCTGACTCCAACAAGAGCAGTCCAGGTGGCCAGAGCTATAATTATCCTCACATGAAAATCGCTATTTGGAGTTGAAAGGCACCTCTGAAATTTGGCAGCACTCCAGAAGCTTAGGATTTCTTAATGTTGCTTAACATTTCATAACCCCCACTCCCCCCCCAACACCTGTATAAGGTGCTTAAAATGTCATTACCACCTGTAATTAAAGGCAGAATCCAATTACAGCAGATAGCAAATCAGGTTGGTGCTTACCATTCGTATATATTGACCATGTTGCTTATTAAAAAAAATCAGGACTAGTAAAGCACACATAGAGCAATGTAATATGCAGATTGTATGAAGCTCTAAAGAGCAATTACAAGATAAAAGGTAATGAGGAATAATAAGGACAAATTAGTTTCGGTGAAGTAATGACACTTGAAGTTTAAATTTCACTGTGGAAAGTTCTGGGGAGAAAAGAAAATTAACCAGTAAAGAAATCAAAGCGAGCTAAAAATGATGGTGAGAAGGTGAGAAGGGAACACTCACCTACCACACTTACAAATACCCCATTTTCATATCAATACATTCCATTGGTGATATTAAGAGTGGCTGTGAACCCAACTGCATTTTCAGAGCTGTGAACCACAACCACACAGGTCCCCCAGACCCATCTGCCTCAGCAGCTACATCGATTACACCCTGATATTTTTAGAGTGGCTATGCAGACCTTTCTGAATTCAGCAGTCTGCTGTGGGTCCTGTTCCTGTGCTGTAATTAAATAATAGGAATTAAAGCATGCAATATTTTTAAATATATATATATATAATGAGCAAAATATGAGGTCAGTTATTACAGTTCCTCAGGCTGGGTCTTCCAATGGAAAATGTCTCTCCTCCTTGGAAGAACAAGCTCAGAGTTTTGATCAGACCAGAAATGCAAGGTCAGGTACACATTATAGAAATCTCACTGTTTATGTAATTGTGATTTATTTTTAAGCTTAATTCTCATTTTCAAAGGCAAAGCACCAGGAAGACATCGAAATAAAATACTTATATTTTTTCAGGATCCCCAGGTGAAAGGGGACAGAGTATTTCAGTTGTCTACGTCAAACCCCAATCTGCTTTGGAGACTTTGTATGGGAGGATACTGACTGAAATAAATATTTTTCTCCCACTTGAATCAATTCAGTGATCTTTAAATTCCAGATCATAATGATTATGTAAGGGCTGTTAGGAAGTCAAGTAAATGAATACTTTTTGGCATTTTCAATATGTGCTCTGCTGATGTGATGCAGAGGGAGCCATCAGGGGGTACTGGCTCAATAGCTGCTGTCCTTGCATAAATTAGACTATATAAAGTAAAAAAATGCATCTTAGACTTTTCAAAGGAAATATAATCCATTTCCTAAATCTCCAGGACATCTACAATGAAAAGTATTACTCACTGAGGGTAAGGCTGGTGTTCTCTGTGGCTGGGACCAGCTTGTGGTGACCAGACCTTCAAGGGAGAATTCAATTTAATAGCACCACAAGGGCCCCAGAAACAGAGTTACCAGAAACTGTGACCCTTTCCACAGGAACTGATCCTTTTCTCAAATTGTTTGGGTTAGTAAACAAAGGAAAAACAACCAAGCTTTTTTGTTAATATGGCAAAACATGTTCTGTGGCAGAGAGGATGCAGTACACTTTAGCAATGCCATTGATTTTTCAAAATTGGATTTCATAAGAGTCAAATGTGCTTGTGAGAACAACAAAAACCTTGCTTACTTTTTTTAAACTTTTCTTACCAAACAGTGTACTGTTGATATAAAAAATGTTAAATTGCATTATTGCTTAAAAAGCTCTTCTTCTTTTCAAATGGTGAGTCATTTGGCTTAATTCTACTCTTCATTATAACAATTCAATTGACTTTGGTGGACACAGTATTAACAAAATGACAGTTCCTATCCCTTTGATGAAGTTACACTATCAAGACAAAAATCAGGTCCCTTTTCCACAAATGTTCTTTTCTTTTTCCCTTTTTCTCTTACTAATTGCTGACTTTTACATGCCACAATGTTGACTTTTCCTGTCTATCCAACTGAGGGAGGTTTGAAACTTTCCATTGCCTGCAGCCTCCCTGTTCCCTCTCATGTGCACAGGTTCACTTGACAGCTGATGGGTGTGGGGCCCTGTTCTTGTGGTAAAGTTTAGAAGCTGGGGCATCTGTTTCTATCAAACACATTTTTCTCCAGTAATGAATTCTGCAAGGCAGGGAACATTTCAAGCAGATTTCTATGTACCATTGCAGCATAAACCACACTTTAATACACAGCTCCCATCCCACTGGGATTGTGTTCTTTACACTGGGCTTAAAGATATTAAGGATATGTTCTTATTTCCTTTAAGCTGACATTAAAGAATTCTCACTAAGATATCAATATTCCATAAAAGAGGTTCTATACAACTTGAAAATGAAAACCTTTCTTTTGAGACCTGTTATCTCCACCTATGAATTTTTTCCCTCAGCTTACCAAATAATATTGGGAAGTAAATAAAGAATAAATATGAAAATACATATTATGCAATTCAAGATTACACTGGGTTCAGTTAGTCAGCTTTTTCCTAGTTAAAACACTTTATTATTTAATACTGCAAGAAAACTGGGGGAAATGTCTTTTAAGTGTTTATTTACAAAACACATTTTCCTTCTCCCAGCCATGTACAGAGGAGTGGTCCTCATCATCACTGAGGCCCTGGCACAGGTTGCCCAGAAAAGTTGTGGATCTCCCATTCCTGGAATTTTCAGGGCCAGGTTGGATGGCACTTGAAGCATCCTATATGAAGAAAATTATTCTATAGTATCATCAGGTCTGGGCCATAAAAATTTACACAAATCCATTCTTCTCAGGCTAAAAACAGAGCCAGTATTAGCAGACATAATTTTAAAAGGTATAATGATTATATATCAAGCTCTGAGATTACCTGTCAAAACATCAATTTTTGAACACAGAAATTGTCACTTTTTGAAAATAGCACTTTTGTTCTTTTAGAGGAATGAACACCTCCAGCCACAAAAGTTTTAGTAAGAACTACAAAATCTACAAAAGAAAAATTTAGAATCAAAAGTTTAGAAACAGAAGAGAAAAAAACCATGAACTTTTAACTACCACTGATGAATCCTCACTGACACCCACATACTCTTCTCAGAGAAACATTTTCCTCAGTCACATCAAACATATTTGTGGGCAGTTCACAAGGATTGGGAACCTCTGGCTAGTTTTGAAGCCTTTCTTCTTTTCATAGCAGTTTTACTTTAGTTTTTGCTGGTGCAGATGCAATAAGCAAGCATTTGAAAAGGCAAACATCAATACCAGCTTTAATCTACTCTTTTAAGTCCCAGTTCTTTCCATATGAGGCACAGACCTGGCTGAGCAAGAAGAGGACTATTAGCTTTACAGTTACAAAGTCAATAGAAAATGAATTTTAAAAGGATATCAAACCCTCATGATAAGGGGCATGGAAGGTTGCATGCTCAGTGATCCATACTATTCCTGCAAAGCAGATCAGGGAGATTAAGTCTTTTCTGCAGATTAGTTTATTTGCTTTAATGCAAAGCAGTGAAAACAGTCCACTGAAACATGTAGCTAAACAAAACCATTTTCCAAAAAAACATAGAATTAATTTACTAGAGAAGTTTAAAAATTTTAGGTCTGATTCAAACTGACCAAAGATAGACACCCCAGAAGAACACCTATAACTTCTTTACATCAGGCTGTTTACAGGTACCACAGGAAATTTCAGCCTTAAATCTTGTTAAATCCAAAAGAAAACAAAAAGCCCTGATAAAACAACCTCCTTCTCAAAATACTCACAGTGCACAATACAAGATAAACAACAAATTCACAAGAGTTTATAAACTAGACTTAAAACTTGCAAACCATTCAAAGGTCTGATTTAAGTTGACTAAAGCCAAAAATTTGGAGCAAACCTTTAAGGCCTTTATATCATATTTTAGTTTTTATAAAGAGCTCACAATAAAGAACATTCAACCAATTGTGAACAAACCCCCCAGTGTTATAACCAGATTTAATCTAATCCAGTAACTTTAAACATGAGAAAATTACTAAAGTCAACTAATTTGGCACCAGAGTGGACATAAGGACCAAGATGACACCAAGGTAATGCCTTTTCATGGCATCACTGCACTCACCCATAGGAAGCCTCAAGATGCTGCCAAGGCTTCTGCCCTAAAGTGCCACTGAGGGACAAAAACTGAGACCTGCTTTGGTGTGCCAGTGAGCACCATGAATGCACAACCAGCACCTTACATGAGGTCATCTCTCCAGGCCATCTGGAAAAGAAGAAATCTTTTCAACAGCACAATCCTCTTCTTTTCCATTGCTGAAGTACATTGCTAGCAAGCATCTTAAAAATAGAAGGATTAAGTAAACCTAAAATGTCACAGTGAGATTTCTAAAGCAAAAAATAATCTACCATATTGTTGCAGCACATGGATGCTTTCAGTGTGAAATTGAGCCAGGCCATTTCTCACATGCTGGGAGATTCTTGCAAAGTGCTTTTTCCCCACACTCTCCCAGGGCTCATTCCTGCAATCCACACTGGATACCAGAGACCCTCAAAGCAGAAAACCACATTCACTCCATGCCAGCAAAAGGTCACAGATCTAGAGTTTGGTACCATGGAAACAGAATTGTTCAGGTTGGAAAGAAATTCCCTAAGGTCAGTGAGTCCAACTTTTAACCCAGCAATACCAAGCCCAGCACCAGTCCATGTCCCCAGTGCCACATCTACACAGCTCTTAAATACCCTCAGAGATGGTGACTCCCCCCACTTCCCTGGGAAGCCCATTCCAGTGCTTGACCACCCTTTCAGTGCTGAAAGTTTTCATAATATCCCATTTAAACCTCTTCTGCTGCAATTTGAATCCATTTTCCTTTGTCCTGTCACTAGCTAGTTGGGAGAAGAGACCAAGCCACGCCTTGCCACAAGCTCCTTTCTGGGAATTGTAGAGAGATGCTCCCCATGAGCCTCCTTTTCTCCACATTAAACACCCCCAGCTCCTTCAGCTGCTCTGCTCCTCTGGGACCTGGGTTTGGAAGCAGGAAAAAACACAGTTTTCATTTAGAAGCCAGGGAGGTCACTGATGTGCAAAACTTCTGGCTGCTGATAGAAGTTTTTTCTTAGGGAGGATTATCAAATGAGCTTTGGGTCATGGATAGCACGAGTTCCAGGATAATGCATTAGATTATTGTGCCTATGATTACCAAAACAACATTGTAGACAAAAGAAATACAATATTTGTGCAAACATTTGAATGGAGGCAGACTCAGACTTTCTCTGTATGTAGATCTAGAGATAATTAAGTATCAATTTGCTCTGATATAGAACTCTCATACCTATGGTAGCTGGGGGTCCACATCCACACCAGCAAGCTCTGGCATGGAAAATTGTTCAATCAACTACCTGATTCCAAGGAAGGGGCAACTGGGCATCATGGGCCATTTACTTTTGCACTTCAGCAAAAATTTAACCCCACCTGGAATTTATGACCTGGTTCTTGATTTGTTTTCCATTTAGATTATTTATCATCCCCTTTAAAAAAAGCAGGGCCTTCCCTTGTCTTCATTCAAACAAAATTTTTGCTGGTTTCAATTTCAGGTCTGCTGCTCCAACCCAAAGCTTCATGTCTAGCTTTCAAACATTGCACAAGAAAGTTTGTTTGTGCTGGGATACTTTTCTAATCAAATGTGTAAATCCAACATGAACCATTTCAATCTGTCAGTAAGACTTCAATAAGTGTAGTTTTGCAATATTCTTGATTTTGTGCCAATTGTCTTCATTTTACTTCTACAGCTGTGCATATTATTTACATAATACAAAAATGCCTATAAAGCCAACCATGTATTTATGTGGGGGTTCAGTCTATTATTTAGCCTGTGTTCCTTGTCAGGTTTGAGTCATGTGAATTAGTACAGAATGAAACTGCACTGTCAGCAACTCTGAATTTACTTTCTTCTCTGGAAATTCCTACTGGAGTTGGGAGGAGAAGGAAGGGAAGGTAGAGGAGGTGTTGTGCCTTGAGGGGGGACACAACACAAGCACTGCAAACCAAAGAGGACAGATCCCTTATTCTGTCACCTGAGGTCTGGAGGCCTTTGAGATTTCCACCTTCAACTCCAGATCCTTCTCTCCATTTTATCTCAAGACAATTGCATTAAAAACACAAGATTTTTAAACTTGTTTTCCCCAGTATTTCCTGCAGCTCATCACTGTCCCAATGCAATGTTGTGCCAGGTGTATTCTTTTGTGTTTACTTGCTGTGTGTACAGACTGGGCACTGGAAATGCAGTGGGATGCCAATGCCTGAGCCACTGGATGTGAACACACAGCTCCTTAAATCCTCCTCCATAACTGCTGCACCCTGTCACACATCTGAGCCCCCAGGTGCCACCCTGAGCTTCAGTTTTTAATCTACTAGTAAAAGTCAAAGCACATTTTTGGCCTATAGGCCATGTAGAGAAAAGAAGGAGGATATTCTGCCCTGGGTTTTGTTGCATTTTGACATTCACACTCCCTAATCATAAAATATTTATGTTCAAATCTATCACACTTTTTACAAGCTCCTTCCAGGAACTGCCTGATTACCTACAGATTTCTCTCCTCTCTAACCTGTCCCTCTGCAGACATCAGACATCCACCCCAGGCCTCCACAACCTCCACTTTCTCTGCATATCTGCACTTCTGCCCTCACTCTCAGCTTTGTGATGTTTCCCAGCTCTTTTTGTTGCTCCTGTCCTTCTTCTCCCCAGTCTTTAGCTGAACTACTTGCAGTTCTTTCACAGAGGTTTTTCAGGCTCTCCAATGTTTCCTTCTGATGTCAGCACCTCTCTGGAATTATCAACCACCCCTCCACCACCACAGAGTAATGAACCACAACCTTGATCCCTGTACCCCCAGCAAGAACAGGTCTGGGTGTTTGAGTGCCCAGCTGAGGACTGCCAGGAGATTTTTCCAAAGCCAATGGCATGGAGATTTCACCTCCCTTGTTTGGTTGAAACTGGCTAATACCCAACACTAGAAGGCAAAGACAGACAGAAACCCTCTTTAAAACCAACTGCCCAAAATTCCTACCCCCATTAATGTGACAGCTCATTTTAAAAAACAGATAAAAATAACAATCATTGTCAATATTTATGTACTGCCTATGCTGAAATCTAAAGGCTGAACTCTAGTATCCATTTCTTTATAGAAAGAGACATTATAATTACTTTTATTTTCCATCAGACTTCAAGTTGGTAAGGTGCTGGTGTTTTCAGTTGTTGCCAAGTAGTGTTTATATTAAGGAAAGGACTTTCCATGTTCTCATGCCCTGCCAGTGAGTAGTCTGGTGATGCACAGAGAGCTGGGAGAGGACACCAACAAGGATGGTGACAGCTGACCCCCACTGACCAAAGGGGTATCCCATTCCTTATGGTATCACTCTCAGTATATAAACTGGGGTAAAGCTGGCCAGGGATCACTGCTCAGGTACTGGCTGAGCATCTCTTGGCAAGTGGTGAGCAACTGCATTGTGCATCACTTGTATATTCTAAATATTTTATCATGATTGTTATCACTACTGTATTTTCTTCTTTTTCTCTCCTACTAAACTACCCTTAACTCAGCTCACACATTTTCTCACTCTCTCCTTTTTGATAATCTCCCTGATCCTGCTGGGAGAGGCAGTGAGCAAGTGCCTGGGTGATATTCAGTTCCTGGCTGGGGTTAAACCTGACAAGTGTGCACAGAATGGTTTGAGAGGAAGAAATACAAAATGCTGAGCTGATACTGCAAGTCAAGCACTGGGGCTGGGTAATCTTGTCCTGACCCTGACACTGGAGTGTGGCCATAAAGATGTAAGGAAACCCTTGGGGAAGTGCAGGGGTTTAATCAACAAGCAACTGAGCTGAGAGAGCTTTTGTGGAACAGGAAGGGCTGCAGGAGCACATTCCTGTGCCTCACTCCTTGCCAGGCTCTGAGATTCTACCCACAGAAGCCTGAAAATCTGCAGTGCTAATGAAAACATTAATGCAATCCAAGCTACCTCAGTACTAGTGGGGCTAACTATTAAAATCTCATGAAAAACATAATGAAGCATTTTTTTTTTTAATTTTTATGCACTAACCAGAGAAGAAGGCAATTTATCAAAACCAGTCACCACATCTGACTAATAGTTTTGTACATTACAGGAATCCACCAGTAACTGATGAAAGCTGATAAGCTGTAAACGATTTCTCTTCTTGTAAATATTGCAAAGTGTCCAGCAGTGTTGGTAATACTGCTGCAATAAAATCAATTAAAAAAAACTGAAAGAAAAGCTAAATGCACTTCAGAAGTGCAAGGGAAAAGAAGTCTTTTCATTATTTTTGATGTTTATGTTGCTTTCCTTGCTTCTTTGGAAAAACACGAGTCATGCAGCTCTGTTGTTGCAGGCTGCAATCTGGTGGGATGGAAGTGTTTAAACAGCATTTTTCCTAATTACAGCCCAAATGGCAGAGCCCAAAAGGAACAGCGAGGTGCTGGCGAAGGTTATCAACTCTGCTCACGGCATTTTGCCCCTCAAATCAAAGCTGAACTCAGGTACCATTAAAATATTAGGTGATGGAGAGCTTCTGTTTTAGCCAAGCTACAGCTCAGAGGAAAATGATGGGCAAAATTGCTTTGCCAGAGTAGTGGTAATGGGGCAGGGAAGAGGAAGCTAAGCAGGGATAACAACTGGGTCTCCACTCTGCTGGTGAACAACATCCCTCCCAGGGCTCCTGGTCATGCCCCTGCTAGTAAGTGTTGTTCAGGAGACAAGAAGGAAATGCTCTGCTTTGTGTTACTTGTCTTTTTAGTGACTTCTCCCTACCACTAGATTTGCAAACAGTAAAATGAAAATATGATCCTGAGTGACTGCTATTGATGTCTGATATTGGAGCCATTCTGAGTGTTGTGCTACCCAAGCCCTGCTGCAAATATCTACCAAATTATACTTTTCCTTAATTAAAGATGTGAATTCTCACATCCAATGGACTTGCATTTTTCCTCTGTAGAAATAACCCCAATGTGAAAGCAATGAGCAATTTTAAAAGGTGAATACCCAAATTACAACAGAACCCAGATGAGACTTTACCTGAGAACCATAAAACATTTTAAAAACAGTAGTGGGTGAGAGTCAGCCCTGTAAGGGGGCCAGCATAGACTGTTCATCACTTAGGCTCTACTTAAGGTCTCAATGCAGGATTTAAGTGAAACTTAGCTGGTGCATGACCTTTGTGCTGACACAGTGCAGAGCTGAGTGCTGCCATTAATGATTTAACCCTCACAAGAAAGCTTTACTTCGAGGACCCTTCTACTGCCACCAAAACTTTAGGGGAAAAAACAAACAACAAAACAAAAACATAGGACTGGCTTTTACCCTGCTTTTTAACACTCCAGGGATCCTGGTGGCATGGTCATCTCTTGTTGCTGTGTTTCTCTGTGCTGTGGGATGAGGGGCTTGTCCTCTCAGCTGTGCTCCCACCTTGTTGTCTGGGTCAGCAGATGTACTGCCACTGGATCCTTAGGTCAACACAAGTTTTATCCCTGGAGACCTTTTAACACGAAGCCACAGCTTCAGTGAATTGATAATGAAGCATATACATCTTGCAGCACTGGGTGCACAGGGCAATATTTAATGGAGGTTTGCTGCTTCCCCTTCTGACAACTGCTGCTTCTCCATGCCAGAGAAATCCACAGGGAGGCAGGGAAGACCCTAAGGAGAAGTACTAAACCTCAATAAGCAGGAACAGCTACAACAAAATCTCTGCTGAAGCAGAACAGAACAGCGTGTAAGTGCTGCTCTCCAAAGCTCTGTCTCTCTCACCCTTGCAGAGGAAGCTCTGGAAATCACGGGCTTGGAGAACGGGGGCCTCTGCGATGTCCGAGCCTCAGCCTGCAGCAGGATCCGCGTGTTTGGCCTCGGCTTCCAGGAGTCTCCCAGCCTGCACTGCCACGTCACCAGGTTAATTGTAAGCAGCCTCCTGTTGGCTCCTAAAATATTGATGATGCAGTCAAACTTTGATATGTTCATATAGAAATCTTTTGCTCTGATCTGTGCTACTTTCCGTCACTGCTCCAAGCCCACGGCCGAAGTGTTTGCTACAAGAAGAGGCTCAGACTTTTCCAGGACTGGTTCCCTGGAAATTCCCAGCTATGAGTTCTTGCTCATTATCTCTGTGGAGTTTTGTTTGACTCCTGTTTGGTTCAGCTGCTCCACTGAAGCCTGAAATCACAATATTATTTCTCATTTTGTACATCTGGAATCACTACACTTGGTTATTTTCCTAAACACATTTAAATGCTCAGTTTTGTGGCTGAATACAGGGTTTCCTTAGCTGAGTTACAGAGGCTCTTATTTGAATTTTCTTAGTCATACTCCAACACCAAACCAGAAGTTTTGATGAGCATCAAACCCATCTCTTATGCTAGCACTGTAATTTTATCATAAACAACTGTACACAGGCAATGCTGCAACTGAGTTATTTGGTGGATCAGCACGTTTAGATATGAAATGTTTGATTAAACTCATAAATCCACCTCAGAACAGACACTCAGCCTGACTCCCAGTTGGTGCTGGCATGCTCACGAGGCACAGCTGAGATTCGCTGTGCCTCCTTAGGGCTCCACAGGCTCTTACCAAGTTGGAATGTTTTGTGCAGCTGATCAGGAGGAGCAGCTGACATCACCTTCAAGGAGCCACGAGCTGGCTGCTGAGCTCCTGGAGGAAACACAAAGTTACTCAATTACATCACCCTATCTCATCCCTAGTGCAGACCACAGCACTTCCTAAATCAATGGACCACCTGCATGCCCAGCTAAGCATGGCTTCCCCTTTACTGTAGCTATAGTAACAGCATGTTTCCTTTTAAATAAAACACCTAGGAATGCCTTATATTATTGATTAGAAATATAAACATACATTGACAACAGGAATCTCTTCATGAGCCTTCAGTTTCTGCACTCTCCCTCTATTTTACTGCAGCACCTCGATGGTGAATGGATATCAAGAGAACAAGAAAGCACAAAAGCAGATTTTCTGAGCTCTGAGGCTGTTGACTGCCAGATCCCACTGCTGAACATCACAGAGGCTGTGCACTTCGTGGCCGGTGACGAGCCGTTCGCGAGGTGGCAAGTGAAAGTAGGAATTTTATTATGTTTCTAAGAAACGTTCTAGAAAGAGAAAAATCAGTTGTCATGGTAAATTAAAATGCAAAGCACAATTATGCTTCCTTCCAGAAATGAAAATGCCTGTAGAAATACTCACTGTAGTGTCACAGAGAGAAAACAAAAAACACCCCACCAACCAAAACAATGAGCTAAACCCGGGTGTGTCTGTGGCCAACCCAAAAGGGCAAATTACAACCACTTCCAGAGGTAATCACCTGAGATTGGTGCAGTTGTGCTAATCAATTGTTAATCATTAGTATTCCATTTCTGAACACCCCAGCTCAAACTCCTGATTCTGCAGCAAGTGTCAGAGAGCTTTGACTCCCTGGGTGTGTGAGCAGTGCGTGCACAGGCTGGCTCCTGGGCAAGGATGTCATGGTCACAGTCATGGTCTGAATGGCTGCAGGAAGAAGCATGTGCAGTATCTGCTTCTTCTGGATTCTCTGCTGCAGATTTAGCCCCCTTTTTTAAAAAAACTGGTTCATATTTTCTAAATATCCCCAGGAAACCAGTGCCTTCCTGACCCTGCGTGCCTGCTACCCTTGGTCTCGCTCTCGGCCTGGATGGGTATTTTCTGCACATCACTGGCTTTTCACAAGACTGAGATCTTCTAAAGGCTCTGAAGCTGAGAAGAATATATTGCCATTGCAGGGAGACTGCAGATGTGCTCTGAAAACTGCATCATGCAAAATGAAACACGTAAAACACTCCCCTCACCACGGTGTTACTGCCTGTCCTGCACCCCAGCTGGGGACACGTGCTGCCACTGGCCTGGGGGAAACAGAAAGATGTTTGGCAGGGCATATCTTCTAGGCAGTCATTTATTTTAAAAAGATAAAGATTTGGGAGTTTAGGGCATTGGGGTAAAACCCTGTGGGTGCAGAGCCTGACTGTTTGCTGATAGGGTGGATCTTGGACCTTCACACACCAGGGCTGAACCAGGAGGGAAAGTCCTCTGCTCAGAGCTCCAAAATTTCTCAGAAAAGGTATTGAACTCTGTCAGCTGTGAGATAAAATTCTGCCTCATGGTGGAAGGATGTGAGAGGGACACACCCTGGGTGTTCCTGGCCCAAGAGGACAGCTAAAATCCTGGTGTGTGCACAGGAAGGTTTCTCCAGTCCTCCCTGGACAGCACAGCACAGGTCTATTACAATTCTGATTGTGTTCAAGTGCTTCCTTTCAGCCCTGAGGAGGTTTGTATGATTTTTCTCATTCTTTCCCCTCAAAAACAGTTACAAAAACTCTTTCCATGCACTAAAGCTCCAGAAAACCTCTGCACCTGTAAGCCTTCTGCCCTTTCCCTCTCCTTCAAACCCTGCAGAGGAACCAGGCTGATGCAGCAAATGCTCAATTAAATCCTCTCAGTCTGCACGTGAATCTGGTGGTCCTGTGGATCTTTTGATGAACAAATTGGGAAGGCAGAGCCCAGTGCTCAGTTTCAAAGGCAGCTGGCCTTACATGGCAGCACAGAGAACAAAATCATGGAGCTTTTCAAGATAAAAAATTACTTTCAATTAATTCCACAGGTGTTCAAAAATTCATGTTCCAGAAAATTCCTCTTAAGGCTTATTGCAATTCATCAGACTTATTGATGATCTGGGTTATGTATCTATGTATCTACTTTTCAAAACATAGCTACAGGATTTTTCAGAACCAAAAGTCAACACAATTCTTACTGGAAATGCCATTGTTCAATATTTTTGGAATCTCTCCCCCTTCCCAAGTCAAATTTCACAGGAATCAGAAAAATTTCATGACAACTTTTTTTTCACTACCAGTATTGGGAGAATAGGAGCTCTTCTCAGTGCTATTTCATTTAATCTCCTCTTGCATTCATGTTTCAGATTTTGCCCATTGTTTCAATGACATGCTGCTGAACACAGATAAGAAAGTACATGTGGCTGCAACCAGGGTGTTTGGCATAATTAATTGAGATATCAAAATAAAAACCCATGCTTGGGCAGCAGATGACTTGAGCTGTCCAGGCAGATGCCTGGGTGAAGAGGTGAAAGAGCTTGGCAGGCACTTACCTAATTTGGGAAGCAGCTCTCATCCTTGTCATTAAGTTGTTGTTGCTGTATTTGTCTAGGATAGAAAAAAAAATCACAAACAATTCAGTGAGGCAAAAACCGAATTTGAACTCAGCACAGTTTTGCACCTTTCATTTTTGTTTTAGAAACTTTCCTACACAGTCTGTGTAGATTGATGCCAATAGCCAAGATCATTTCATGATGGATGGAAAACCTGAGGCAGAAGCAACAGGGCTCCTGATCATCCTTTGCATTTATGCAGAAGCAGCTCCCTCTTGACAGATGATACCTATGCCCAAGCAAACAAGGCCCAACTCTTAAGTGGGTTTTTGCCTTTTAAGGTCCAAACAAATTTAAGGTTTGCTCAGCTTATTTCTCATCAAAATGTTTGTTCCACATCACTAAGATGACTAATGAAAAAGCAATTAAAATAGCTATAAACCAACCCAATTCTAAAAAGAGACCAAAATAAGATGTTTATAATAGAATGTAGGGGGAAAAAAATCAGATTAAAAAAATCAAATTACAGGAGTTACATTTCACTCACAATGCTCACTTCAGACAGAACAATTCATGCAATTTTACAGCTTTCTATATTTTCCCCTCTCCAGCCATTTTTTCACCCATTATTAGTGCACCAGTATTGAGACAACATTGGACACTCTGGCAAAATAATGAAAATAAATTAAATTTAAATTGCATTAGGAATAATAAATTCCTAATGGAAGTCTTGCTGCCAGAGTCTTCCAGTGAAGAGCAGATCTACAGGGGGGAATGCCTGTTTCAGTTTTTTCTCAAACTGCAGGAGAAATTCTTTATTTCTTTTAAAAGCATTTTTACCTGTAGTACAACACACTATAGTCTAATATGTCAATATTAGTCTAATATTTTCATTAAACCATTTAATTTCACTAGATCAATGAATTTTACTGAGCTTTTGGGCCAATTTATATAGTTCAATGGAGTTGTTTCACTTCCACAAGTTGAAATTGTGAATATCCATGAATACTGGCTGTTCCTCTCCTTGTGGTGGTTTTTGCAGACACAAACACTCAGCTCTCAGTGTATTTTGAGCTAAGAACCATCCCATGTGACATTGTGGGAGAATCCCCTCTATTATCTTCCATGAACTTTCAACCAATTCATGATAATTGCTGCTTTTTATGAAACTTAGTGTATTTTGTTCTCTGTACTTCTGTTTATCTTTGTTCAATTTAACTTAACATTCCTTCTGTGAGCTGAAGGAGTTTATTGATTGATCAAAAACTTTATGGCCTCAATCTTGTAAAAATCCCCTGCCAAGGGACTGAGGATGTTTCAGCTTTGTGGTCTCAGGAGAGATGGAGGAGGGCTGGTATTGCAATAATAGCAAGAAAACACAGGGGTATCTGATGAATCCAAACCAAACCCTGTTAGATTTGCTAAACAGCAGCTTTATTTTGGCTGTGAGAAGACAAACCTGAAAAATACCTGAAAAAAATGGCTTTGCTTTCCTGCTGGTTCTCATCACTGTCTACAGCATGGCCTTCCCTATGGCCATCTCACAAAGCCTTCTCAAAAGCTGACCACTTATCCACACTTCTCTGGTGTCTTTTCACTTTTACTGTGGAAAAATTAAAATATAAATGTACCCAGCTCTTCTATGTTGTGTAAGCATTCTTATATAAAACAGGCCATGTTCAAGGCTTCCTGAATTACTCACATGTGCCCATTATGAGCTGGGACAGGTGGCTGCTCTAATGTAGACTCTTTCCCTCTCATATTGCCCACCCTTGCATATTTTATAAGGTTAATTTCAAATAAAGCTGTATAAAACTTTTTTTTTCTTTTTTTACTTTCAGGCCGAGGATTTTACTTAGTGATTTGCTATTAGTAAAAAAGTGGTTCTGAGTTCCAGCCAAAAATGTTAATTGTGTTTCACAACTCCTTGACATCCCCCTTGTAGCACTGGAGCACAGCTTCCATAAGGGTATCAGGAAAAAAAAAAAAGAACCTTCAGGATAAAACCTAATAGCAATCAGAAAGCTGAATGCCAGTTGAGCCAAAAGATCTTTTGGTTATTAATGAAGAGTTTCCAGTTTGGAGCATTAAGCAATTTGTTAGCTCGCAGAGCCTCTCACAAGTGGTTTAATTTATCTTGCTGGCACGCATCCAGTTCAAGGGGGCAGTGGTACATGCTCCACAACGAGCAGACAGTCTCCATATGGAACATTATCACTTATAAAGATGATTTTTGTATCATTTAGATCACTAACGATGGCTTCCAGTACAGCAATTCCAGAGTGCTGACCCTGTACGACGCGGTCTGCCAGCTCTGCCAATTCCATCCGACCGGACTTTGTAAATTAAAGGTAATTTAAAGATCATAAAGGTTTAACACGGATCGTTCATCTCTTCCCCAGCCCTCTCCCTCCCTGCGATGTGCTGTGGGTAATAACTGCTCTGCAAGGGGAAAAGCTATTTCACAGATCAGCTGCACAGCCCAACACTTTGCTTTTCCCTTTCACAGCCTCGTGTCTGCGATGTTTTATTTCATTTTGGTGTTTACGTGGGGTATGAACACCTGATAGAGCATGTTTTATGATGGACCTTCCTCGTGCAAACTCCTCAGGAAAGCCCGTGGCTGGCAATGTTTATCCTTTGCAGCTGTTAGTGGGAGTAAAATAAAAGTGAGGAGCCTGCCCTGTGAGGCTTCACTTCGCTTCTGAAGTGTCTCTGCTATTTTCCCTTTCCCAGCCTGTTTGCTGAGGGTATTTCATTTCTATTCCCACTTTCTGCCTTAGCAAGAGGCACACAAAGATGCACGTTACACAGTTTTTGTCATGTGAGAACACCCCTGAGAGAACATAAACCATTCTTGCTTGCATTAAACACTGCTAAGTACAAGCATATAGTATTTTGACAGTTTCAAAACCATAACTAAAAGTCAAGATCTGCAGTTTAAACTGCCAACATGTTAGAAACTGCCTGCAGAGCACCATAACCCTCTGTTTTCCTGTGGAATTATTGGTGTAATATCCCTTAAAAAGATCTTCCCTTCTCTTCTTTCCAGAGACCTGCATTAAGCAAATTATCTGCTTTGCAGTGGGGCTTCAAAAAAAAAAATTTTTGGAGAGTATTAGGTGGGCTATTCGAATGTGCTGATCCTGCTTTCCTGCCCTGAGGCAAGTATGAATTAATAGGAGGCCACCAGTCTGCTTTTTTATAAAATGAAGATTAATCAGGTACATCTTAACTAATTTGCCTCACCGTTCTCATTAATGCTAATGAGAAAATACAGTTTTAAAACCTGCACTGATTGCAAGCACATACCAGTTACCAAAATTTTTTAAAAGATCACTTTTTTTCAAGTAAGTGCATGAATAGAAGTTACTTTATGGGCCTGTGTGGTAGTTTGACACCTGACTGGGTGCCCCAAAGTCCCTCTGTCACTGCCCTCAGTGACATGAGGGCAGGGAAACCCAACACAGCTCAACTGAGGGCAAAACCACTTTTGTTTCAGATGAAAATAATTGTGTCAGAATCATTTCACTTAAAGCTAAGGTGAGGGATTTTTTATCAAAGGCTTTCCTTATTCTTAACATTTTTGAAACTCAGAAATGTATATGGCCTCTCAATATGGTGTTCTCTAGGGATTACAGCAATTTCTATTCTAAGATGCTCCAAGGGAATATTTGAACTAGGCTTCCAACTGCATCAGACCACAGTCTAATTACCCCTTGTACATTATTCTGCAACACCTAAATTGCTTTCAGAAAAGGTGTTTCAATTAGAGGACATTTTATATCAGCACATTCACATTCTGTGTTCTTTTATGGAGTCCATCCTGCACCACACTGCAACACATCAGAAAAAAAAAAAAGCATCTTTTTTTTCTTTTCATCAGAGCATCAATCCCTTGAAAACAACAATGTAATAAAATCTAATTAAATCCAGGTTTTAATGCTGGAGATCTGTCATGTTCTATCATGTCGTGGCCATTATGAGAATGCTTTTTGTTTCTCTACCTTACCCATTACCCTAAAGTGATAATATTTAAAATATTGACTAATGCAGCTTTGCAAAAGAAGTTTGGGACACCAGTAAAGCAGTAGACAGAAAGCACAGGGCCAGTAATAGGATCAATCTCAGAAAAACAAAGGAAGGCAAAATGTGTTTGGTAGCTTCTCTGTCCTGCTGTCCCCTGTGGCAAGGACATCCCCCTCATTCCCAGTATTCCATGTTTTTCTGGGAATCTGCATGATCAGATAAAGCCCCGCCTGCCTGTGCAGCTCAACACTGGCTGCAAGGCCTAACTCCTCCACAGGACCTTCCCATGGGATAGATCTTTAACTGCATCTGTTAATTAGGTCCCTGTGTTCCCTTCTTCACTAACCCCAGTGCCTCCATCCCACATGGGACCCACACAGCCTCTCTGGCCCTGGTGGGCTCCCCAGCTGGGAGGGGAGCAGCTCAGCCCAAAGGCTGCTGTGCCCACAGAGCTCCACCTCACCAATGTCCTTTGGGATGTTCTGCTCCACCAAGGCACCGTGGATGTGCTCAGCTCTTGCCCACAGCTCCCTCATGGGAGCCTAAACTCTAATGCACTTCTTTATTCTGCTTGTATAGCATTGCTTTTGCAAATGCTGATAAAGAGCAGGATTCCAAAATTTCAAATGGGGCTTTAGTCTAGTGTTGGGTTTTGTGAGTCTCGTGGAGCTCACCTTTCGCAGCTACCTGATACTCAGCATATTAACAGCCACAGCTGGAATTAATTACCACATACACCACATGAGAGTAGAAATGGGAAAAGTCACATTCTGTGGCATCCATCATCCATCTAGGACAAAGCAACACCCCATGGCCTAAGCTAAAACATTCAATGCTACAAGGATTCCAAGCTGGAACTGGAAAACTTCCGCAGTTTCCTCACTGTAAGCAGAAAGCACCAACATTTCAATTGCTGCTGTTTCCTTGTTTCAAGAGAGAAGTGAATTTCTGCTTATATCCAGAAATTATTAATTGCTAATTTCTTATCTTTATTATTTTTTTTTCATTGCCTTTCACTCCCACCCATTTTTATCTCCTTTTTTTTTTTTTGGCAGGAAAATACATGCAACATAGATGGACTTTGCTATGGTGAAGGAGAGCCAAACCCTACAAGCCCTTGTCTTCTCTGTGAACCTGACATTTCTAAGTTCACCTGGTCTGTTAATGAAAGTAAGACTGGGGTTTCTTTTCTAGAATTCAGAAGCACTTATCTGTGAATTTATGACTCATTTAATTGAATTTATCATTCCTCCATTTAGCTAACCTGAATTTAGCCTGTGCAGTGCACATGGACTGTTTGCAATGGGAATCACTGGGTACATCAGAAATGCTGACTCCACTGCATGCACTATGCATCTTGTTCTGTGTGAAACCTGGTAAATCTCAGATGAATAAATGAAAAAAAATATCCAGAAAATTTAAATTTGATATGCCAGTGTCCCATGCAGTGCCCAAGTCTGTCAGCTAAAAGTTCTCTCTGTCAGAATCTCACAGGTACAAATCTTTAAGGAGGTGATTTGGGGAAAATACTGTGTTTAAAACACTAGCATATATTTTTGGAGTCTGGAAGAATTGCTTCCTTCCACTGAGCCAAACCCTATGAAATGCCTCATAACAGAGCTTGGCTTGGCAGGAACTCCAAGTGACAGGGATCAGCCTCTCGTTACCCTCACTGCCACAGAGCCCAAAGGCTCCTTCTGCAGCCCCTCGAGGCAGGGGTTATGGAGAAGGCTGCCTTCTGAAACATCTCCTGAAGGATGAAGA